>VWZG01008762.1:2408412-2442848 GCA_013396735.1 Grallaria varia | reverse complement strand
CCGGCACGGAGAGGATCGCAGCCCCGACCGGCAGCGGCAGCGAGCGGAGCCGGCTGCTGGCACCGGGCGGGCAGGGCGCCAGGCGGGGCGCGGGCGGCGGGGGATGCATGTGCGGCCAGAGCCGCCTTCCTCCCCCTCGCTCCCTGCCTGCCTCCCCTCCTTCCCCGCCAGCCCAGCCCAACCCAGCCCAGCCCAGCCCGGCCCAGCCCAGCCTCTGCTGGAGACTCTGAGAATGCAGCGCCAGATCCGCGCCCCGGACCGGCCGCGGCGCCTCCCCGAGAGACCCGCCCTGGGGACGCCGCCTGGTCCCGGTGCGGGGGGCAGCGGTCCCGCACCCCCGGGGGCTGCCGCGGAGCTCGGCAGGGTGACAAGGCGCTGCCCGCACCGCCGCTCCCCTCCCCACCCCGCGGTGCCCCCACCCCGGGCACCTGCAGTGCCGTGCCGGCGACCGCGGGCAGGGGCAGGGACAGGGAAAAGGGCAGGGGCGCACCCGCACCAACCCCCGCCCCTCCAATGCCCGGGGCGGAGAACACGTTCAGGAGTTCAGGATGAAACCCGGAGTGCCAGGGCTTTGGCCGGCCAGGGACAGAGACCCCAGCCCACTCTACCCCAGCCTTTGAATGGTGCCAGACCTCGGTGGCCCAGTGGCAGCGGGGCAGGAGCTCTGTCAGGGGCTCTGGGCACCTCTGGGGCTGAGGCTGGAGGGCTGTCAGAGCTCCTCCTGCTGTGCCCCGGGGGCACGGTGGCAGCTGGTGTCCTCAGTACCCATCTCAGGGCTCACGTACCTTCTTCAGAGCCCTGCTTGAAGCGTGCTGGGCACTGTCCTGGCCCAGCAGCGCTTCGAGGGGCAGGGGCAGAAGGGGCAGAAGGGACAGCACAGCTTGATGCCTGCAGTAGAGTCGCACACCAGCAGCAGGATCCACAGCAGAGTGCTGGGTTTGAAGAACACTCTGGACATGACCAGGGCAGGTGGAAGGTGGAAGCAGGGAAGAAGCTCAAGGCTGGTGAGGCTGCAATACTATTTGGGGACAGATAAATCTGATCACTCAAGTCAAGTTTCAGCCACAGCTCAGGCAAACTGCCCCCACTGGGACGTTTTCCAGTGTCTGCTGTCCAAGGTCTCCCATCTTACCTGGAGAAAATGCTTTCCTGAATCCACTGCATTCTCTGGTACTGGGCCTTGGAGTTTGGCTCTGAAAGCAGGCTGAGAGAGCACCAGAAAAGGAAATGCCCTGTTGCTCTGTGTGTACAGCACCTTGAACAAGGTGAACAAATCCTCTGTTTGACCAGTACGGGTCAAGAAACAAACCAGTAGCAGGTTGTCCCCAAACCACCTGGGTCTGATGCCTCTTGCACAGGTAGGTGGTCTGCAGGTCAGGGAGAGGTAGATGGAATGAAAAAGAGAGGTTTATAACCACAGTATGAATCCAGAAGGAGTGGCTTCTCCTTTCCAGGACCAAAAGACGAACAGAGGCACAGATCCATCAGCAGGCTCCAGCAGCTGTCCTTCCCACCTTTGCACTGGCTGCCACAAGGTTTCCCACTGTCATACTACTGCATGACTCCCACACTCAAAGGCCAATAGGGCCAAGAAGACAGCCTAGGAAATGCTCCATATCAGCCCCTTCAGACGTGGAAACATCTAGAAATGTCCTCAATCCCAGTGTGAGAGTGAGAGACCTCCCAGCTGCAAGCACTGCTGCCAAAGTAGATCCCACTTGAGCCTGATGCTCTTGTAGGGAGAGGAGCAAAGCCTGGAGCACAACTGCTCCACTGCCAACAGAGTCTGCAAACAGCGACCGTGTGCTCGATGCCAATCTATCCCTAAGACAGCTGCGAGGCTCTTGTGCCAAAAATGACACTGGCACTGGGAACACCCAGATCCTTTCCCTGGGAGAGTCAAGAGGTCACCTCTCACAGCGCAGATGGAGCTGAGCCCACCTGGCTGAAAGCATCCAATAACCTGATGTGATACTGGGTGGAGATGGTTCCAGCACTTGTCTGTAGTTCATGGTGCTCCTTTTTAACCTGCTTTTGCTAAGGCCCCCTGATCCTGGAGACAGGGAAGATATGTTTCTCATACCATCACCTGCTCTGTGCCACATCAGCTCCATGCCTGATCTAGTTGAAGACATCCCTGCTCGTCGCACATGGGTTGGACTAGATGACTTTTAAAGGTCCCTTCCAACACAAGCCTTTCTGAGACTCAGTGATTCCATGCCCTCTTGCTGCTGCCATGCAGGGTGCTGATAAGGCCAGGCAGCCTGCCCCAGCCCAGCTCCCAGACGAGCCCCAGAGGGCAGTGTAACAGGGCTCAACATGGCAGTCCTTCTGAAATCAGCAATGCCCCAGAGCATGCCTGGGTCACATGGCTGCAGACCAGGAGCTGCCACATGCACTGTGGGGAAGGGATGATGGAGGATGCCAAGCAGGGGAACAAAGGACCACCCATGACAGGATCACTCCCATTTTGAGCGTGGCTCCCCACGTGCATGGACACAGCATGCAGCCTCCACTGCTGTGTCCCACAGCCACTCTCAGAAGTTGACATGTCACTTTCATGTCATGTCTTGTATTTTCAGTGACAGGAGGATGGCTGGGTTATCCTCTGACTTTGCTGCCATCCTCTTTATCTTCATGGGAATTTAGCCCTCATGTGGATTCTCTTTTCTTCTTATTCCCATCACTGCTTTATCCCTGCATTCAAATAACTCTTTTGTATTTCTTAGCTCTCCTCTACCTGCAGCACTGTTCCCTTATTCTGATACACTCTCCCCATCTCACTGAGCTCCAGGCCCCTTTGCTTTGTTGTCTGTCTCTTCCTTTCTTTCTGCTGGTTCCTTGTTCCTTTTCTTGTTGTGATTTGTCTTCTCTACTCTGTCCCTTTCACTCATCTATTCTCCTTATCTCTTTTTGCTTCTTCCTTTTCCTTTTCCCAGTCTTTGCACTCCCCCCCTTCCTCTATATGCCTTTGTCTGTAAGGAGCTGAAAGTTAAAAGCTTTTCCAACTTGATCCTGAGCAGCTTTCCCTGGTGCTTTCATCTCCGCAACACATTTGTAAAACTGCTCAGACTGAAGAGCCATGACATGAACAACTGAAGAAATATCAGAAAGAAACAGGACTCCCAACATGGAATGGAAATGTGCCTTCTCCAAAAAAACCTCCCTGGTTCACTAACACTGACTTTCTCTCTCCACAGTTCCTTAAAACACAACATAACACACATTTACCAAGATTTCCTCTTCCTGGCCTCATCTTCTCTGTGAAGTGTTGGTGCTGGAAGGAGTAGATACAGTGGTGCCCAATAGCTCCCCATCATCTACCAAAATGTAGCTGTGACCACCCTGCTCTCCCTCCCTCATTGCTGCCAGTTGTGTCAGTCCTGCTGTATCACAATTTGCCAGCCAGAGGGAAGAGCTGGTCACACAAGGAAAGATGCTCTGGCTTTGGTCCAGCCCTGCTCCTACTCCTCCTTTATGCAAAGATGGCAGAGACATGGCAAACTCTCCCAGCCGATGTGTCACCAGCTTCTCTCAGCTGCCAAAAGGAGATCTTTCTTACCCCCTTCTCATATTCTGTGCAGGGTCCAGCATTGTTTATTTGGGGTAGAGCAGCTGCAGATCAGGAAAATACAGGGAAGTGGTGCTTTCAAGCCACTTTGCTTGGTGCTTCTGTGCAGCCTGTGCTGGGCGAGGTTCATTTGTGAGCACAGGAGTGTGGTCGATCTTCCCTGTGAGCAGTGGCAGGGAACTCCAGAGTTACCAGTACAGACCTGTGCTGTGTCACATGAAGCAAGCCAAAGTGCTGTCTGCTTACTTGGAAATTTGTTGCAGAGAAGCCCATGAATCCTGGCTATTCTCACAACTCTATGAGAGATTAATCTTGCTAAATCCTCCTACTCCTTCCCTATTGGAGAAACAGACTCAGCACAGGACAAGCTTTGTGACTCACCTCTCTGTTGGCAGAGCCATCTCCCATTAATCTAACTCCCTGTCTAATGTCCACATTTGGCAGGCAGGCAATCCATCTGCAGTCCGGCTCTGTCCAGGATCCAGCTCCCCTGTCAGTCAGAGCCTCCCTAACGCTGGGTGCCCTGTAGGGTTTCCCTCTGGCAGGACAAGGGCAGCCTGCAGCCCACAGCCCAGGATCACAGCAGGGGACAGAGTCTGGGATGGGTGGGTACTTGTTAGGCAAAGCAGTACCTGGCTGCAGTGGCTGCTGGACTCAGCGCCTGCCCAGCAGAGCTCTGCTCATTCCCTGGCCTCACCCTGGCTCGTTTCAGCAGAACCAACAGAGATTCACACAGCTCAGTTCCACCGCTCTTGCTCTCCGTGGGGCCAGGATTCAGTCTGGTGCCCTCCAAAGTTCACCCTGAAGGGAGCTGAGCACTGGTTGACAGGACTGGCAGAGAGGGCTTTGCTCGGGCAGCTGCAGCTCAGGATGCCATGAAGGCTGCATGGAAGCAAGTTGCCCTGCTAAACTCCCTGCAGGAGGTCCCTGGGTGTCACATTTGCTCCTACTTTGCTTACCAGCCACTGTTGCCAGCTGCACATCCTTGTCTCTCATGCCTGTCTCCCGAGTGCTGCACTGTGGGATGCCCTGTTACGTGCCCAGATTGCCTCCTGCCTTTTTCTGGATGCTGCTCTGGCAAAGGTCTAGGATGGACCCCACAGGACTTTCTTCATACCCCATGGCTATGGGGGAGTCTCTGCATCCCCTAAAAGGTCCAGAACCATGACTGCTGCTGGAGATAGGGGCAAGAGCTGAAGGCATGAGTCCTGGGCTCACATAGGTCCTGCAGAACTGGGAATGCTCCACAACACACCGTATAGAGCATGCCCACATGAAAATGGAGCTGACACAACATGGCTGGGAGGGACACAACCCAGTGGTCCCCAATTTGCTTGGCACGCATGAGCCAAACCCCCCAATCTATTGTCCAGGGCCATTTCTCACAGGCCACCCCACTTACTCTGCCAGCCAAATGTCCCTGCCTTGCTGAGCCTCTTCGGTGCTGCTGTGGGTCTTTTCCTGGGAGCATTCCCACTGTCCCACAGATTGTCTGTCACCACAGCCTGGCAGCTCCCCCCCCATCTTTATTCTCTCCAAGTACTGTGTCATTTGCAGACTCCGCGGTGTCAGCCTTGTGATTAGATTCCAATGCCTTTATGAATAATTTGTTGCGCAATTATAAAGCAAATATTTAATTGAACTTTATGTAAAATTGCTTCTACCTCTGAGCACCGAACTCTGGTTTTGGGATGGGATGTTGTGTCACCCCATTGGGCTGCAGGTGCCCCGTGACGGAAGCAGCAAACCCAGACCCCTTCCCCAGCAGCCTGTGCCTGCTGTGCCCACTGTGCCCGCTGGCCCTGGCCCCACAGCTGAGCCCGCGGGGGGAGTGCCAGGGGATGGCTCCACACTGGCCCCAGAGGCTGCTGCAGATGCACCAGCTGCAGGATTGCCGTGAGCCTCCCTTCCCTTGGGAATGTGTCCTCGGGCACAAGCAGGAGATGTGCCTTCCTCAGCTGAGCAGCAGAACGAACCAGGTGGAGCATCCCCAAAATGTGACCAGTGCCATGCTGGAAGAGCATGAAGGTAGTCAGTGTGGAAAATAGTATTGTGACAAGTGGATGGCAGTCAAGATTCAGCACAAAAATAAGGATAGAGGCAAAGACACTGGATTTCCTTCTCTCCGGTCCTTTCCTTTCCAGGACAAGACTGGAGTATGCAGATGGGAAACCTGCACTGCAGCCGAGTCTTCAAGGGAGGGAATACCTCACTGGCCATGTCTCAACAACACAGAACATGAATCTGAATTGATAACACAAGTTTTGGGACCAGGGTGCCCATCCCAGGAGAGGCTGCTTAGGACATACGAGGGCCAGTGGTCTGCGCAGTAACACTCTGTGTACCATGACATCACCCACAGGCTCAGCTGGAAGAGTCTGAACAGAGGGAGCCTGGACACACCTCGGATTGGCCATGGCATTGCCTCTGCACAGAAAAACATCTGTATCAGCAAAACCAACAGAACTGGACGGAATCCTAATTTACCATGGTCTGTAAAAGAGGCTGAAGTGCCTATTTCCAGTGAGGCGAATTTGAAATTGAAAGAGGAAAACGAGTGCATTGAAGAGATCAGAAGCTCCTTTCCAAGCGTGTATCTGGTGCAGGTAATTGCTAACTGACCTGGAGGGGCTCTTGAAATCGACCTAATGCAGCAGATTGTGCTGCTCAGAGTGGCTTCAGGGCTGGGGACAGTGGGGGCAGGCAGTGCCCCAGCCATGTGCTGGCACGGGAGCACAGGCTGGGCAGTGGGGGCTGGCAGGGAAAGGGAAGGCTCAAGGCTCCCCCCACAAGTCCCTCTCAGCCTGGCCAGAGCACGTAGAGCTGAGGGAAGGGGCCTGGGCAGCTGCTGGAAGCTGGACATTCATCCTTGCACAGGGCAGGCCTGTTTGCAGGGATGGGGGACCCAAGGCTTGGAGCCAGCCTGGAGCAGCTGTGCTGGCACGCTGGGAAAGGAGGGATGCATGGGGAGTCTGAGCAGAGCTTGGCAGCTGAGGCACTGGATCGGGACAAGGTGGGAGCTGGAATCCCTGTTCAAGTGCGAGAGGGCGCAGAAATCCAACATCTCCTGCTGACAAGACTGCGTGGTTATTAGTTTCTCCACACAAAGTAAAGCACATCGGTTCCCTGTGGGAGCCTGGGGACATCCCCCTCTCCAGCAGCACTTTCTTGCCTCTCAGCTCAGCTTGGACAACCCTTTTGCTCAGCTCTTGCTTTTATGGCTGCAGATGAAGCAGCACAGCTTATCCTTTGGCTCCCAGCCACATGTTCCCTGCTGACAACACACCCCAGGACCAGGTCCATTAGCTTTTGCCCCTGGCAGCTTCCCTTGCTTCTCAGCCCATGTTGCTTTTCACTCACAGGCATTAAAAGGTTCCTTTCAAGATGCACCTTTCTGCTTCCTCTGCAATCCAGACGTTTCTTTAATAAATCACATCTGTACTGGCCCTGTGATGTCTCTTTGGCTTCAAGCTTTCATCTCCTCGTCTTGTTGTGCCCAGCGTGAAATGCTGCCACTCAGCCTGTAAAAATGTGTGGTTGGGGCAGTTATTTGAAGCAGTCATTCAGCCTTTGCTTTGCTGGACAGGTCGCAGACTCTGACCCGAAGAAAGCCGGATGGCAAGAGTTTGGCTCTGTTGGTGGGCAGGCAGACAATGCCCAGGTGGTGAGCGAGGGAGAATGGCCCCTGCTGTGGGACATGCTCATGTAGTGCCCTCTTCTCAGTGGCACAGGGCACAATTCCAGGTTTTTTGCTCCCAAGACTTACATCTAGATGCACAGCTCACCACCTGGGCATTGCAAGAGAGTGGATAACTGAAGTTATGCCCTAGATATGCAATATAAAAAAGACAGGGCAAAGAAAATGAGGAGAGGCAGAGGTTCTGTCTCGTAGGTCTGGGCTGCTTCCAAGGATCCCAGCTAGATGGAAAGCTTAGGACCAGGGCTAACTGACATGATACAGCCTCCTTTTCTTCTCTTCCTAGTACACACACAGGCGCACACACTTGTTCTTTCTCATACACACCCTTCTGTGGCCCTGAGACCACCCAAGGACAGAGGGAAACAGGGCTCAAAGAAATTGCAATTTTCCCATAACAATGGCAGGATAACTGTGGTGCAGGGAAAGTCACAGTCTGGCTGCAAAAAGAAATGGAGAGGCTGTAAGCTTGAAAACAACTGTTTATTTCTGGTACTAAGGTTGTCTTTGGACTCACATCCCAGAATGGCAGAGTCATGTGAGCACTTCTGGATTACACTAGTGCTGAGTCCAGCACTCTGCAGGATATGCACCCTGGATTGGGCAAACCACCATAAGGTGGTTGGGATGGACTAGCAAAGCCCTTCTGTACTCAAGGGAAAGGAAGCCCCACTCAGTGCTTGCATCTAGAAGGTGCAGCATCAGCCCCAGCTCTGCTTATCTTTCATCATGCTCTGTCCCTGCTGACTCAAATCCTGCTCAGCCACCACCACTATTATAACTACTGACAATATATATGCACATACAGCCAGTCCCCTGGCAGTCCCTCTGCACTGAGTTTAAAGTTACACTTTCCTTGTGCCATTTATTGTCCTGCTGTTGTGACCAGCAGTTTTCTCTGCACATACGACAAGGTTCAACAGCTTTTCCAAAGTGCAGCTGGAGGAATCTGAACCTCCCCAAAGACATATTGTAAGTGCATCATGTTGAGCTACTATGCTCACTCAATTACCAAAGAATGATCCTAACTTTCTAAAAATGTTAGTATTTCCAAACTGTGCAGTTGTGTCTTCAAGCTACTTTTCAAATGGTCCAGTAAGGATATTTTTAGAATAGATTCAGGCAGAGTCCATCATGTCCCCTGTGCACATAACTAAGTAGTCACCTCCTTAGCTGTTGTACACCTGCCTTTCCTTTTTCCAGAGACACCGTCCTACTAACCTACCTTGAATTTGACTTTGTACTGAAGTCAGCTCTGGCACAGCCATAGAATGGCATCTCTTGGCTGTTTTCACCACTTGAGAGTGTAAAGCCTTTGAGATGCTCTTACTGGCCCGAAATCCTCCAGAGCCATGGCTATGGCTGCAGCTTTTGTGAACATACATTCAGAATCACATTTTGCAGGCTTTTACAAGGATATGGCTTAGGGCCACGTTTGTTGTAACTCGGAGTTTTCTGGGAAATACTCCTGCTTTCTGTAGCTGTTCCATATCCTTTGCCAGTGATGGTTTCTCCTTTCCAGGGGATGTTCCTCTGGGTGGGCAGAGGAGCCCTTTTGCCCACCAGGCATCTACTGTTGCAGCTTCTGACTCCTGTACGTACGTTGGTTTCTCCTATGTGGAATCACACAGATTATTCTGTTTTCACAATTCTCACAGATTCTCAGCTCCAAGGTTTTACTGCAGGTCTTTAATTCTGTCACGTATTGATCGACAGTTTCTGCCTGCGTGAAAAGGATTGGAAATGTAAAAATGATTCACTGTTTTGTGGGATACACAGCCACATTTTGTCATGTTTCTCTCACACGTTCCTTTTCTCCTCCCACCAGAAGCACAGAGACCAGGGCTTTCGCATTAGTGCTTCTTTCATCTGCACTAATTGCTAAGTGGATCTCAAACTGCCTGACAGTTTCCGTTCTCTACTGCATCCCAGCAGGGAAGGATTTAATGCTGGACCCTGTGATACGCTTGTTAGTTCTTCCAAGAGCTCCTGGAAACCACTAAAGTTCATATTTAAATTTTGTCAGAGCCACCTTGCAGGGAGAAGTGTATGTATGAGGAAAGATTGCCTTCATTGGGGCTGAACCAGTGCTGATAAAAGTGACTTAGCTCCGAAGAGTGACTCGCAGGGAGGTAAAAATAATTTCCCAGAGTATCTTCCTGTGCCCCCTGTCCTGAGAACAGACAACGTGCTTGGCATTGTGCGAGCACAGCCCAGAGCCCACCGCTGGCAGCACAGCCTTGGACATGGGAGGGAGTTCTCTGCCTACAGATCCTGTGCAGGTCCATCAAGCAGAGGTGTGTCAGTGCTCAGCAAAGGTGAGGGAACCATCCAAAAGCTCTGTGCTGCCATTGCTCAGCACACTGCCAGGTCTCTCCTTCCTCCACTGGCACCTGGAGAAAACAGGGCAGTGACCCTCGAGGCACCTCCAGCAGCAGCCAGCCCAGCACCCAGCTCTCCAGCAGGCTGTGTTTGCCTGTTGCCTTCCTGGCTGTTCTGCAGAGCTGCCAGGACACACATAAATACAGGGTTGGCATTTAACCCCTCCTGGCACCAGGCTGGCACAGTCCCGAGTGCCTCCCACAGGTAGGGAGGTCACCCCATGGCACACACAGTGCCCTCGTGCTGGTGCATGGCAGAGTAAAAGGCTGTAAGAGTAGATGGGTGAAAATGAGCCCCTTGCCCCTGTCATGCCCTAGGACCCGTCACCTTCAGGTGCCAGGATCTGGATGGCCATGCCTGAGAAGGGCCATGCCATGTGCAGAGTCTGGCTCCTTAGGGAATCCTTGAAATTGCCTTTGGAGAAATAACAGCAGCCTGCACTATGGCTCTGGAGTAGGGATAAGGAGTAGGTACACTTACCATTTCCTTTTCTTAAACTTCAAACGTGCCATCAGACCTAAATTATTCACTTGTAATCCCTGGAGCTGGCAGCGGCTCAGAGAGGATCCAGCTCAGGTGATAAGAAGGAAGAAAGAAAAAAAGGAGCCCATTAAATTTAAAAACCTCTGAGAGTCACAAAACGTTAAAGTATATTCAGGACAGGAGCCAGAACAGGATGGAGGAGCTGGGTGCAGGCAGGGTCTGACACTGATAGCTCTCTAAGCAGTGGGGTACCATGAAAGATGGGGCTTGGTGGTTCTCAGTGTTCATCTCTGTTACCTCTTCTAACTCCTCATGGTCCTTTGCCCTGTCTCTGTGGTGTATGTGGAGGGAGAAAAGAGCATCAAACAGATGCAGAGGGAGTAGAGCTGTGCTGGACTGTCCAACCCAGGCTGAGCAGAGTCCTTTCCAAGGAGGCAGTCGCAGGCTGCCCTCTCCCTCTCCACAGCCAGACCCCTGGCTCAGTATCCCTGGAGAAGGTGTTGGGGATTCCAAAGGCAGGGTGTGTCGCAGTGCCAGCAACACTCAGCAGCGCTGTCCCCAGGGACGTGACCAAGACAACCAGAACTGCCTTGGCTCCTGCAACAGACTTGGAAAGCTTGTTTACTGGGTCCTGATGCAGTTACCAAGTTAAGTGAAAACAGAGAGCAGCTCCTGGCAAGGCATGGGCTGCAGAGAGCTGGAACAAAAGCTTTTGAAATGTTCTGCTTCACCAGCCTGGCTGCCCTGCTTGTGCCCACCAGCTCTGGTCTGCTCCTGCAGCGAGTGCTCCATCACCTCTGAAGCAAACTTCATCCATCAGGGAGAAACACTCTCACCTAAGGCCAGGAAAGGGGTCCTGGCACAGCTGCCCAAGAGCCAGCACCCTCCCTGGCTGCCGGGGACTGAGCAAGCAGCGGGCACCCGGGGGATTGCTGCTCTCCCTGTGCTGTGCAGGAGTGTCTGCAGCCCATGGCACGGCTGCAGCCCAGCTCAACCTCCACAGCACAGACAGAACAAGCCCCACACAGAGCTCTGCCTCGGGCCAGGCTGTGCCAAAGCAAGATGGTCCGACAACAAGGTGGTGGGCACCCACTTAGCTCAGCACTTCCCAGAAGTTATGGGGATAGCTTTGGGAGACACCAGAAAGATGACAATGTCCTGGCTCAGTCTCGGTGGCTCTGCAGTCACAGGGCTTGACAACACCATGAGGAAGGTGCTCAGGCTGAGGTCCTTCCAGCCTGGTGGGCAGCAATCCCTTCATCTCCACGTGCTGCCAGCAGCACATTGCAAATAGCTGTGGGGAGCACAGAGAGCATCAGCGCTGGCACGGACCATGCCTGCCAGCAGACCCCAGCCTCCAGTGCCCTGGCACACCTCCACAGCGCTGAGAGGAGGACTCTGAGACGACTGCCCCTCACAGCAGCTGGAAGAAGTGGTGCCTTTAGAGCCTTGAGGGCCCTGTGCATCCTCTGGTTGCTGACTACTGGCTCTCCATCCCATGCTCTGGACCCAGACCCAGACTGAGCTTTGTGTTTCCAGCCTCTTGCAATGCAGCTCAAGCTGCCTGAGCCAGCTCAGCTCCCAGGGCTCCCTGTCAGCTCCCCCCTGCCCAACTGAGGGGGGTGAAAGGGGCCGCAGGTGCTGCCAGGTCTGCACCAGCCTGGCTTGGAGGGGCAGCCTGAGACTGCAGAGAGAGCGGCTGCACCTCCCGCCATGGTGACGGCTGCCGGCACCTGCAGGGAGCATGGATGGCTCCTCAGAAGAGCAGCCAGATGGGAAAGGCCTGTGTGAGCCTGATAACAGCCACTGCTTGGCTCCCCTCCCTGGCAGGCCTGCATGGGGCACACAAGTGCCTGTGTCTGGGGCTCCAGGAAAAGGGGGGGCCACCTGCCTCAAGGCCAGGCTGGCGTCTCCGTCCTTGAGAGACCTCAACACAGTTCCTCCTGATAGAACACGGGAGTGCGGAGCAAATGCTCACCCCTAAGGTGAGGGTTAGGAGGGGAGAGCATCCCCTCAGTGCGTTCAGACACTTGGCAGATGCTGAGCCAGGCTCCTCATGCCCTACAGCAAGCACAGAACTGGGTGCTGGGATGCAGAGTGTGAAGCCAGCACCTCTCCCCTGCCAGGGCTCCAGGAATTTGTCCCTGTCCTAGGGCTCACTGAAGGACATGGAGTTGCTGGCTCTGGACCACACAAGGTAGGACAGGAGCCAAAGGCCAGGCAGGTGCTTCACTTGCACTCAGATGCCAGCAGAGAAGCTGTGGATGTGAGAGGTAAATTCAGGTGAGAGAGAAGAGCAAGGTCTGGCTGTTAGTGGCAGCAGTGCTGAAACTCACTATTAAACTACACTCTAAACTTATTTTTAAAGTTCTCTTTCCTCTGGAGATGGTGAAAACAAAGTGCCAAGTAAGCTGCCCCCAGTTTTCTGCACAGCAATCAATAAGCCATTATTGCATCAAACCAGGCGGAAGTACCAACCCCAAGTCACTCACCCTCTACCCAAGGCACTTCAGCAAGCACAGCAGCTCTACACAGCTCAACACAGCACCAGAGCATGGCCAGGGCTTTTGCTGTGCAATCCCCTCTACACCCTTGTTATCAGCAAACCTGGAATCACCCTCCATCCCCTGCAGGTAAGGAAGGTGGTGAGAGGGATCATCAAGGTATTGCAAAACTGATTTCATTTTCATGTGCACACGAGTAATTTGAAGAACAAGGGGCTGCCCATGACCTCTGTTTCCCCCTGACAGCAGGACTAGCACTGGCTGGGCCAGCAGTGCCTAAACCCTTGGGTGGTACTGTCCCTGGCTGCAGAGGCAGTACTGGCCTTCCCTTAGGCACTCTGGCACTGAAGAGCCATGAATGGCCCAGGTAGGCTCCCTATTACCTTCTGAGACCCTCTCTGCCTCTCCTTGTCTTTTTCAGGATTTCTGGGCAACAGGGCTGCAGCTCCTGGCCAGGCTCCATGGCAGGGGCTGTGCTCAACTCCTGCTCTGCAGCACCACGGAGGGCAGGAGCAACAGCACCGAGGATGGATGCAGGGGCCACCCGCAGCAGCCAGAGAGGCTGTTCTTCCTGCCCAAGGCTGGTGCCTCAGTGCTGCAGCAGCCCCGTGTTGACATCCAGACCCCAGCAGAACTGTGAAGAGCAACCTCTCCACTGGCACTGCACCCCACGGACCCCACCCATCACCAGTTCTTTGTGGCCTAGTGGTGCACAGATCCCAGCACCCCATCCCACCTTGGCTGCTCCCTGAACAGAGCAGAGTTGCCAGGAACAAAGCCCTTTCCTGAGTGGGGTGGGCTGCCTTGCCTGAGACTAAATATTCAGAGGCATTGTGCACTAGCCCTTTGATCAGCAATTTATCTCTCCATGCCACAAGTTTCCTGGAGCCTGGCGTTTCCGCCCCGTGCTCAGCCAAGGTCCCAGGAGCCTGAGAGACAGGTGTGAGGAATTAGCCACAGGGACTAATGCTCTGACAGGAACCAGCACCAAAAGCAGGGGACAGAGTGTAATGTTTATTACATTTGAAGCAAAGCAAACATGTGGCCTACTTATGTATCTAGAGAGAATTAATTGGGGAGCTCCACAAAGCAGCAGATTATAAATTAGAATAATTTTCACCAACTTCAGCCCATTCATCTTGTTTCACACCAGGCCTGTCAGCTCAGCCTGACGCGGCCGAGTGCAGCCCCAGCCCCAGGTGCTGTCTGCTGGCACAGGAGCACTGTCAGCAGGCAGCCCCAAGAGCACAGCATGCCAAAACCCATGGGAGGCATGTGGGGTTGAGCTGAGGCACACACCTTGAATGGAAAGCAAGCTCAGAGCCTTGAGGATGGCTCCAGAGGTGCCAATTGTCACCAGCTGTTATCTTCAGGGGTTTCCAGAGTGCCCTGCTCCAGGGATGGCCCCAGAGCCAGCAGAGATGCCGGGCACCAACCCTGTGCTCTCCATCCTCCTTCACTTGCTGGCAGCCAGCAGAGTGGTGTGGGCTGGCAGGGCTGTGCATGCAACTCCTTACCCTCCCCACTTTGGTTAGAATTCCAGATTAGGAACCAGGCTTTCCAGATGTGACATAATGGACAAACTCAGGCCAACGTCAGATTTGCACAGCTTAGAGGTCACTCCTAGGGACACCACCCATGACGTGTAGGTACCTACCTGAGCTGCTGGGAGCATTATGCTCTGCATGCCTGGACTCACACCTCATGGAGGGGCAACAACCCTTGTTGCCAGGAGCAGCAGAAACTGGAAAAGCAGGTCATGCCTGAGGTCCTCCAGCCCCGCATCAAACCAGCACCCAGGAGGGGCTCCAGAGGAGCACATCACGAAATGACCCTGAGGCATTTCAAGGACTCTGCCCTGGAGCCAAAATACCCAGAGCAGCCGCTGCCACCCAGATGGTGGGATCTTGCTGGCACCTCTCAAAGCAGTGGATGAGAATAACTGATTTGGCCTGTGCTTACAGTCCCGAGGGGGCAGCATGCAAAATACCATATGGATGCTGGGATCATTTTGCTCCAAAAGGTCATCTGCTGCCTTGCTGGAAGGAGTGTTAAAAGAGCCAGTGAAGATGGTTGGACACACCTCTAAAGGAGGATCCCTTCCTGAAGAAGCAGTTCAGGTCAGACCACTGCCACCATGACCTCAACTCCTGGTCCTCCACAGTGATCAGAAGTGGACAGAACCAGAGGTTAGATCAGAACCTCACAGCACCCACTTGTTCAAATGGCAGCACTCCCAGGAAGGTGTCTGTAGGGCTCCTGACACCATCAAAATGGTTTCCACAGGGAGCAGCAAAAGTCTGGCCCAGGAGTTATACATATTGGCCAGGAACAACTGCCTGGTGCATGCAGGTGTGAGGCTCCTCCTGACACTCTCCCAAACTCCAGCAATTTTCTACTCAGAAGGACACGTGCCAATTTGTACTCAGTCTTTTCCACAGAACTATCCACAAGCAGGAGCTAGTGAGCTGCCAAGGGCTTCACAGATGTATGTAACTATCTTGTTTCAGTTGAGAGGGCTAGAAAAGTTCCATCCCACGGCAGGGACTCCCATCAACCTGTTTTTAGCAGCTGAGAAACCCTGCACTGACACAGGAGCTGACAGGCTCAGCAGGCCCACCAGAGTCCACGGTGGCAAGTCTGTGTGATCAGGATGGGCAGAGCCCTCCAGGCACGCCCCATACACCAGGTCCCATCCAGCTGCCTTGTCCCTTCTGACTCTGGCTGTGTGGGCAAGCCCAGGGGCTTCCAGACAGGTGCCAGGTGAGATGCAGCTGCCCCAGCCAGGTCCCACATCAGAGCAGCATCTACCCCTCACTGCCACTCTGTGTCCGCTGCAGTCCCCACTCCACATCTGCCTGGCTCGATAACTTGTGTAATAGAGTTTGTTCAAATGTCATTACTAATTAGTATAGAAACACTATTAGCAATGTTAATGTAATCCAAGCAGTTCTGCACGCTGGCACCATGTGAAAGCAGCACTGGGGCAGAGACCAAGGCGGCAAAGCCAGGCCTGGGCATGGACTGAGCTGAGCAGTGAAACAGCATTGTCTCAACCTCAGCACTGCTCTCCCTGGTAAGGCAGGCAGCAAAAGTCAGACCAGGACACGTTTGTGTGTGTGTGTGTGTGTGAGCACACACATGTGTGTGGTAGCGAACCATGATGACAGAAACAACCCATCATGGGAATTTTAGGATGAGAGAGGAAAACTGAGAGAAGGGAACTGAGGTGGGGGCACGGGGGTAGCAATAAAACTAAATGTAAAGTGGATGAATTATTTACTGCAATAAACAACTGTGAAGTCACTTACTCTGGCCCTGTGCATCCTAAATGGGGGCTGCAGCGTTTCTCACGTCTCCCTAGTGTGCTGACTGATTTTTTTGCAATTGGATGCATGAGGCTGGGGTAATCTTATAAGAGACTCCAGAAGATCAGTTTAGTATTGATCATGTGCTGAATTTAAAGACTTTCCACATCCATCTGCTGCTACTCCTCAGGTGACAGCCCAGCAGAGACCTGGGTGCTTATTGGGTGCCTGCACCCCAGATCCACCTCATTCAGCTGCTGCCTGTGGCTGGGCTGATGTCCAGCAGCACAGGGAGGGGGGCCAGGACATCACACCACAGCTCAGTTTAGGTGTCAGCAATCACACAGCTGCTCCCCACCGAGCCTTTTGATGAAGTCCCCCAATGGCTCAGTCTGCTGGTCACTGGGGCCAGCTGGATTCCAGTGGGTCATACCCACATCTAATAGGGGCAGCAACCAGCAGAGAGGGACAGGAAAGGGGCACAGGGTATGCAAAGCAATTCACACAGGCCAGCACTTAATGCTGACACCCTGCAACAAGACTGACAGCACCTGGCACTGTCCCCAAGGAGATGCCAGCTGCCACTGCAGGGCAGCCACGGCACAAGGAGCTGTTCAGCACAGCCCTTGCCAGCTCTCACACAGGGGCTGCCAGGAGCTGTTGCCTCCTGCACGGACCAGAATCGGCCTCGGGCATGGACGAGGGGCTCTGACCACTTGGTGCTGCTCTGGATGCTCCAGACAGGACTATAAACTGAACAAGACCCTTGAGCAAGGAAGGCCCCTGAGCCCCTCCTGTGTCAGGGTGGGACGGGAGGGTGACTCAAGCCCAAAGGACTCCATCACAGGCTGACCATGCCAGCAACAGCCTGGAAGAGCAACAGCCCTGGGGAGACAGGGGTGACAAAAACAGAGAGACAGGGCACACAGAGGGACAGGGCACGGGGAGGAATACACATGGAGCAGGACCTCTGCCTGTGTCTCCTGGTGTTTGCCTTGGACTCTGCAGGTTTTCCAGCATGACTGAAAAGGGTGAGCCTGGACTCCAGAGTCAACAGCCTGGCAGCAGGACAGTCGCTGTGACACAGCCACAAATGTGACAGGATGAGGGAATTCAGGCCTTGTGGGACTTTTAGACATATTGCATAGTGATGAGGTTTTAGTTTTCTTTTAATAATATGCATATTGCAACTTGTTATGGAACCATGAAAGCTGCAAGCCATGCTGTCCATAAGACAACCTGCTCTATGATGCTAAAATATAAACTTATGAAGTGGGGTTTTTTTGCAAAACAGTATGAATTAAATGTATGAGCCATCTACCGATTTACTGAAACAGGAGATGTACAGGGTAGGAAAAAATTACTCTTCCAGGTCCCTATTTTACTCAACAAAAGACCTGTATTCAAATAATTCTTCGAGTAGGTTACTGACATGCTCATGGAGGTTGAGTGGCTGAAAGCAAGGCTACAACATAAAGAAGCCCTCTTAATCAGCAGAGAGCACATCAGGTGCTTCTTCAAAGTTCCCAGGCAAAAATTGAAGTCCAAAAATCCATTTTGCAAAGCTGTCAACTGGGGTGAAGTGGGGCTGAGCTGTTGCAGAGCTGCCCACAGGTGACAAAGCGCAGAGAGGCAGCACCCTTGACACAGGATAGGGCCCAGTGAGGACCTCAGTGCACTGTACCTGGTTGGTGCTTAGACACAGGTCTTATACCCAGACATTGACAGGGCATCCAATTCTTTTGCTGGTGGTGGTGCTTCTGCTGTTGCTTTGTTTTCAATAGCTGCAGCTAAACATTTAACCTTTACATTGATGGAATGACCCAAACATGTTCTTCCAGGCTTGGCAGCAGCAAGGCTGTCTCACAGCGAGCAGAGCAAAGCCTTTCCTTTCAGCCTGGCAAATCAATGTGCTGTGTGTCTGCCAGACTTGCAGGTGTCCCCTGCTCAGAACACATGGAAGGGTCTCAGAGGCAGGGTTAGACTGCCAGGTCTAACAGAGAGGTGGGCACGAAACTCCATCTTCTTGGCAAGCAGGAGAATAGCAGCTCACAATTTGGACACCATGGAGCTGTTCCAGTCAGGAGGCTGGCCCTGGCTGTTGCTGCCCCATGCCTGTAGCTCTGCCAGCAGCTGAGGCACCTATTCATCATCCCTGCATTTCAGATGGCACAGAAAGAGTTGCAGAAGGGAGCAGCAGAGTTAATATGGTCCCAAGTTTTTTAGTACTCTTGGAATATTAAATTGATAGTCTGGTACCAAAGGCCACAAGTGTCACCTCTCAACCAGATGAAATCTACGTAGCCTGTGGACAGGGCAAAGCCTCAAGATTTATAAAAGCATCCATAAAATTAACATTTGGATGAGCATGTGGGAGAAGAGACCATGAACTGCAGCAGCAGGTTGGTAAGTACCTGCTACCCCTGCATGGCTCAGTGTGTGCTGTCTGGATAAGCACCCTGGCAAGGCAATAGGACCCAGGGAACACGCTTTTCCACAGATCACAGATCAGGGAGCCCAAGACATGTACTGCCATGCCAGGAGCCATGAAACAGTGGCCTCAGGTAGACCCCAGAGAGGCCAAGCAGCCCTGAGGAGAACTTGCCTCTCTCTTGCTGCTCCAGGACTCCATCCCACCATCCAGGTGCTTTAGGGCTGCACCCCCATCACAGCAGACACTGGACACCCAGCACCCCAACAGCTTTCAGGGTGCACAGCTGCTGACACGTGGGCTCATTCAATGTCCTGCTACGCTGCCTGTAGAACCAGAGTCTGGGCACCTCCAGGGCTTTGCCATTCCTCTGCACAGCAAGGAAAATACCCCAGCCCTTCCACAGAACTGCATCCATGGAGATGCTCTGAGGGCTGCAGCCCCTCTGCTCTGCAGACAGGCTGAGAGAGCTGGGGGTGTTCAGCCTGAAGAAGAGAAGGCTCCAGGGTGGCCTTTGAGCCCCTTCCAGTGCCTGAAGGGGCTCCAAGAGAGCTGGAGAGGGACTTGTGACAAGCACATGGAGTGACAGGACAAGGGGGAATGGCTTCCCACTGACAGACAGCAGGGTTAGATTGAATATTAGGAAAAAATTCTTTCCTATGAGGGCAGTGAGGAACTGGAACAGGTTGCCCAGAGAAGCTGTGGCTGCCCCATCCCTGGAAGTGTTCAAAGCTGGGTTGGACAGGGCTTGGACAAGGCAGGTCTAGTGGAAGGTGTCCCTGCCCATGGCAGAGGGGTTGGAAAAAGATGACATTTAAGGTCCCTTCCAACCCAAGCCATTCTAGGATTCTACGATTCAACGACCCCACAGACCCACCAGTACCTGAGAGCACAGTGCTTGGGGCCACACTCTTATCCAGACTGGCTGGTCCTGCACTGCACAGCACACGCTTCTGCATGTGGGCCCCATGGTGTGTGACAACTGTGTGAGCACTCAGCACGTGGACTGGCTGCAGGCACACCTGGCACGGCATCTCAACACCCCGCACAAACGGAGCCATTACCACTGCTGCCTGCAGCATGAGTGCCTTGCAATTAAAGGAATGAAATGTTTATACAGGAATAAATCTCTGTTAATGAGGTGAATCTCGCTCCTGCCCTGACAGGCTCTGAGACAAAGCAAAGAACACGGGGGAAAGGAGAAGGTTCAAAGGTGTGCTGCTCCCAGCCAGCAGCCAGGCCCGGGGAGGGAAGGGGAAGCAAAGCCAGGCAGTTGGCTGGCTACATGCAGGAGCAACCAGTTCTTTATTTCTGGTTCTGGTTCCCCCCAGATGACATGGAGTCATCAAGAGAGACCAGTCCCTTGGCTCCGGCTTGGGAGGTGTTCAAGCTGTTTCCTTCCCTGAGGAGGAGATTGCACCTGGCTCAACACTTTCAGAAGAGTAGAAGCAATATGGACCGGGTGGTGACACACTGCTTAGGGCACTTCCACCTTGATGGCCTGTCTAAAACAGTCCTTTCCTGAAGCTGGCAGCAGGGGCTATGCAGGAGGAAATCTCTATGCAGGTCATCCTTGCTCTCCTCCATTCCTCAGAAACACTGCACTAATCCCAGTCGCCTGCCTACACGGAAAGCCACGGAGACACAGAATCCAATTAGCTTGAAATCCTGCTCTGGCTCCCGCACAGCATCTCCCTCTCACAGAGCCGTGGAGCTGCAGAGATAAACAGGGCATTAGGATTCCAGTGGGGTCTGGCAGGAAGGATGGCTCTGGGAGTGCAGCGCCAGCCCAGGGATTGAGCGAGGCACCCATGCACCTTCCCCAAGCACCTCCCTCCACCTCTGCCTCACACCAGCTCTTCCTCCTTGCTCGTCCTGCAGCACCATTCCCTCAGCTGAGCCTGGCTGAGCGAGGTGGGAGCTGAGGGCTGAGGCTGGAGCTGGCCAGTGTCCCAGTCCCAGAGAGTCAGTGAGAACAGGTAATCCTTCCCTGGACAAGCAGAGTACAACCTTCAGCCTGGACCAAGCAGAATACAGGGTGTACCTGTTGCTGACTGTGCCAGACCATGGCTGGACCTGGGTCTTCTGGGCTTGATGCTTCCACTGCCAAGCCTGCTGTACACGCACTCTTCCTTGCACCCCCAGTAAATTACCTGCTTTGCGTTTTGCAGCAGCAACTTAACAGTATTAATTCATTGTGTTCTGTCTTTAACAAACACCATTATCATATCACCAGCCAGGATTATGCAAATCCTGCAAAAGGAATTATTTCTCTCCCCAAAGTCACCTTGATTTATCAGTTTTAACCCAAAATGAAACAGTAAGTTCCTTTGGACAAACTGTTAAAACACATGACCACAGCCAGGGGACTGTGATAGCTCCATAGGGTACCCTGCACATCCAGGCCAGGCACAGTTGGTGACCCTTCACATGGACAGAGGACACAGGCAGCTCTATCCCAGCCTCTACTAAGTGCAGGTGGACCTGGACCAAGAGCTGGGGAAACAACCCCCTTGCAAAATACTCCTGGGATAACCCCACGAGTCCATTCCCCAGGCACGGGGCAGTGGGGCAGGACTGAGGCTGTGCAGAAGTGTAGAATCATAGAATCATTAAGGTTGGAAAAAACCGCCAAGCTCATCGAGTCCAACCTGTGACCAAACACTACCATAACAACTAACCCAGAGCACTAAATGCCCCACTGAGTCATTTCTTGAACACCCCCAGGGATGGTGACTCCACCACTTCCCTGGATGGTCCATTCCAGGGCATGCAGGGCTGGCAACCAGAAAGCTTTCCAAAACTGCATTAAGGATTGCCCTGTGAGTGCCACTGGTCTGTCCCCATCCCTGTCCCTCCTTTCCAGGCCACCACTGCAGGTTGAGCTTGTGTCACATATAACAAACCAGTGTGTCCTCCCATGCAAGTGTAGATGCTGGGGATCAATGAGAAAACCTGCCTCCCACTCCAGGAAAGAGGAGCATTATGCCTTTGGCCATAATTTCCTTTCTGCAGAGAGAAAGGCTCCCCACCCCTCTGATGTGGGTAGACCTGGTCACAGCTGCCTCTAAGCACATAAGGAAACACTTGGATGAATAAAGGTAACCCTTTTCCCATTATTTGTCAGCAATTCGAGTTAGTCCCTCAGCAGAGGGCAAGAACAGCACACTAGTAAGAAGGGAGGACTCATCTTTCTCAGGGCAGACACCAAGCCCATGCAACTTGAGCACAGCCTGCTCTTCCAAGGGGAACCAGGCCCTTGGCTTTGCCCTGACAGGCAGCAATTACTTAATGTGTTCCAGCTCAGTGCAGAGGGGCTATTCTGAAAGAGAGTTCTGCTTCAGATTCCATTAACCAAGGATGGTAGCTCTGTAAGAGCAGCAAAAACTCTCCAATTAGTCCTAAATTATTTTTACTTTCAAACTCCATGTGTTCTGGGCAGATGAAAAAGAACCAAGGGCAGCAACCGTGTGTAGGAGCAGCACCATGACTGCAGGTTGGTGCCTTGAAAAACCATCAGCAGGTGAACACTCAGCACGTCTCATGCTTATGGCTCACACTTAACACTAAGAGAGATGGAAAATTCCTCAATAAAAAAAACCCCAACAGACAAACTGACAGAGACAAGGGTGAGATTAGGCACTGGCAATCTGTGGTAAAATACAGCTCAGAAAAAGAAAATTATCCCCAAGCCAAATATTGGAAAAAAGACATTTAAAAAAGTCCTTGCCCTGTGCAGGACACCCATTGCTGGCACACCCACACCTGGGCTGTGGCCTGCAATTTGCACCATGAGAAAGTGTTTAATCTGCCTTCAGCCCCATCTGCTGCTCTGGGCCAGGAGAGCAGTGAACCCCCCAGATTCAGAGGGGACAGAGCTGGGTACAGACAGGCTGGTGCTTGTGGTGTGCTGTGTTTCAAACCACAAGCAGAGACTGCAAGGAGGAATGGAAAGAGCCACCTTGGCCACCCCAGGACAGAGCCTGAGTGGTGGCAGGAGAGATGCCTCCACCTGGGACAGCATAGACCCAGGGCTGAGGCTGCCCATAGTCTCATAATCTCTCTCATTCCTGCTCTGATGTGGTCACCATGGTCTCTCCTTGATCTCTTCTAGCTACCCTCATCTTCACCTCTGCCTCCCACCTGGCCTGGCCCCAGCTCCTCATCACCAATGTTCATTTACAGTAGTGCCCACCTCTTCTGATCATTTCACACCTCCACTCATGCTGTCCTAAACCAGGCTCTGTCAGACCACCACTGTCCTTGCAAGGTCAGAGAAAAGGCTTGGAAGGAGGGACTACAACCTCCTGGCCTTAAGGATCCAAGGGATGAATCTTCCCAGATGTATGAGAATCCAAAGGATGAATCTTGCCCACCTTCCAGCTGGGACAGTCCCTCTCCACGAACAGGGACCCTCTCAGAGGGCTCTGCTCTGCTGAGGATGAGGCCAGAGACTGGGAAGGTGGGAGCAAAGCTGGAGCACAGGAGGGATGCAGTGGCAGAGACCAAAACATGGAAGGCAATTCAATTTTCAGAGGCTGTCCCACCAATTCAGCTCAGAGAGACGATAAGAAAGCCATTTCCAGCGATAGGCACCCTAATCCCCAGCCATCCTGCATTTCCATTTTTGAGAGGCACTATTTCCAACAGGGAGGCATTTTCCCATCTAGGTTTGCTAGAAGGGACAGCAATGGATTAAATACCAATTTTTCCATCACTGTTTAACTCCTTCTGTGCCTTCTCCTGCCACTTATGCAAGTGCTGCATGTACAGGGCAGTGGAATGACTCCCACGCTCTACTCCAGAGCAGGAGAACAGGGCTGGAGGCATCTCCCAGGCTCTTCCCAGGGGCCTGCAGTCTGAAGAGACAGGGAAGAGGGGAAAAACTGACGTGCATTGGCACTGCAGAGAGAGCAGCTTAGATCAGGAATTTATTATTGTTCAAGGCAGGACTTAGACTTAACTGTGGCACAAGTCATGCAGATATATTTAAATCCAGTGTCAAAACCATTAAATAGGTACAAAGTGCTGCAAGACTGACTTAAAACCACATTTGCAAGAACACAGGTACCTGGAGAAAGAAGGAAGCAAACTGTGCAGGGATGGCCATGCCCCCCACGTGCCCCCTGCCTCCACTGTTTGTGGTGCAGGTGCAGCCTCCAGGTTACTGGGGAGAAGAAAGGCAAAAGCAGCACAGATGCAGCAGAGTGCATTGGGTGAAGAGGCACTGATCTCTTCAGAAACACCTACAGATCAGAGGTAAATAACCTCACTGTCTTGAGCAGGGCCATTCTCAGCACGGGACAGCAGCTGCCCTCTCAGATATGCTGTGTCTTCCCCCATGGGTGTATCCTGGGGCTGCTCAGGGCAGCCTCCCCAGGGATGGTTGGTGCCTGTTCCCAGCTGTTAGCAATGGCTCTTACAAGGGCCGCCTAACTTCCAGCATCAAGCAGGACTTCTTCCACCACTGGGAAGCCACCAAGACACACCATTCATTGGATGCCAGCACAGCCTTTCCCCATATGCCTCTAGCCAGCCCTCTGCATTTCCACCAGCCATCCCAGCCCTCCTCCTCATTCCACTCACTCTGTGCCACCTTTCTCCATTTATCCCCATTTCCTGCTGTCAGGATTCCTACCTGCTACCTAAATCAGTCTTTCAGGGAGCTTGAGATTCCCAGCCCAGCTCCTGTAGCACAATGGATGCTGCTGGCCCTGGCACTCCACACAGCAGCTCCCTCCTAGACATCATAAAACTCTTCCATAGGGTAGGAATAAAGACTTAACATTCTGACTTCGCCTCCCCAAACCCTTCCCTTGACCCGTGTTATGAACTGAACCAGGGAGTTCTGTTGGAAAGGGGATCCCCAGACAGCTGGTTCCAAGCAAGCCAATGACGCCCCTGGTGCTGAGCTTGCAGGAGGGAGCTCTCCCACCACTTCTCACGATTCCAGCACCAACTACAACTGCCTATTCATCACCCACTAAACAAATGGAAATTTAAGGGCTCATGGATCTAAAACACAGAAAACAATTCCCTGTGCATTTTTACGGCGCTGTAATTTATGGGATCAGAAATGATGAATGGCAGCAGGAGTGGGCTGGGCTGGCACACAGGGGAGTGCTGATGCAGTGGAAGGCAAAGAGAGACACAGGGCTGGGGGGAGAGACAGGGAAAGCCCCCAGGATTGCTGCTGCACGGGCTGGGGGAACCCCACCGCCTGCAAAGACCAATTCCCACCGCTCAGTTTGGATCTGTAGGAGAGGCTTCTGTAAGAAGCACCCAGGCAAGGCAGAAGGGAGTGGAGCACTGTGCCAGCCACGCCTGCCCTGCGCTCCTGAGAGGCACAGCCTCTCGCTTGCCAGGCAGCCCTTGCTGCTGGCTTTGCACACTCAAGGCACCGGCAAGAAATAGGAAAAAATTCTTCATCCCCAGGGAAAGAGGAGCACCTGGTGGAAAGACAGAGAGTAAACGTGAGCACTGTGGTTCCTCCCCCATGTAATCTCCCAGCTCTGGAGTCTGAGCTGCATTCAGCTGTAATTGAAACCAGGCTCTTTAACACAGGTGCCAATTACTGCCTGTTAACGCAAGGAGCTCTGATAGATAAAGCAATTACCCAGCTCTGCAAGGCTGGAGAGGACAAAATGAGATGGAAGGGCTACTTATGCTAGTGTGGGTCTTGTAGGACAGCACTCGGCCTCAGCAAACCCTCCAGCAGTGTTAGACTGGGCAGGTTCTTGCCCTCTAGCTGCACACCTGCATCTTCTCATGAGCAAACAGTGTGCCCTTACCACAAAGAAGGGAATGAGATCCTGGGGTGCATTAGGTAAACAATTGCCAGCAGGTCAAGAGAGGTGATCCTTGCCTTTATTCACCACTGGTGAGTCCACACATAGAGTGCAGTGCCCAGAGCTGGGCTCATCACTACAAGAGACATGGACGTGATGGAGAGAGCCCAGCAAAGGGCCATGAAGATTAGGAAGGACCTGGGTGCACCTCACACATGAGGAAGGGCTGACAGAGCTGTGCCTGTTCAGCCTGGAGAAGGCTCTGGGCAAAATAAGTCTATGTATATAAATACCTGATGGGGAAGTGGAAAGAGGATGGAGCCAGGCTCATTTCAGTGGTGCCCAGGGACAGGACCAGAGGCAATGGGTACAAGCTGAAGCACAGGAGGTTCCCTCTGAACTCCAGGAATCACTTTTTCCCTGTGAGGGTGGCCAAGCACTGGCACAGGGAGAATCCACAGCAACTCTGAGCACCGTCTTTGGAGAAATTCAAAGCCATCTGGGCAAGTTCCTGGGCAGGAGCTCTTGTTCAAGCAGGGGCTTGAACAAGATGACCTCTGAGGTCCCTCCCAACCTCAACCATTCACATTCGTTATTTTCTGCTGTTCCTCTGCCCTTCTTGGCCAGCTGACTTCTTTTGTCTCTGCTCAAATCCCTCCTCTTCCATCTCTTTTCTGGGGGTGATGTGGCAGTAAGAAAGGTGGCTGATGCAGGGGTAGTGTCACAATGACAGGGAGAAGACAATGGTAGGTGCAATTTCCAGACAAAACCTGCAGAGAACAAAGGCTGTGAACATCAAAATCTTCATACCACAGTGATGGGGAAAAAAAAAAAAAAAAAAAAGGTGAACCTCAATACAGATGCAGGGTTATGGAGTCAGGGGCAATTATTTGCCACTGCAAAGATGGCAGATGAAGAGAGCCCTTTACAGCCCCAGGCTGGTGCTAACAGCATTCTACCCATCTGCACCCAAGCTCCCCCTTCCCACCTCACAAGGCACCATCCACAAACCATGCAGTAAAAACTACAGATATGTTCAGCTGACACAAGAAATTAAGCACATCTTGAGGCAGCCCTACTCTTGGGCACCAGACCCCACGTTGCTGCTCTGCCTTGCTGCTCCTGTGTGTTTGGGAGATAGTTTGGCTTCCCCACAGTAACTTGCTGATGTTACATACCTTCTTTGCTGGGCAGAGAACCAGAGGAGTGCAGAGGGGTCTGCAGGGACACTTTCTCCTTGCCCTCAGGATGTTTATGGTATTGAAATTTTAGCAGGAAGCCAAGCATCTGCTCTTCAAATAACGAGGTTTCCCAGGAGAATGGGTATAGAGGCAGAATCATCACACATGTAAACACCTGGTCTTACAGGCAAGAACAGAGTTTGCGGAAGGAGCGCAGCACCTCTGAGACTCATTCAGCTTTGCTTCCGCTGGTTAATTAGTTCAAACACCATCAATATTCAGCGGCAGCCCTCCCCTCCCCGGGTATTGCTGTGTGTCAGTGCGTGGGCTGGCACAGACAGGGAAGGTTGGGGCAGCACAGACACACACACGTGCTCCCTGCCCAGCAATAGGGCTCAGCTGCCTCTGCTGCTGCAGGCACAGGTGGCTCCCCAACACTGCAGGGCTCCAGAATGGTTCCAGAACATTCAGCCTTCCCACACCTCCTTTGAGGATGGGGGGGCGGAACCAAACTGTGCCACACAATGATTGACTGTACAGAAAATGACTTCTTCCCCCTCCTAAAGCAGCCCCTGCCTTGGGGCTTGCCAGAAAATGGTCTGATTGACAGATGAGCTTCACCACTTCTCAGACAGCCACAGAGACCACACAGTGGCACAGAGAGCTCTTAAAGACAGGATGCACGGCCTTGTGCCTGCACACACAATTAGGTTTACTCATTGTTTCCAGTCCCAAGCCCACTGAATCAATCCAAGCCCCACACAGCTTCAGCAACACCAAGAGATCTTGACTACCTCTGGCCAAGAGCTGCAAAGCCACCCAGGGCTACTTCCAGAGGCAAACAGGATCTACTGGTACTCCCAGCTCCCACTACCATCCCATCCATACTTCCATCCTGTCTCATCAGTAGATTCCAACCCTACTTCTTCATGCCTACAGTCTACACTTGAACACTATCAACTAGAGGATTGTGCTTTCTCATTTTATTTGTATGATTTCTGCAGCACTCCTGTCCTCTCTCCAAGTCCTTCCTCTTTGGTTCTTTTCCCATTTTTTGGCATTTTCAATGCACAGCAGAGTTTTTTTATTTAGATGAAAGAAGGTGGACAGGGGTTCTTTTTTCCAACAACTCTGCCATGTACCCTAGTAGTCACCCAGCACAGCTCCTAAGCAAGACCACACTCACGTGCAGGGTGACTCAGCCTGAAGGCAGGACTACAGCAAGTGTGAGGATGAGGCTTCCTTTACAGACCTTTGCCAGGAATTGACCCCAGCAGGACCTCTCACACCAGAGCCATCCCCTCAAACCATGAGAGTTCTGGGAGGGGAGCCAGGGAACACGTGGACAGAAAGGAGCCCCACACCATGCCCCACTGGAGTTGCCTGGAGAAGAACACTGCCATTTTCTCAAAGAATCACAAAGCTTTTACCCCTTCTTGCCAGTTCCCACATGGACCCCTGCCAAAGCCTTTTTCTGTTGCTCGCTGATCTCCTACACTAAACCTGCAGCTTGCACTAGCTGAGCCTGCAAAATCAGGCGCACCCAAGTGCAGCCAATCAAGGTCTGCTCCAAGAGCTCCAGGACAGAGCTGGAGCGCCAGGGCATCACCTCTGTCTTAAAAAGAAAACAAGACTGGAAGCAACAGGCTACAGGGCTCTACAGTTCACAAGCACAATCAGATTTCATCTTCAAGCACCGTACCTGGTGCAAACTCTGGCTTGGGAACAAAGCTGCCTTTACCTTGGGAGTTACAGGGACCTGGAATCTCAGCCTGAGAGTTATACAATGGAAGGATGCCCAAGGTTCAATTCTGGGAGAGTAGAACGTGAACTGCAAAGAGCAGCTGTGATATTGCTGAACACAGAGCACGTGCAGAAAGCACCACTGCCCCACACCACGTACAGAGTATTTCAGGCTTGGCGCTCACACCTGTTGATAGGACAAACAGGGTGAATCCTGCTGGAAGCATCACAAGTCCCAGCTATTGGAAAATCCAGCTAGAGACAGACCGAGTCATCCTCAGCTCCAGGCATTCTATTTCATGCACAGAATACCTTGGTGTGCCAGCCAAGTGTGGAAGTCCTGGTTCAGCAGCTTTACATGAGGAAGCTGCACCACCTGCTGTCTGCACTGGAGCCAGTTACCAGAACATCATCAAAGATGATCACTAATAACAAAAGTTTCCTTCTTCAGAACCACTTCTTTTTTTTTTTAAAGGACACGCTCATGATTAAAGTCATCAAGAAAGAGTTCATATCTGAAAACTATGAAGTAAGACTACAGAGAGACAGTCTAATCAAAATGGTTCAGGTCTCAAACAGCATATGAGGAGTTCCCTTTAATACCCAGCTCCCATCAGGAGAAAAATCACACTGTTATCCCTTCAGGAAGTTCTCTCACATTACTTCCACTCTAAAAACTACAAAAAGGTAGCATTGAACAAAACTTTCAAAGAGGCATAAATTCTGCCATGCAAAAAATCAGCCACCTGCCCAATGTCACTTGAGGCTTAGCAGAAAGGAAAAAGACACATCTTAAATCCTGCACTATCCCCATTTCCCGGACAAGGCTGAAGCATGAACTGATCCAACCCAATGTGGCAAAGAAGATTCTTACAAAAGCCACAATACTAAAAGGCTTCCTAGGATACAGTGCATAATGGCAGACAAGTCTGTATGCTCTCTTGGCTGGCATAAATATGAGAGGCTGCAGGAAATTCTAGTTCTAGAGATTGATGATCCTGTTCATGGGCAAGTGTTTTTTGTGCCAGGCCTCAAAAATAATTTGCCATGCAGTAGCAAGGTCAGTGTAGCTCTAAAAGGAAAGGAGTTCAGAAGACAAATGACCTCTGATTGATGAAGCACAGGTACATAGTGCACAGACAAAAGGGAATCAGAAAAAGAGTTTATTAAAAAAAAAAAATCCCCCCTTCAAAACCCCACATACTTTCTGATAAGCTTATTGCTCAGGTTAGGTCTTCTGTGATCCTGCCTTCTCTCCCTTTGGCCTGTAGCAGCAGAATTACTCCTGCATCCCTGTCCTCCCTCCAACCAACATCATTTGGCAAGTTCAGTTGGTTCCAACTTACCAGCATTTAATTGCCTCCTTACTACATACACAGAACATGGAGGTCACCAGGCACAAAGGGTCCTTCTCACTGGGGCAACTCTACAGCTTTGTAAGTCACCTGCTCCCACCAGAATAGAAGTTCCTACATTGTAGAAACATTTAAGAAAAAAACAGTGGGAAGGTACGTATACCTTCTCTTTTGAAGCCACAGACTAAACAACAGTAAAGTCATCCCTTAAGCACCTGGCTTGTAGTCCAGATATGTCCATGGTCATTCTACAGCTCACGGTCTACACTCTCAGTATTCAGCCTTCAGGATCCCCTAAGAGACTGAAGAGCATTTCTGTGTCTCGTGGGCCATTCTATGTCCACTGAACCAGGGCTTGCATTCAAAGCTCCTGTGAAAGGGATTTTGGCCATTTCTTGTGCAGCATCTACAGATCCACACTGTAGCAGAGCAGCAGAATTCTCTCACTAGGCCCTGGCTCTCCCTTGGGTGGTCACAGAGACTTCTGGACCTTCCTCCTAGAGAGCTGTCAGGTAGATTTGGTAGGAACAGAGCAGGGGGCTTTGTGCTTCATGTTCAGTCATTGTTGTGGGGTTTCAATATCCTCTTCCTGCTCCTCCCCACGTTCAGTGTGGTGCAGCAGCAGCTCCAGGTCAGGGTTGGGGCTGGCCTCTTTGTGTGGCTCCAGTGTTTTGTCACCTGCATGCAGACAGCCTCTTTAGTGACAAACTTGAGTACGCACCAAACCTGGCACTGGCAAAGAGCTAGGACCAGACACAGCTCCCAGCGAAGCTACAAGAAGGCCTACAAAGAAACACAAAGTGATTTAAAACAATCACCTTTGGAATTCATGGCTTTGAGAACCACATGAAGGGAGATTCCCGACAGACAGACAGCAAAGCCCAGCCAGTTCAAGGGACTGAGGCGGTCCCCCAGCAAATGTGTGGCGAGGAATAAAATGCAGATTTCCTGTGGAAACAAAAAACATGACAAGTGGCAGGGCAGGACCCGAGGAGATATGCCCGAGATGTTTTTACAGCTCAAGCCTAGATCAAGATGCCAGGCTGCAGAATTTCCATCAGCACATTCTTTCATGCGCACAGAGTTCTAAAAACAGTTTCTAGGAACAAACAACCTGTCACACTGGGATGTGGGATTTTAAGTCATCTGACTGCATAGCTTGGTTACAGAGGAATCTTGCAACTTCTGGATGAGACAGATTTCACATGTCAGAGTTCAGCTCAAAAGTATGTGTGCTGGACTCCTAAGAGGAAAGGAGGATGTGCCAAACTGGGTTACAGAGATAGCTCAGACCAGTGGTTTGTTCATATACAGGTCTGATACAAGAGTTTGCCCCTGTTATCCCTCCTCCCTTCTGCACCATCTGTTGCTCACGAGGCCCACATGTTTTAGTCTATCCCACAACTCAACAAACTTTGGTCATTAATGGTATTTTTTATGGAATAGCCATTAGTCTCTGGCCCTTTGCTGTCAGGGACTTCACTACAGAGACTGCAAGGCAAAGCATTAAGCTCCTGTGCAAGGAGAACAAAAATAACAATGACTTCTAAGGATCTAAGGGAAGTTCCCACCACATAAGGCCCAATAGGGATGACTCAGTACTTGCCTTCTAGCATTAGCACAGGAACCATGCCTTACCTTAAAAATGCCAGCAATGGAAAGGGTGAGGCTAGATGTTCTGGAAACCAAGAGGAACTCAGAAAAGCCTAGACCAAAGGCAAGAATTCCACCCAAGAACAGCTTCCCTACCAGAGAGAACAGCATTCCTGCTTCATGGAAATGGAAGAGCTTCTCTGATATGGACAGAGGCAGACCTAGGAACAAGACAGTGAGTAGCAGAATACCTTTCCCAGCTCCCAGGATTCCTCTCAACAAAGATGGATGGGGTGGGCTGCTCACATCCCAGTATTAGGAGGATGTGGAGCCAGTTTTTCATAGCCCTTACTCCCACAAGTGTGGAATGCTACTATTCCCATGCACACTTTAACAGTCTGCCAGCATAAGGCAATTCCAGGTCACTAATCACTTTGTGAAGTTCATAGCTGTTCACTTTTCTAAATGAACCATCTCAAACACCAAACTGCTAAGCAATCTCCCCAACCACTCTATAAAGCTATCTCTGCTTTCTCTAATTAACTCACGCACCCTCAAACACTGCAAAGAGTGGGAGGAGCCCCAGGAACATGAGCGGCTGCAGGTGAAACATGATATCAATGGGATTCTGGAGCCCTGAAAGAGGAGAATCAATAACAGACCAGGTAGTAACAAGTCATGGAATAACATAGCTCCTAGAGCCTTCATTAGCACCATTCCTAGACATACACCTTGTTTGTGACGCCCATGCCTGTGCTGCTGCAGACACCAAGCCACCTTCATTACCCATCAACAGATAACCCCTGCCCCAGGTTTCAAACACCTTCCCTTGCAGGAGAGGTTTTGTTTCTGCAGCAAGAGCTACCACCTCCTCTTTCCCCTCCCCATTACCAGCTCCACCACCCCCTTTCCTAACACCCTACCTACCCAGTTCTGCCTTCTGCATTAGTATCTGTGTGAGAGTCCAGCGAATGCCCCCAAGGAAAGAGGCACAGAGCACCAGGATGAACCCCTGTGTGTTGAACTGTGTGGACTTGTAGGTGAACATGAAGAGTCCCCCAGCGATGAGCAGAACCACCAGCAGCAATGTCACCCTCTGCATGAGAGCAAACACAACAGACACAGACACCTCCTTTCTTTCACATTCATCCATACAGCTGCATTCTCCCTCTACTTACATGTTTTCTGTACATGTACTGCCTATTTCCCTGGGCCTGACCTTCTCCCTAAAGCATTGTGTGGCACCCTTACCATTTCCTCCAGCTTGAAGAGCAGTGAAAAAAGCAGGATGAAGAGAATAGCAGAGGATTTGGTCATCGTGTAGCTGTAAGGACCAAAATACACTGTCAGTCCCCTCCAATTAGTCCTTCCCATCACAGTACTATTAGAAACTAATCACCCACTTCTACATTGCTACCAGCAAGCTATCACAGACTCTGCAAGCCGACCCCATTGAGGCAAACACCTATTCAAGAAACAGCCTGATAAAGCACTTTACAAACCCCACCAGAGGTTCCCAGGGAAGGTGGTGTTTGTACTCACAGGGAGACAGTGACGTACAGGAAGCTCCAGTTACTCAGCCCAATATCCAAGGAAGTTGACAGAGCTAAAGAATCAATGAAAAAATCCTGAAGTTAACTGTCCTCCACTACCTAAAAAGCCCCACCACAAACCCCTGCTACTTGACCACAAACATAGAGAGCAGAGCAGAATTAGGCAAAAACCCCAGTTTTCCTCAAGTTAACTCTTCAGTACCAACACAGCCCAGATATTCTCAGCTCTTTATGTTTCTGTCTCGCTCCCTGTGATTTGCGTTGGGCTCAGCCCTGCATTCACTGAACACGCACTATGAAGAAGTCAGAAATAACTCTTGCCCTCCCTGGGACTGAAAGCCATGGCAGATTTGCATAAAGTCTTTCTTGAATGTATCAGAACATGGTAACAGGTAAGTCTGAGGGCCACTGCAAGACCCCCGAAGAAGCAACAATCCTCCGAATGCACCCTTAACTCTGGCACAGCTTTTGTTACAGTCTATCCTCCCTTGTACATAACTTCTTCCTATCACAGGAAACAGTTTTACGGATCCAGGGGTAGGCTATGCTGAAAGGTAATATTGCTGCAGATGTGGGGAAAGCATTTTCCAAGAAACCATGGGGCATGTCAGGTAAGGTATTGCAAACCTTGCCAGAGATCTTAGACCAGATGCAGTCCTATGGGAGCCAACATAACACACAGCCAAAGCACTGCAGAAGTAGTTACAGCTCTGTGCTAGGAGCAGGAGCTTCACTCCTTGGTCTCAGCTACAGTTCTGTGTGCCACGTATGATGAACTTCTCTATTAAGCTCCAACCTGTGAAAGCTGCTAAAATAACATAAATGCATGGCTTGATACCAGTGTTAAAACGTTACTTGCAGAAACAACTTACTGAGGTACTGTCGAAGATTCTCATTGCTTGCTCTCACGTGCCAGTGGCTCTTTCAGAAAGATATGTTCTGTGTGGCCTCTACCTATTCTAACACTTCTTTGTAATGAGCAATTAAGGCAGCACATCTCAGACTAAAGCTCCAAGTAGCACCTACACCTGTCCTGCACCTGGCAGGGACACAAAGGGTCTGAAGTGGTGGCTGCACTCCCTGTCTCGGGGGACTGGCCCTGACCAGCCAAACAGCTCCAGAAGCAGCCAGAGCCCCACGGAGCAGCTGCTTAGAACATGCCGAGCTGGAAGCGACCCATCAGGATCAGAGTCCAACTCCTGGTCGTGCGCAGGACACCCTGGAGTCACACCATTTGCCTGAGGGCAGAGTCCAAGCGCTTTGTAAACTCAGACAGGCTTGGTGCTGTAACCACTTCCCTGGGGAAGTTCCAGTGCTCAGCCACCCTCTGGGTGAAAAGCCTTTTGCTGACATCCAGCCTAAACCCCCCCGACTCAGCTCCGTGCTGTTTCCTCGAGTCCCGTCACTGGTGCCGACACTGAAGGGCTCGGTACCTTCCCCTCCGCTTCCCCGCGTGAGGATGCTCAGGACCACAAGGCCTCCCCCTCCAGACCTTTCGCCATCCTCGTGGCCCTCCTCTGGACGCTCTCCAGGAGCTTGACGTCTCTGTTACATCGTGGTGTGCCCAAACCCCTCCGGCCCCGGTCCCTTTCCCCGCCCGTCCGTCAGTCCGTCCGTACCTGCGGGGGCCGCCCTGCGCAGACAGTCGGCCCAGGACAGCGCTGCCCGCGGCCGCCCGGAGCGGCACCGCGCCAGGGCTCGGGCCATCGCCGCCAGCACGAAGATGAGCAGCAGGTGCAGCAGCGTGACCAGCAGCGGGAACGGGAAGCTCTGCGGGACCGACAGCCGCTGTCACCGCCGCCGTCACCGCCGCCCCGCCCGCCCGCCCCGCCACCCCGCACCTTCAT
>VWZG01008762.1:2390068-2408276 GCA_013396735.1 Grallaria varia | reverse complement strand
TGAACCGATACAAAAGGCGGGCGGCGCCGGGTCCCCCCGCCCCAGGAGCCCCCCGGGCCGGCGCGGCAGCGGTCCCGGTGCCGGTCCCGGTGCCGCTCCGGGCGGTGCCGGTGCGGCAACGCGAAGCATCAGCCGTAGTGGTACACGAAGTCGTAGCTGCTCGGCTCCTTGGGGATCGNNNNTGAACCGATACAAAAGGCGGGCGGCGCCGGGTCCCCCCGCCCCAGGAGCCCCCCGGGCCGGCGCGGCAGCGGTCCCGGTGCCGGTCCCGGTGCCGCTCCGGGCGGTGCCGGTGCGGCAACGCGAAGCATCAGCCGTAGTGGTACACGAAGTCGTAGCTGCTCGGCTCCTTGGGGATCGGCGGCGGCGCTTCGGGGATCTGGATGTTCTCCAAGTCCAGGAGCCTCAGCTTCATTTCCATGCTCAGCAGCGTGTCCAGGTCGCTCTTGGTCAGCTCGCTGGACATGTCCTTCCCCAAGAGAGCGTTAAGCCCATCGATCCAGATACAGTACTGTGGGAAATAAAGGGTAATTCACAACTCTAGGCATAACTGAGAGGTTATGCTGAATCTTTCCATCCATGCAACAATGAGAGGTGCTCCTACACAGCTTCCAAACAGGAAACACTGGTGGGAAAACAAAACCCATATCCAACCCCAAAACGGTGCCCACAGGGATTTCCAAGGAAAGTTACAAGCCTAGAGGTAAGTGTGACCTCATGGCTCTAGGAAAGGACCAAGAGTTTCTATTGGTGCATAACAAGAGACAAAGCAAACCTATTTTAGGCATCACAGGAGGAAAGAAAGCAGCAGTGCAGACTAGGGGAAATTAGTACAGGGTTGTTTTGTTCCTTTTTAAATGAAAAAGATAACTACAAAAAAAAATATTCACACTAAGCATCACCAACATATTCTAAGAATTAACCTGGTGGGGACACCCTGTTCAAGTCTTTAATGAGAAGCAATTGATCCTTCTTAATCTCTGAAGTTAATTGCTATATATTCTACTGCTTGACCACCATGTTTCTTACCTCATATTTATTAGGTGCAATGAAGTTCAGGGTCTCATCAGGATCGTATAATATGGAGAAGGCCAATTCTAACACTTCCTGAATGGAAAAGAATCTTTCACTCACCAACTCACCAACAAAACATTACAGCCCCTTCTGCCTGCCAGCCCAAGAGGAGCTGCCTTGCTGCAGCTCAGTACACTTTCCCGTATTGGTGAGCAATTCTGAATAGGCAATAGCACAACCACACCATGCTCCCAGCAGTCACAAAGGAATATCAGGAAAAGGCCCAGACAGGAGATGGGGTTTGTAAACAACACACCTGCATCATGGGAGACCATTGGCTGCTGTTCCTCTCTTGCACAGACTTCAACACTACAGCATTACATACCAACAACAGGCAAAAAGGGAGCACTTGCCTTGTTCTGTTTCAGTGCACTTTTCTCCTTCATGTGTGGACAATCCTTCCCTGTGACAATGGCTTTGATGTCTGCAACTGGAACTAACAGTGAAAAAGTAAAACTCCCAAACAAGCAATCCTAACCAGGAAAAGACAGAACTTTGTTTTGAGTTTGCAACTGAGCATTGTTTGTTTTTTTTTGCTCATTACTGCAGTTTTCCAAAACACATTACCAGTAATACCTCCTGACACTTGGCTGTTACAAAGGAAATACCAAGCAATTCCAAGACGAAGAATTTGGGAAGGACCAAAAGTTGGTATCACCTCAGTCAGGGCTTTAGCCACATCCCTTTCATCTTTACCTAGGATTATACTCAGTCTGTCGGCAGCAGAGCACAAAACAGTGCACGGCCTGTAATTGAGACTTACTTTTTTCCTGAAGAGATTCAAAGGTCACTTCCCCCTGGGCATTATCTTCCAGATCTCCATAGTGCAGCACCTTGTGATTCAGAGCCAGGCGACAATACCAGAACCTTTCTGGAACGCACACCGAGTAGAGTAAGCTGAGTAAGATCATTCCCAGGAAGTCTTACAGCCACTACATTAGAGCCTCTCCACCCAACCCATCTGCTCCCCCAGTTCCTCAGCACAGCTTCCTGTTCACGAGGGATTCTTAGAAATGCACATCTGTGCCATCCCAAACTACTGGCTGATATGGAGAGCCTAGGTAACCAGCCTATTTTTCTAGCTGCATGCCTGCTGACAGAATAATTCATTAGATCTTGTTTCCTACAGTTCTTCACATGAAAAAAATGCAGCAGACTCTGTCCCCTTACCTTGTCTTCTGCGATTTCCAATTTTTCGAAAGCTACTTCCCTCACAAAGCCTGTTCAGGCGCTGTTGCTTTATCAGCTCCAAGATCTCTGGTTGGATTTTCTCTCTCAGCTCCCTGGGAATCAAATATGGAAGAGTAAGCAGAAAATGGAGATAACGGCAGGCACAGAAGGAAATGTTTTTGTTGGGCACGTACACAATAGGAGGTGACTGGAAGTCATCTTGGCTCATTCTCTCAGACTGGCGTAGCCGCAGAATCTCTGAATAGCTCAGGCTGCGAAGTTTGCTCTTGAACTGGTCCAAGGAGTTTGGTTTAGAAGGGAGAGCCCGTGTGATCTGTTCTCTCACAACCTGCATAACCTAAAGAGGTGGGGCAGAGAAAAAAGCAACTTACGTTCTTGCTGCTTAATGGCAACAGAGAACCAGGGCATAGCTCAGTGGCAGCAAAGAACTGACATGGGATAACTGGGGCCAGGAGTAACAACGTACTAGTGACTTTGAAGATCCAGAAGAATCAAGAATGACCCCAGGTCATACCAAATAAAACTTGGGCCATCCTCCTGTACAGCCCACATCAATGGCCTGTCACACCTTCTGTGCCCTACTCGTTAATGAGTTGTACAGGGAGAACGAACATGTGCTGATCTGCAAAAGATTTTACAAAAATATATCTTCTCCACCCTGACCTTATTAAAATCTTCTGCTGTTGCCCTCATTTCTTTCCAGGTCTTGTTCAACAGCTGGATACAGATGGCAAATAACTCCTCAAATGCACGGTCATGGGTGAAAAACATGGGGTGATAGTCATTCCGGCCTTCATTGGCTTCAGAAAGAAACAAACCACAACCATGTGAGCATATTGTACAAAAAGTACTAAGGGTAACTCAAATCCACTACAGGGACAGACATCTGATGGTGTACAACAGTACTTACTCCAGGAGATTAAGACAATTCAGTACTTCATTTCCCCATAGACAGATCATTGGGAACAGCAACTATCCCCATGCTTCACCATGCAAACCTCTGTGATTCATGTGCCCTTTTCATCCTAGTCCCCAAAAATGACTGCTTGCAGTGTTACCCACTTTCCTCTGGTAGAATTTCTTACAGTGGCTCATTTTCTCAGAATGCTGTTTTGAGATTGTCAGAGCTAATGGTTTCTAAGAGTATTTTTTTTATACAGCACCCTGCTGAAGCTTCAGAAAGTTGAAGCTTTCTGCTTGTCAGCTTTCCAGGTGAACCAGAGATCATACACCAAATTTCTTACTTTATTTCAGCACTGGGACATGAACAAGCTGCCCCTGTCCCTACAGGGCAGAAGTGAGGTCAAGGTTCAAATGCTTGTGAGTAGAGGTCAGCCTGCAAGCTACTCCCAGAAGCATCAGCCCAGCAACCCATAAAGCTGGTAAATAAATGGTACTTACGGAGTTCCCCAACCTGTAAGATCTCACAAAGCATCCTGGTAAGCTCAATGGCACTGCGCCCAAACGGACACTCATGTTTGTCTTCTCGACTGCTGTTCTCCAGAACAATCTAAAAGAAGGTGCCACACACACTAAGAAGAGCTGCTGAGGTGTTGGCATCTGCAAAAAGCAGCACCTTCACTCACCCTGATATAGGTGTCCTGATGAAATTTGGCCAAGTAGAGCATGTTGTCCAATGCCAACATCCCGGGAGGCGTCTGAGTAAAATCCATGGCTGGATTGATGTGATTCTGTGAAAAGAGTGTATAGAAAGAATCCAAACAAATTAGCCCAAAGAAATTGTGTGAGAACATTTTCTGAATGAATTTTACAACTGCCTGTCCATCAGCACTCCCTCACATCTATCCAAGAGATAACCCTGGATGACAATGCTATCCAAACTTTCTAGAAGAGAGGCTGACTCTAAGTTCTTCATAGAGCAGGTACATATGGTAAGTAAATATCTCCAGAGAACGTGCCTAATGAACCCTGCCATTTAACCAATCAGCAAGTTCATAATGATCTTCCTCGGGAGTCTGAGAATAGCTGAATTTCTAAACTCAAGATGAAGAGGTTTGGTAAAGCAAACAGCTATTTCTGTTCCTTATTTGCCCACACCCCAATGGAGATTGCTTAGATTGCCTTCCCATGGTTTACAGTCAGCACTCTCTAGATGCATACAGTGAATCCCAGCATCTTGTAGTCCTTGGTGTACATGGCTTTGCGTTTCTCTGTTCCACTGCCAGGGACGGTGTTGCTGTCAGACTCTGCATCAAATGCAATTCTTCTCAACTCAAATATGATGTCTCTCTGTGCCTGAAGGACAGAAGGCAGGGAAATGGCAACATGATCAATCACTGGGGCAGTATTTTCACATACTGCACAGTCCTACCTCTCTTCAGAGCTCACACAAACACAGAGAGATGCCAAAGGTCATTAACATTACACAAGAGGCAATTAATTTCAAAACTGCAACCTTCAGTATACTGGGTAATGCAAAATATTTGTTTGCATTTTTCTTTAACTGCTACAAGTTTGGCTAAAGGCAATTTCTAGGTATTCAGATAATGCTCAGGAATTTCTCACTAAAGATGCATCAAAAAACTGAGTGACACCTTAAATATGCCCAGTTTCCTCTTATACTGCTAAGAGGTGGATAAAATGAGGTGCCCTCCACAGAGGTGGAGTAACCAGTCTGACAGCTGGCATCCCACTGATCAAGAAAGGAGTATATGGCTTCCAGTGACCACTTACACCTCAAAGCCCCACAGCACGTAGCAGGATAGTCATGGGCATACCCTGATCCCAGAGACTACAATGTGAGGGGTGGGTTTGAAAGTTCATGCACAATCTGCTGCAAATTCTATAAAGATAAGTAATAAGGCCCCTTGTACATCCTGTTCTATCAGGTCTTACTTAGCTCTAATACTGACCTGATCATTGGGATCCATCTTGGTCATCATTCTCTCTTCCAGGAGATTAAAGGTCAGGACCTGTAGCACGTACAGCTGATGTGCCATTTCTGTTTTAATGGGGCGGTTTCCTCTGATCACATGCTGCAAAATAAAGGATAGGGTAGAAATGAAGAGAATACAAATACTTAGGTATTAGCTCTAGGCATATGCCAGGCTGCATGCACATCTCTCTACACGAAGATTCAGCTGTTTAACCTCCATATTTCATCAGAAACATAATGATAATGCTCTGGAACAGCAAGAAGTAACATCCTGGTAACTCACTTTGGAAGAAGTTTTAACCTTTGAAAGAGTCACTTTTCAGGAAGTGCCTTGAGGGCAGCCAAATTCACACTATGCACAAGTGAAACCTCTATTGAGAAAACTTTCTGAAGCATTGTGTTATTCCAGGCATACTTACATTCAGGATTATAGACCTCAGGTGCTTCTGGGCAAACGCATTAGCCATTTCCTGTTGTGAAATTCAGAGATGAAATAACATGAGTGAAATATATAAAAAATTGCCCACATTGTGCAGAAAGGAGAGAATGAAAGAAGTCTATGGATTGGAGGTAGCACTGGCACACAACAAAGTGCTTTTACTACAGACTGTCAATTTAGCATGGCATCTCACCACAGAGCAAGCATCAGGTTGGGATGCAAAGGTCATCTCTTACCATGGCACAACTCAGAGATGGCTCCCCTACAAAACATTAATGTGGAGACAGGCACTAGTGTGGTCAAAGCACAGAAGCAAATTTAGCTTAACGCTGAACATCTAATCAACATCAGGAGGTATGGCAGCAGGGAGCACACTGTGGGTTGCCCAGGAAAAATCTGTCATCTACAAGAGGTTCCTCCAATTAGCATTTGACAGCTTTCGACAGCGAGGTATACACCCAGGATAACAAGGGCTAGAGGATGTAGGTTTCACATCTCCTCCCTCTCAAATACTCTCACTCTGAAATTTACATTTCCTTTGTCTCAGCTCCTAAAGAGATGTTCAGAAGTCAGTTTAAGGACAATTTGCAGAAGCATTTATTTCAGTTTACAAAAATACAGGGTAGTAATTTTCATGCTTACAGGAAAGCTTCCACTTTCCCTCTTTACTGCATGGCTTCCTTCCCCAGGAGAGGAGGGTTTCCCAGCCATGCAGTAGTGATGACAGTCACAACAGATGCAGGATGCCTTCAGTTCCAGCACCAATTATACATGCACCTGCAAAAACCTAACCTGTGTTTCCTTGTAAATTGTGAAGATGCACTTTCTAACATAGCAGTGATCTCATTACACCTGCAAGGAGAGTGGCACAAGTGCTAATGTCACAAGGGAAAATTATCAAGAGTTTGCTGCTACAAGCAAAAACTTTGGGTAAGAAAAATCTGTTGGGCATTATATCATCTGGAAGATCATCAAAAGATCTGACAGTCCGAGATCTCTTCACATTTCTGTGCAGTGCAGATTGAGAGCTGAGAGGAGATGTGGAGTCTCAGACAATTGCACTCAATCAGCTGTATATTCTGAGCAATCCAAGACTGTTCCATCTGCTCCTATCAACCCTGCTCTTGACAGACTATAAAAAGCCTGGTCCAATGGGTGCAGTAACCTTCTTCCAAGTCCCTATTAGCAGTTTTGATCCAGACAGAAACCTCCTAAGCCAAGACAGTGATACACTGATTGACAGTCAAGCCATAATGGCTGCAAGCTCAGCAGCATTTGTGTGACAACCAAAGTGAGTCAGTGCTTGAGTGGAAGGTACCTATGAAGTATCTAGATGAAGTAGAAGAGCTTTCAGAGATAACACACTGCCCTCTGAGTCATTATTTTTTACGACAATTTGTGAGATGTAGTACTGAGAACAGGATTTGTTCATGAATGTGACACAAGGAAGCCTTACTCAGAAGGAATTAGTTTGTACATGAGATGAAGTAACAGGTAACTGAAGCAGATAAAAAGTAGGAAAGACAAAGACAATTAAACAATTTTAAACAGCATAGAAAGAAGCATGAGCACACACAGAGTCTAACCACTACCAAAGGGTCTGTGTTCTGCTGAGAGTCCAACAGGGCCCTCTTTGCTGCCTGACATGGTCAAAGCATCACAGGATCACTTATACTGGAAGAGATGTCTTAAGATCACCTAGTCCAACTGCCCTGGTTCAAGCAACATCAGACAGAGGAGGCTTCCCAGGACCACGTCCAGTCAGGATTTTAATATTTCTACTGACTCCATAATCTCTCTGGGTAACCTATTCCAGTGTTTGATCACTTTAATACTAATTTTGTGTGTTTGCATCTGTGTTCACATGGAATCTTCTGGATTTTAAGCTGTGCCCACTGTCAGCAGGCACTATTAAAAGGAGTCTGTCTCCCTCTTCTTTATTTCCTTCCATCAGATATTTATAGACATAAGACCTCCCTGAGCCTTCTCCTCTTGAGGCTGAGCAATCCCAAATCTCTCAGGCTCTATTCATATGAAAACTACTCCAGTTTCTTAACCAACTTCATGGCCCTTTATGATCACATGGATTGTATTCAAGGGGAAAAAGAAAAAAAATGAAAGACCCGTTGGAATTTTGTTTGCTATGAAGTCTAGTATCTTGGCTGAATTACCAAGAGGAGTAGAATTTTTCTTATTTTCATGTGTTAAGCATATCCATTGATTTTAGAAATTATACAACATCTATTGAGACAGCAGTTTCCCCTCTGAAGGCACTGCATCCTTGAAAAAAATGGAACATTCTCTGTGCCACCCAGAAAAATCTGAAAAATGTACCAGAATCTCAAGACACAAAAGGTTCCAAATCAACCTATTAACAAGACTGCTGATTTCCATGGAGATAGCACAGGGCAAAAATCATTCTTATACTACAATTTGCATGAGGGAGAACTCACAGACCAGGCAGAATTTATGCTCTAGCCCCCACTCAGCACCAAGTTTTGTGACTGCTACTGACAGACAAACAGCTCTATCTTTAGGACACAGCTGGATATGAAACTCCCATTGAGATTTGGGGTATAAACTCATGCTGCAGTAAGTTTAAGGAGACTCAGATTGCTAAAGGACTGGGTCCAGTTTTACAGCTGGTTCACCTGATCAGTCTTGTTTTTTCAGTCTGTTTATTGGTCACCTGATCAATCACCAGCTTCCTTTTATAATCACCTGTAGGATCTTGTGCTCACAGTAAGTCATTTAGGGTTTCTCTTTTCCCCTCCACAGTCTGAGTACACCCCCAGGAGCACTCCCACCCTTCTCCCTAGGCTCACCCCTGGGACACAAGGAGGCACAACTGGAGAAAAGCTAACATGCCTACAGCTCCGCATGACCAGCCCCCAGGCTTGAGTTACTTACAGTGATGGGCAGGTCTAGTGGGTTAAGCAGCTTGTCCTGCTGGCAGAAAGCAAAAAAGGCACAAAGAGAAGCAGACAGGATTTAGCTCAGAGTCCAGAAATAAGGCACAAACGGGGCACTAGAGAAGAAAGGCTCAACACAGCAAAGCTACACAATACACACATACGCACATCTTGCACATAGCTGAGACCTTGGGGGCTTCCTTGGAGCAGGACAGGTATTTCATTCCTCACATCTGTCAGCAGGAATATCCCCCTTTTTGGGGGGAGGCAGGAGCTGTGGTGCTTGTTTAGGAAGTACATACAAACCCAAGGACTCTACCCAGCCTACCTCTCCCATACAAAATCAATTTTCTCAAAGAATTTTCCCATGCTGTCTGGAGGATTACTTTCTGTTCTCTCAAGGTCTTTCAGAAACCTTTCTGAGCGTTTCCTAAATATAGATGTGTGCTCCAGGACGCATTATTAATGGAATGGGACTGTTTCTCCAATGTTGCCATACTGAAATAGCCACATAAGTTCTTGGCAAGGTCTGAGGTCTGCCTTGCCCAGACAGTGTGATTTCTGAGGCACAAACTAAACAGCCAGCAACCATTATTCAGTTTTAAAGTCAAAAGGCAAGAACAAACCTGTCTCTTGTCCTCAGGTGCCTTCAGGAAGAGGGCATTGATCAGGGCAATGGCATATGTCTGAATTTCTTGGTTTGAGCTGCAGAAACAAAAAAAGGGAGGATCATAAGAGAACAGGCAGTACAGAACACTACAGCTTGTTGCTTTGCCTGCACCATGAGAACACTGCCTACAGCTGCCTTGCATTTCAACAAACAAGCAGGACTCACGTAATTTAGGTTCATGAAGTCCAACTCTTCATAAGGCTTGCAAAAAGCTGACAGAAATTTCTGACTGACAGGTCCATTACCCAGAAGACAGAGCAGACTGCAGCCCAGCACCACCACAGATTGTTTCCAATGCTGGAACAACTATCACTGCAAAACCTAGTTATACTACAGTCTGTTACACAGACACAGCTTGGAATTTGCATGAAGCAAGTAATTTTTCTGCCCTGTGCCAATGGATGTCACCAAATGCAAATGGAATTAAGGGGAAAGCACATCTCTCTTGATGGCACTGCCTCCAACCTCGAGTCTGGCTCAATTCACACTTCTTATTTTTACTAAAGAGCTTCTTCACGTAAAGGGTCCTTATTTCCTTTCAAGACCACACACAACATGCAGTTTCACTTGTGATGTTCCAAACATCACAAAAATAAGCTTCCAAATATCAATCACACTCTTCCACCCTCACCGTGATGCTCTATGAGCACAAAGTGACATTGATGCAATACACTGTATGCACTATCATTTTGTTAAGCTACTATTTACTGATTAAGGAATATCAATCATATTCACAATTAGTGCTTTTCCACATTTTCAGAATTAAAAGGCTTGAGAAAAAAAAATCACCCTACTCAAAGCTCTAATAATTACATGCTTCTTTTTTTACAGAAGAGTAGAACTGACCTAGACAAACAAACCACACTATTGCTGGGTGGACACTCACACTTGCAGATGGGAAATGAGCTGCCCCACGGTGATCTCTTCTGCAATCTTCTGGTACAGAGTCTGACTGTTGAGCACCATGCTCTCCAGGATGGCCAGGGACCGCTGGAGGATGGACACATCCACCATGGGCTGGCTCACATACCCTGCAATCTACAAACACATGAACCAGCAGAGTCATTCTGCTCTTCCTGGGAGCTGCGTTAAAGCATGAAAAGAAACAGCACCCACTCACCCCCGCCACCCAAACTCACCTGTTTAATGAAGGTTATTGAGACCATGTCCCAAGAGACAATACCGTGGTCCATGAGCTCCAAGAAGGCAGTCAGGGTGAAAGCCAACATTTCACTGTAACTAAGAAAACGAAGAATGTTTTTCATTCTCTTTCACAAGAGATCTGGTAGCAAGAAAAAAGCCTGTCCAAGCTGAATAACCTGGGGCTGAGAAAAATGTCACCACTTTCTAATAAGACAGGCTACAATTTGGCACCTGGGGGAGCAATAAAGTATATGGATTTATGCAGACAGTTTTACTGTTTTGTGGAAATATAGTATAGAAAGACATTTTATTTTCCCTTATTACAAGGACAAATTAAAAATAGCAACAGTAAGTCCTTAGTCCTGCCACCAGAGACTTGCAACCACCTGGATCGGCACTTGGCCACTCAAAGGAACAAACATGTTTTAACATCAAAGAAAAACAAAGAAAAATTAATTGTCCTTCTCTAACTACTGGGACCTGACCTGAATTGAAATGAAAGCACAGCATGAATTGTGGAAAATTTAATACATAACCACGAGACAGAAAGGTAAAGACTGCAAAAAATGCCAAAAACATATTAGTTGCTAATATATAAGAAGACCTATAAATGTTATGACAGTAAGTTATCAAGTCATATTGTTTCAATAGGGATGTCTTCAAATCTGTCATTTGAACATCACTATTCTGTAACAAGCCATTAATATGAAAAACAGATCTCTGGGAGCAGATGATATTCACTGAAGAATCCAAAAGGAACCATGGTAAAATACAATACTGCCAAACTACTTACTGTGCTCTGCAGGAAATGGCAAATATAGCGCCCATTTTTAGAGAGGACACAGGAAGAAATCTGAAGGACATATCAGGCAGTTGGGTATTTGTAACCAGAAAGATAGGGCGAAATTAGTAAAACAACAGTAGCCCCCACAGCAAAGGTGTTGGAACCGAGAGATCTTTGAGATCCCTTCCTACCTAAACCATCCTGTGGTTCTATAAATACCTACTACAGAATTGCTGCAGCTTTTGTAGAGGGAAGCTACGTTTCACATCAATCTGGGTACTGGGTTCATGTTAGTTTTGGGAGCAGGGGATTGCAGGACAGCCCTGTGAGGAGATGCTGAGGCTGCCCCATGCCAGACACAGCTGGTGCCAGGCAGCTCCACGATGAACCCACCACTGGCCAAAGGTGTCCCCTTCTGCCACATGAGGTTTAGCAATGCACTAGAAAGACTTTAAATAGTTCAATTTTGATATGAGGTTGGTTGCTTTAAGCCACTTCAGTAAGACAAATTGGCCCTTAATTCGAGGCCCTCTGTTTCAGAGTCCTGGAGTGCAGGAAACTTACTGGGAGAGAAGTTTGGTCCCGCTCTCCACCAGCCGTGTCAGCACTGTAATCCCTTCCATGTTGATGAACTCTGTGGCAAAGGTCACGTCTGCTGAAAGTTTGGCCAGTTCCTTCATGGCATCCAGTCGGGCTTCCATGCTGTGTGACTGGATCCTCTCCATCAGCTGCCGAGCTGCCCTAGACTGGCAGCAAAGAGGGATGAGGCCAGTTACACACCAGTTACCTGCAGCCTGAGTTCTGCCAGCAACAGCATTCTGTCAGAAGCCCATGGATGGGCAGAGAGAGCAGAGCCAGGGCAGAGAACCACCAGCAAAGACAAATTCAGTAGTAGGAGACAGTAAGGCTAAGACAGACTTAAAAAAGAGTCGGAGTTGCACTCAGCAGAAGTTACAGCCAAGCAGGAGGTGAGTAAAATGCTATTTTAGGTGTTAGAGCAAACACTTGTTTTTCTTCTTGGTGAGGTGAGTAGGGGTGAATTATAGAACCATGGAGCAACACCATTAAAAAAATACAGTATAAAAAAAGTCTTAGATTCAAAGAGGAGCGCATTCTGGATACCCACAAGACATTCTGTAAGATCTCTCAGACACAGAACAATTGTATCCTCTCAACTCCCTCTTGCCCAAGCAACTTCTTCCAGTTCTACTCACTTTCAGCTCTAGGCACTGACACTTGCACAGAAAAGGTTTAAGAATTTAAATAAAATGGAAGTTGCAGCAAGTCTGCAAAACACAACTGTTGAGGTCACAAAAGTAAGAATTCAGCAGGAACCACTCCCTCTGCATCAAAGTTACTTCTATTTTAATTTTATGCAATAAGTCACCAGAAATGTTGCTTTCAGACTGACCAAGCTAAATGCACTCATACTGAGAGTGCGTTTTTCAGGCACTTCACAACATCCTACTCTACGAGATGCACTAAAACTGTAGACTGGATTTATTTACAGAGCATCCAAAGGAAAAGCATACACCACAGCCAGGATGGAAAACAAAGAGTGTGTGCCTCGTGGTGCAGAATGGCCCAAAACAAAGGGAATCCCCCTGCAATTTGGGGAGAAGGCAAAAGAAAAGCCAAGAGGCAAAAACCAGCTTGTCATCCCTGGATAACTCCTGAGAATGAAGGAATTGAGGAAGCATTTACCGGGGAGACTGCCAGCTGCAGAATAGTTCCATTCTTGATGTCACAGCGAGTCTGAAAGAAAACACAAATTTTAAACTGTGGAAAAGTTGGGGGAAAAGAATGTAACTGGATCTACAGAGCACATCTGGATGCACAAGTAAAGGGGTTCCTATATCACACAACCCTACTGAGGGGATTGGAATTGAGTCCCTGAGTCCTCACACCTATGGACATGCAAAGGGAGAAAGGCAAGGCTCCTCAGCTGAGTGACACCATTCAAGCTTGAGTCTCTCTGAGAGCAGAGATGCTGCCCCTCAAGGGTTAGTGCCAGTATTGTTCTGTGCCACTAGTCCAAGACATTCTGCACTTCCCCCTGGATATCAGGAAGCTGCTGCCTCTCACACTGACCTGCTCTGTAATGTACAGCTGGGGACCATCAGCATACCGCAGGGTGTAGTATTCAGGGTTTGGCAGGGACCACCTGGTAGAGGAAGAAGAAGGATACATTAGTTTCTCCATCCTCTTTCTTCGGGTTCTCAATTAGGAAATGGAGCTTGAACCCAGAAGGGTGCAAAAGAACTTTCAAGCAAAATTTTAGCAGGGGAAGTTGAGCCTCCCAGAGGAAAGAAAACACTTTCCTCTTGAGGGGAATGTGAGACTCCAGCCTACTCTAAATCAGCTCTGTAGAACATCTGAAGAGGCCTACACTTCAGGAACAGCAGGATGGGCCAATCCACTGCAAAAATGACCCTAAGACATACGCACACACTTAGAACTGGAATAAACATGGAAGGCCTGAATTTTCAGGGAGATCTGCTTCTTCACGATTTAAACCCCAGCCCATTCCATGGCCCAAACTGGCAGCAGGCAGCACAGATTGTGCCAGCAGCACATTAACAAGCAGCAGAGACTTTCTGCAGCACCCCAGCAAGATTTGTCAGCAGGACAGACTTTCTCCACAAGGGTTCCCAGAGAACTACTCACCCATCACAGACCTCCTTGATGATGGATGCAAGAGGCCTTTTCTAGAACAGAAAGAGAGTCCTCAGTAGCCACGTTCCTCTCAACCAGAAAGGAATAGTGCCCATTTCCATGCTTCCCACATTCCAGTATCAACGCTGTGGTGCCTTTCCTCCCCCATCTGGTCACCAGGTCTCACCTGATCTATTTCCAGCAGCTGGGCATTGGCACCTGGCCACTCTACAGCCACTTTCACAATGTCTGAAGGTGGTGGCATTGCTCCAGACTCCTCCAAGTGCCTTTACAATAGCATACACATTCACACCTGTTAAGAGAAAGGATAGTGAGCATCTCTCTCAAAACTATTTCACTCGTTACATTGGATCTAACACCAAGCTTCACAACACTAGATAGAACTAGAACACCAGATCAGCGTGATGGTTTCCTGGGCCTGATAGGGACAAAACAAGTGTAGCAGAGACGAAGGCCTCACACTAAAACAGCACATTGGGAAATGGTATGTCCAACCTTATCACCCAAGGAATAATTCTGAGAGCTTGTCACAAGAAGGAGAGTCACTCTGATCAGCAAAGCCCCATCTTACCACCCGCTGTCCGTAACGTCAGGTCAGTTTATAGGACTAGTAAAGCATTATCTTCCCAGGCTTATCTGCTGCCTGTACGAGAGAGGAGGAACAAACTGTCCAGTAGCCTCCCTCCCATGGGTTGGAAAAGGGGAGGTCACTCAAAGGAAAACTGCTCTTAAGAGGGTTCAATTAAATCAGTGTTCCAAAGAAGCCTTCACAGCTCACAGAGCTGGGCTAATTCACTAACAGAAAGCACAGAGCGTACGGTGTCCTCTGAAACACTGTCTCCAAACCCCATGAGCACAAATTTCTTCTCAAATGTTGGTTATCAGTGCTCTATTCTCTCATTCCAAGGCAGAAACAGACAATTTATTCTTTGCTAACAGGGACATGTTAACTTGCAGCAAATATGTTCTCAAGAGCCCTCTAACCCTCAGCACATACAGAGCTGCTGGTGCTATTTCCATACCCCTTGCAATCAGTATTTAGATGCTACTCATTTCTTCCACACTCATCCTCAAGCAGCTCATCTTCTGTTGTCCAAAGTAAACTAGAAATTCAGGCAATAAACCATAAGGAATCCAGAACCAGAATTACACCTCATTGCAAGCAGCGCACTTAGGAACCTGCACAAAGATGGGAAAGTTTTGAACTCAGATGTATTTAGGAGACTAAAGCCCCCTGTTCAGCACTTAGTAGTAGTAGTAGTATCCAAAGCAAGCCTACTCACACCAGCCTCTTCAGCCTCTTTTTTCAGGCTCTTCACAAGTCAATGGTTAACCCCTGGTATTTCTGAGGACCGGAAAAGTCTGTCAAGCACACCCCGTTGTCCCTCCTGATCCAAAACATTCTCTAACATTCAAGTACAGTGTAACAAAGAGACAAGGCAGAGGCAAGAAAGCCTGCTGAACCAATGTACTCCACAGCAGCAGGCGTAAGAAGTCAGAGCTTACACAACCCTGCTGCCTTGCAAAAAGACAGATGAACCTAAGAGAAATATGAGTCAACCTTCCTCACTGCCTTTTCCCTGAACTACACACACTAAAATAAAATAAAAATAATTTAGACTTTCAAATGTCTTCTGTAGCAATAGCTCAACTAAATCTTTAAGTATCCATCAGTAATTACTGGTATACAATCAGTAGCTCTGTGCATACTCCCCAAAATGCCCAATTTGTACGACACTCCCAGAACTGCAGGATACACAGGTTTCCACATATTAAATCTAGAAACAGGTGTGTGATTTCCACTCACTGTTCCCCACTCAGCAGTTAAAGCCTATGAAAGTCTGAGAATCCTTAGTCCTGTGCAGAAGTGCACACACACCATCTCTAATAGCCAGAGTGGCCTGTAATAACTGAATAGGCAATTACTCCTCCCATGAGTGAGCCAATTTGCAATTAGGAAACATCTAAATCCATTCAGCGCTCAAGGCATGATAAATACACAGTGCAGAGACAAGGCTCAAAGATTGCTTCCTGGAGTATTAACAACTGAATTTGCAACTTTTTAAACTAATACACCCATGAGTAATTAGGATCTAATTGCCACTTCTCCCTTATGCCTCTTGCAGAACACAATCCTTTATTTGCACTGCCACTTACATTGCAAGGTGCCACTGAAGGGTAGAAGGGAATATAGTACTTTATATACCAAAACAAAGACACCCAGATTACTAGAGGTAGTAGCTTTGCAAGTCTCTAACTTGTCTTTTTCCATGCAAAGAACATACCTCATTCAGAGAGAGGAAGTGCCCATTAAAACAGAAACACTGATAATATGGGAAATCCTGCAGAAATCACAGAATCATTTAGGCTGGAAAATACCCTTATGATTATCAAGTCCAACCATAATCCTAACACTGCCGAGCGCACCACCAAAACATGTCCCTAAATGCCATATAAATCTCCTGTTTCATCAAAAAAAAGTACTGCAGAGGCTGGCCCACAGCTCCGAGAGGTCATGCACTCTACCTGCAGCTCCTCTGATACTCCTACCACCAAAAACAGGGATCAACCAACCAAGATATCTCGATATCTGAAAAAACAAAAAAAGCTCTCAGCTGCATACAAACTCAAAGTAATTCCCCATGATATTTAAGACTATTTCTGACCCAAATTTCTTCCATAAATGAGCACCCACTAACGACTGGCAACCAATGTTCCCTATTCCCATCAGTATTCAAGGCACAGTGAACACACAGTGAAAGAAATAGAGCTTAAAGGCTATTTCATTGCACAGCAACACCACAGAACAGATACCATAGATATCTCTACCAAGGCAGAGATTTGATGGCCAAAAGGAATTGGCTAAGCAGAACCCAGAAGTAAGAATTAAAAAAGGTACGAAATGCTTCAAACAGTCTGTGTCAGTCCTTTGAAGGACCTGCACAGATCAGTGGCTCAGCAGAAACAGCTTTCCAGAAGAGGAAAATGAAGGGTGGACTATGAATACAAAGGGCACTTCAGGTCAGGCTCTTAGCACCAGGTTGTCTGCCAAAAAGCACGCTTTGAAAAGATTTCACTGCATGTCTGCAGACAAGAGAGGTGTCAGATGTTCAGTTTTTCAATGAATATTTTGCAGTGCAACAGTGATAGAGCTGATAAAATGACAGTTCAGAATCTCTTGTGAAGAAGCACAGGCTGTGATTTTGCATAATTGTGATTATCAGTTACTTACGGGTCTCTCACAGCACATTCTTCACAACAACAGCATGCAAATAATTCCCACAGTTTTATACAGGGAGAGAGCAGACAAGGTGAAATCCATCAGAAATGAATTCACTCTGCCTCTGCAGAGTGAGCTCTGTCATACAAAGCAGCGGTGCAGGGGTAGCTGCAGGGCAAGAAATCAGCACAACCACTAAAAACACACTATTCAGGACACTTCTGAGAAGCTGCAAGCTAAAACAACTGGAGTATTTTAAGCAGAATTTCCCTATTCACAAACTCAATCTTCTTTTCATTACAGATAAAGAACAAAGTGGGCTGCACGCAGAATGAAAATGAGGAGGATGAAAGAACATTCCCTGGAAAAGAAAAGCTGCCTGGCAGAAACCCCCAGTCAACAAGTGAATAGCTGTAGCTTCTGAAACCTGTGGATGGGACAAGACACGCCGGTCAGATCTGAGAAAGTCACCAGATGGTGCCAACAGGCTGAGGGAAAGGTGGAAGTGGCGCTGGCAGAGGGACTGACTGGACAGGTGTGCAGAGAAGACACCACCTTGGCCAAGCAGCACGAAGGGGTAGCGGGCAGCAGAGTCCACCTCGAGGGCCATGTAGTTTTCTACGCCACCACACATAACAAGCAATAAGAAACATCCTTCACCAGGGGAACTCAAGAACCAAATGGCTCGGATTCGGCCTCTGGAATCCCACATTCCTCCAAAGGCCTGCCGTGCCTGCACTCTGGCTGTGAAACACTTAGGCCGACGTGCTCTGCTCATGCACATTCCACCACCGATCGGCACAGGACGTGTCTTGGGCAGAGACAGAAACCGATAGCACCGCGCGAAAAGAGAACTGCTTTAATTATTTTTAATCAGTCACGTGAGCTGAAAGCCGACAGCAAGTCGGCCACTCCTGAAGCTCGGGCCAAAACTCGATTTAAAGGGCTGAATAATTAATTTAATTTTTTTTTTTTCCCTGCAAAGCGCTGCCCGTGCTGTGCCTGAGACCTCGAGGGAGCCGGGCGGGCACAGCGGGAGCTGCGGGGACGGGACGGGGCGGGCGGGAGACCCCCGGCCAAGAGCACGGACCGACGGAAGGGTGGGCGGTGTGCGGGGAAGGCAGAGGGGCCGGGGAGGCTGAGGGGGCCGGGGAGCCAGAGGGGGCCGGGGAGCCAGAGGGGGCCGGGGAGGCAGGAGACCCG
>VWZG01008762.1:2378245-2389908 GCA_013396735.1 Grallaria varia | reverse complement strand
GCTCGGCTCCCTCCGCCCCGAGCGCGGGGCCGCGGAGCTCCGCGCAGCCCCCGCCCCGTCGGGTCCGCCCCGCCCCGCCCCAGGAAGCGCGTTCTCGGTGCGCCGGAAGGGGCGGTGCCGGCGGAGAGCGGGAGGAAGTCGCGGGGGTGGCGCGTCGGAGCTTCCGTCGTGTGTGCGGAGCGAGGGATCGATCGCGGCGGGATTGAGGGCGGGAGGGAGCACCGAGAGCCGCAACCATGGTGAGCCCCCCGCGGGGATGGCGATGGCGATGGCGATGCAGCGAGCCCCGCGCCGCCCCGCGCGTAACACGGCGGTGTCTTTGCAGACGGTGGGGAAGAGCAGCAAGATGCTGCAGCACATCGACTACCGCATGCGGTGCATCCTGCAGGACGGGCGCGTCTTCATCGGCACCTTCAAGGCCTTCGACAAGCACATGAACCTCATCCTCTGCGACTGCGACGAGTTCCGCAAGATCAAGTGAGCGGCGGGCGGTGCCCCCGGCCGGGGGCGAGGGCCGGGCATCGTCTGCTCAGACACTCATGCTTGAATCTTGCTTGTGAAATCCCCAGGCTACCAAGTGCAAAGGGCACTTTGTTTCAGTTCTTTCCTAATAACTAAAATATATCTCTCTGCCATGCTAGTTTGTAACAGTTTACACTTCTCTATGTACTTAGTTTGAGGCACATAAAAATGTGATTTTCATGGTGGGTTCTCCTCTCAGGAGAAGTAACCTAGTCATATATATTCTGTTTTAAATTCAAGGAGCAGCTTTCACTCTTTTTTTTTTTTTTTTCCCTTATTCTGTTTTGCAATGTTTTCTTCTCACCAGACCTAAAAATTCCAAACAGCCAGAGCGGGAAGAGAAACGAGTCCTTGGTCTTGTGTTGCTGCGAGGGGAAAACCTGGTATCCATGACGGTTGAAGGGCCACCTCCAAAAGATGTAAGCATGAGCACAGAACTAAGGAAAAAGGGAAGGGACATCTGATAAATTTGATTCCTTGCAGGAGAATGCTACTGCTGTGCTGTTCTAGACTTCCCGAGGCTGTTGTGACCAGGTCCAATAAATTTCACTGCAGGATGCTCTAATTCCTTTGGGCTTGGACATTATTGGACAAAGGAGGGCTGTGGACATCTCAAGGATCTGAGAAATTTTGTTTTGATAAATCTTTCTTTTGGGGTGCTCTGTTTTCAGACTGGAATTGCCCGGGTACCCCTTGCTGGAGCTGCTGGAGGACCTGGAGTTGGGAGAGCAGCAGGGAGGGGAGTACCAGCTGGTGCTCCCATGCCACAGGCTCCAGCAGGATTAGCTGGCCCTGTCAGAGGAGTGGGAGGACCGTCCCAACAGGTGAGATGCTGTCACCCATATTGCTTTCATTTTGTGGTACCAACGGGGTGCAAGAAATTGGTGTAGTGGAAGAACTGTAATCTTGGTTTGTTACCATGAAGTTTGAGCCTACGAAGACTTTTTGGTACTAGATTGCTCTAGGAACTCTGTCTTACATGGTGGAAGAGGGTTGAAAAGTGCAGCTTTTTGCACATAATTCAAGTAGTATCCACTGAATTCTAGTATAGGTTTCTAGAATTATTTAATACATTAAGAGGAGACCGGTGTAATTTTCTGAAGGGGATTTTCAGTGTTGCTTATTTTTTTGTTACTAATACAAAGCAGATGTTGCAGTTTTTCTGTGAGCCTGTTTATTTTGTCTGTAGGTGATGACACCACAGGGTCGTGGAACAGTTGCAGCTGCTGCTGCAGCAGCCACTGCCAGCATTGCAGGAGCCCCAACTCAGTACACTCCAGGGCGTGGGGGTCCTCCCCCACCCATGAGCAGAGGAGCCCCTCCTCCAGGTAAGAGTCCCTCTGCAGAGCGGGGTAGTAAGGAGCTTGTGTTTGTGGCAAAATTTGTGATAAAGAGGTAATTGTCCTAGTCTGATGAAGAACCAGTATTATGGAGGATATCCTGATAGCCAACAAGTGCCTTGAATATTCAGCTGGATTCACATGCTTGGTTTTTCTTGGGGTTAAGGAATGATGGGACCTCCTCCGGGCATGAGACCACCAATGGGCCCACCAATGGGAATGCCACCTGGCCGAGGTGCTCCTATGGGAATGCCCCCACCAGGAATGAGACCACCACCCCCAGGAATGAGAGGTGAGTGGAGGTAATCCTGCCTGGAAGCTAGAAGAAGCTGTGACATAACATTTGAAGGGTGATGCATTCCAATGTCTCCCTCATTGTCAGTAAATGCTTTGGTGCCAAAAAAGGGGGTCCTAAGGCTATGCTGAGCATGGGGAAAATATCTTTTTGGTTAAGCCTTGCTGCTTCTTTCCTCTTCAACTCTTTCCTTTATTCCCAGGACCCCCTCCACCTGGCATGCGTCCACCAAGGCCCTGAGATTAGTCTGTAATGTACTTTTGAACTGTGAGAAGACCCAAGGAAGGGGATACATCCTGCAGTACCACCTCTCAAACTGTTGTTATGTATATTTTATATTTTCGTGCTTGTCAACTTTGCCCTTTTTAATAAAGTTGGAAAACCCAATACTTGGAGTCACTCTTGTACTGGTCTGTTTATTTCAGAAGTGTAGCTGTTACTTTTTACTGCTGCAATTTGGTCATCCCAGAAGAACAGATTTGAGGCAAAAAGCTCAATGTGTAGAGATAGCTCAGAAATAAACAGTTGGTCTGTGTTCCTTATAGTAATTAAAGCATAGGAATGAAATTTAGCAAGGCTGATGGAGAAAAAGGTTGGGAGAGTGAAGATGGTAAAAATTCCAAGAAATATTTAACAGATGTAACAGGCCCCATTCTCAGGTGCTCTAGCTAATCCTATTAAACAGAGTTAACCTCTTAAAACAAAAATAATTCTTTATTGCATGGGCTGCTACAGATATTTTTACACAGGGTCTTCAGTGAGGTATTGACCAACACCTCAAAGCTATTCCAGAACTTGAAGAAAAACTTCAATTTTACTGAAGCTGTCTCCCTGCAGTACAAAGAAACTGAGCCTTTGTACAGCACATCTGAAATTACACATCTGGTAATTGGCAGCAGTTCTTACTTCCTCTTGTACCTGAAAGAGAAGATAATTGAAATGACGTTCCATTCCAGCCCTACTCTCAATGACAGATGAGGAACAGCACTGAGCATTTTCTAGGCAAAGTATTTTCCCAAGTAGAAGCCTAGAAATGGCAGTGTCCTTGATTGCCCCCAGAAAGAGGGTAAGGCCTTTAAACAATCACAAGAAAAGGAAAAAGAGGAGGGGAAAAACTTCACTCTTTGAATAAGAAAGTAAAGGGAGCTGTACCTGGACTTGGATTTGAAGTTTCCTCCTTTCCTTCGTTGGGTAATACCCAAGCGTTTTCGATCTTCAAATGATGGGCTTTTGAGAGAGGGGAGGCAGGAGAAGTAAGACAAGTCACAGAATTGCATCAAGCACAGGTACTTCTCCAAAGAACCCTGCTCATCTTTCCCCCACTATCCGTCTTAAGTATCCCTGAGAAAGTCTAGAGATGTAAAACTCTCATCTACTGAAGTCTGGACTAAGGTAGCACTGCTAAGACCTTACCCGGCACGGTACTGCTTCAGGGCCTTCCTGCTCGTGTTGGTCAGCTCTTCATCAAACACAGACACCTTTTTCTTCTTCTTGGGACCTAAAAGAGACAACAGTCAAAAACATTGGCTGTAAATGGAAGGCACTGTTGACCATAACAATTAGCTAAACCATCAGTAAAAGCAATGACTGCTCTCTGCAAACACGCACCCTGGCCAGCACTGGCAACCATTGTTTCAGAGATCACTACCTCCCTCTACACAAACTAGTTTAATTTACCTATTTCTAGCAAAGCAAGTGACATAAGGTAAGTCAGCCGTAAAACAAAAATGTCTACCTGCTGGTGCTGCTACTGGCTCCTCTTCTGGCAAGGCTCTGGCTCTCTTTGCTCGGCGATTCCTCTTTGCCAGACGCTCAGCATACATTTGAGATTTCAAGATTTCAAACTGTGACCTTTCCTCTGGCTGAAAGATGTGAAAATACAAGTTTGAAGTGATGTGAGGGTTTGCTAAGGGAAAACTACGATAGTCCACCCAGGGTCCCACTTGACCATAAATGTACTCACAGTCATTTGGGCTTTTTTCTTTGTGTCCTGCATAAATTTCTTCCTTTTCTTTTTCCCTCGTAATGCTAGGTCAAATTCCTGCAGGGCTTTAGCCACTAGAGAGAAAAAAAAAAAACAGAATAAAAAATCTCTTAAAGCAGAGAGCAGAGGCCAGTTACAGCTATAGAATTTAACACAGCAGCAGTGTCGTGACTCACATTTCTCCTTTTTCCTCTCGTCACGGGTCTGGAACCAGCTCCGCTCCAAACTCTCACTCCCAGTCTCTTTTTTTCCTGTCTCCAGCTGTTTCTTTGCCCTATTGATCTGAGATAATTCAGGCAAGAAGTGAGCTCATGGTGGCTAAAAAAATACATCTCTCTTCCCTTTTCTAAAGTAGGCTAGTTAAGTGTTTTTAGAGTAACTTCATTATGGACTATATCTACACTAGATCCTAAAAAAATATTCCTAAAAAAACCACTTACCTGGGCCTCTGACTGCTGCATCTCACGTTCCTCGCGCTCCAAGCACAGAACTGCATAGATATCTTTCTCTAGATTCTCAATCTTCTCTCGAAATTTTAATATGACATCTGAAAACAACACCACGTGAACATCAGAGGCAGCTCATGTGCAGTCCACCTTGTTTTTCAGCAACTCTTTCAGTGTCCCTCTGTACCATGATATTCCCTGTGTACTGCTCTCCTGCTTTTTACCTCAGTGAGGTGTGTACCTTGGGGGAGAATTCTGGCTTTCACTGGTGTTTTAGCAGTCTTGACAATATCCTTCAGCATCTTGCGCTCTTCCTCACCCACAAGGGAGACTGAACGCCCAGCCTTGCCTGCTCTGGCTGTCCGACCCACACGATGGACATAGTGTTTGGTGGTGTTGGGCATGGTAAAATTGATAACCTGTAACAGAAACAGTGTTAGTAGGGAAACATTAAAGGCTTCGTTAAAAACCTCAGCACTGCAATTACTCACCGTTTTAACACCTTCAATATCAAGTCCACGTGCAGCCACATCTGTAGCTACCAGGATATCAATCTGCTCATCCTTAAAGCGCCTGAGTGGAGAAAACAAACACATTAGCAATGAATACAGCAATCTGCTTCCACCCTAAAACTTCCAACTTGATTGATCTCCTTTTTAGCCTAGGATTGTCAACTAAGCCTGCTAATACCTGAGTGATTCCAGCCGCTGGGCCTGAGAGAGGTTCCCATGCAGCTCCCCAACGCGCAGGCCCATCAGTCCCAGCAGGATGTGCATACGGTGAGCCTGCTTCTTGGTCTGGGTGAAAAGCATCACGTGATCTTGGAACGTTCGTGTCAGCAGAGCTAAAAGAAAGTCCTCTAAGAATCCTGCTTCACAGCCACTCACTGATTCCAGCTTGTCTTTGTCATCACTAACCTGTTACAATGGCTTCACGGTCCCCCTCTCGGTTGGGCCTGATCCGGATAAATTCCTGCCGCAGGAAAGGCGCAACATCCGTGTTGCTGTTCACGAAAATTCGGACAGGATTTTTGAGGGAAACAGAAGCCAGATCCTTCACCTACAAAAACAGATTAAGAAAAGGAAGTCCACATGATTTCTGATAGAAGACCAGACAAACTCCCACTCAACTTTCTGCCTCAATACACTTCTCAGCAGCTTGTCTTACCTCCTCTGTCATTGTGGCAGAGAAAAGCATTGTCTGACGGTGGTGGGAGCACAACCTGATGATTTCTTTCATCTGTTCTTCAAAGTATTCATCCAGCATCCTACACAGCAGAAAAACAGCAAGGTAAGGTAGCTTCACTGGTCATAGCTAAGAAACATTACTTAAGGCAGGGCAACAAGGATGGCCCTATAGCCTGGGAGAAGAAAAGCAGAAAACTACCATGTTTTCCCTTGATGTCCTGCTGACCCTACCTGTCTGCTTCATCCAAAATCAGCACCTCAACACTGCTCAGGTGGAAAGAAGGACAGTTGTGGAGATGATCAATCAGTCGCCCAGGAGTGGCAATAAGAATGTCTGGGCCAGAGCGCAGAGCTGCTTCCTGAGTCTTCACATCCAGGCCACCTGAAAAGAGTGAACACAGACTGCTCACCCCACGAGCAGCTGCAGCAGAATACAGGGATGCAAATTGCCTAAGGAATGGGAAACAACTCAGATTAAACCACATTAACAAATAGAAAATGTGGGGTTGCTTCTTTCTCAGAAACCAACACAGAAGTGCAGCACAGTATTGGAAAGTGAGATTTTAAACCACAAAGCATAATAACCAAACAGCCTCCAGTTTTACAACACAGAATTCCCAGTTCTCCTATAGTGGTTTATAGTGAGCTGCACAGTTCACATAACCAACTTAATACTCACCTACTGCAAGGCAAGTTGTGACACTACTGAACTGTGCCAGCTGTTTTGTGACAGAATGGACTTGAATACCCAGTTCTCGTGTTGGCACAAGAACCAATACACGTGTTATTGGAGCCTGACGAGGTTTGTAAATCAGGCGCTCAAGGACAGGCAAGATGAAGGCAGCTGTTTTACCTAAAGAAAAAAATTGAGCAGAATTACCAATTACTGTGAATAGCTGATTCTCCATGGTTCTGGTGCCCTGCTCAAGCCCCTACCTGTCCCAGTGGCAGCACAGGCACAAATATCCTTTCCCAGAAGACCCACTGGGATACAAGCCTTCTGAATTGGAGTTGGTTGCTTGAAGCCAAGAGCCGTGATTGCCTACAAAGGAGATACAGCAATTAAACTCTGTCTCTGGTATGGCCACACCTGGAGTACTGTGTCTAACCCTGGGCTCCTGAGTACAAGAGACATGGACATACTGGAGAGAGACCAGCAAAGGGCTACAAAGATTATGAAGGGCCTGGGAGCACCTCACATATGGGGAAAGGCTGACAGAGCTGGGACTGTTCAGCCTGGAGAAGACGACTGTGGGGGAGACTTGTCAATGGATATAAATACCTGACAAGACAGTGATAAGAGGATGAAAACAGGCTCTTTTCAGTGGTGCCCAGGGACAGAGGCAGTGGGCACAAACGCAAACACAGGATGTTCCCTCTGAACATCAGGAACCACTTTTTCACCTTGGTGCTGACTGAGCACTGGCACAGGGTGCCCAGAGGGGTTGCAGTCTCCATCCTTGGAGAAATTCAAAGCTGTGTGGACCCGTTCCTGGGCAGCAGCCCTAGGCAGCCCTGCTTTGTTATAACAGCTCCTAGAGGACTATCACACTATGTCCCACAATTTCCTTTTCAGAGTGGTTGCAAGGAGAAGAGGATTTGAAAGTTCTAATCGGTGGAGGGAAGGCTGTACAACATTCTTCAGAGCAACATATCTAATAAATAAACTAGCTAAATACCTTTAGCAAAGGTCGTGAAAGATTCATGTCCTGGAATGATAAGTTATCATCATATTGAGACGCATCTTCAAAAAAGTTCTCTGCTTCCTAAAAACAGGAACAACAACAAAACTGAAACAACACAGTCAGCAGCATAACATGTTTGATATCAAAGGGCTCTGGGCTGGTTTTTTAGCTACACAAGAAATGCTGGAGGAATTTGGCTAATGTCCAACACTTACTACTTGTCCCTTTTTTGATTTCCTCCGTTCCTTCACTTTGACCTTATCTGCAGAGAAAGAGAAATGCAACAGAGATTAACAAGCACAGCCAAACACATACCAAGATATTGTGACTACCTTAACCTCATAATTTTTGCTCAGAGCTATTGAGGGAGAAATCTCACAGACAAGTAAATATATGCAATGGAGCAAAAAGGTAAATTATCCTTCCTCAAGGATGAGTTCAATTAAAGTACTATGGCTACCATTCAAAATAAGCTTGAATAAAATCGGAAGGAACATTGCAGAATGAAGACAACAAAACAGAAAGGGTTCTTGCCCGCTCCCAGCAAAGCTTCACTACAGACTTTTCTGCAGTCTGTCAAATTCTTTCCCCTGACCATCTCTTTGTGTACTGCCAATACCTGCTTTTGTGAAGATGCTTTCATCATCCAATGAATACTCAGACTCCACATCTTCATCATCCCTACTAAAGTCCTCACATTCCTTCTTTGTGGTTTGATTATCCTCAGCCTCTGCATCTTCCTCTCTCACTTTTGCTTGTTTAGCTTCTCTTTCCTAAGATTAAAAGAAAAAAGGCTTTAAAAAGAAGGGATAAAAAAGAAACTTTAATCCTTTGTGAGCTTGTGTTTGTTGTTACAGAATCACAGAATCATTTAGGTTGGAAATTACCTCAGGGATCATCAAGTCCAACCTAAGACTGAACACCAACACGTCAACTAGACCATGGCACTAAATCCAGTCTTCTCTCAAACACGTCCAGGGACGGTGACTTGTTATTATGAGCCCATTCACAGATCCATGGTTTAGCTTTAATCACTAACAATCCCGCATCCTCACCAGTTCAGCAACGCGCCACGAGTGGCTGCAAACCCAGCCAAGGCGACGAGCTGCACCTTGAGCCCTGCGCCTCAGGATGCTCTTACAGCCTGCAAAGGGCCGAACACACACCAGCAGCGCCAAAGACCCTGACCTGCAGCTTCCTTTCCTGCCTCACTTTCTCAATCTTCTCATCCAGCGTCGTAGCCGCTCTCTAGGCAGAAAGACACAAGGCGGGGGTGTAAGAGGAGCGCGGGGGAGCCTCGGGCACCGCCACAAACCCCGCACGGCTCCGGGCTCTCACCTTGACGCGGAGCTGCCGCAGCGCCGCCGCCCAGGCGTTCTCCCCGCCGGCCTCCGCCTCCCCGAACTCGAACGCCGCGTCGAAGTCGCCGCACCTGCGGCCCCGCCGCCCGCGGCCCGGCCCCCGGCACGGCTCCTGAGGCGACACCCGTGAGCAAACACCGCGCCGGGCCGGGCCGGGCAGAGCCGGGCCCAGCAGAGCCGCCCCCGCCGCCCCCGCGCCCGCCCGGCCCCACCTCCTCATCCTCGGAGTCCTCAGACTCGGGCTCCTCGGGCCCCGCGTCCCCCTCGGCGATGGTGCCCACCAGGTCCAGGCCCTCCAGCATGGCCGTGCCTGTCCCCGCACACCCTGGGGACGCGTGCGCGGGGCCGGGCTGAGGGACGGGCTTAGGGACGGGCTTAGGGCTGATCTTCGGGCCCAGGGCCGCCCTTGGGGCCGGGCTTAGGGACCGGGGCTGGCCTTGGGGCCGGGCTTAGGGGCCAGGGCTGGGCTTTAGGGCCGGGGCTGGGCTTTAGGGCCGGGCACAGACGGGAAGCGAGGGGCGGGGGGAGTTGCGCCTCCTCCGGGAAAGAAAAGCGAAAGCGGCGGGGCCGGGCGCGGCCGGGGGGCAGCGTGGGGCGGGCTGCGCTTCCCTCCCCTTCCCTTCTTTGCCTTTCCCTTCTCTTCTCGTTCCCCCTCCTTGCCCTGCCCTCCCCGCGGAGCCGGGGGCAGCAGGAGGGGCTCCGGGGCCGGGCGGGGGCGGCGGGGCGGGATTTGCGGGGAAGTGGAAGCGAAACCTTGCCGGGACCGGGAGCGGGGCAGGAGCGCTGCGGGGCAGGAGCTCAGCAGTGTGCGGGGCACGAGCGCAGCAACGCGCCGAGCAGGAGCGCCGCGCTGGCCCCGCAGGGCTGGGACCGGCCCCCTTGGAGCCCCCGCGCCGGGCGATGGAGGGTCCCGGGCAGGAGCCGAGCCCGAGGCGACCCCGAGGCGGGGCGAGAGGTGAGGGTGGCCCGGGGACCGCAGCGCAGGAGGGCTCAGGGTGGTGGTGCGGGTACAGAGGCACCCGCCGCTCCCCTCCTGCGTGCGGCGAAGTTTCCTCTCGATGCCAAATGTCAGCGTTTCCCGGTTTTCCCCTGGAGCTTGGCTGGGAGCGCGATGGGGTGATGCGACCCCACGGCAGCGACCCGTGTCACCCTTCAGAGCTTCCCTGGGGAGCCCGGCGAGGCATCCATGGGCTGTGCTTCCCGCTGCTCCCAGAGGCTGGACCTTGTCCGCAAGCTTCACGGTTTAAGTGCACGATATACGGTCACTTCAAGTCAGCTGCTGCTGCCTCTGTCATCTTTTTAATGATGACTAACTCCAGAGGAAATGCTTCATCTTTGGCCTTTCTGCTTTCAGTTCTGGGGAAAAGGGTTCCGTTTTTTTAGTGTCTTTGTAGCTCAAGTGAACTCTTGACGTTCCCTTTAGCAGTCAGAAAAAGGAGTACAAAGGAGGCAACAAATTGAAAGTCTGTGTGCAAATATAATTGTAATTTTTTAACTTGATGTTAAATGTTCAAAGTATGTTGACTCGTCAGGTCAATATGCTCATGCATCTGTGTTGGGAGGCACGTTAATGTCGTTGGTTTATAACGGTCTTTTGTTTTTGTTTTTTCGTTCTTTCTTTTTTTTTTTTTTTAAGGACGTGCATTTCATTGGAACACTGCCCCTACAAATTTTTTAACTTGATGTTAAATGTTCAAAGTATGTTGACTCTTCAGGTCAATATGCTCATGCATCTGTGTTGGGAGGCACGTTAATGTCGTTGGTTTATAACGGTCTTTTGTTTTTGTTTTTTCGTTCTTTCTTTTTTTTTTTTTTTAAGGACGTGCATTTCATTGGAACACTGCCCCTACAGGAAGAGGCAGAAACAGAACAAATAATGTACCAGGCCAGGCAGCTCAGTTAGGGGAAAGCCCCCAAGACACTAATTATAATCTGCTTGGGCAAAGAGAGGAGAAATTTGGTGGTTGTATTTCAAGGGTTCCTCAGTCAAACAAGTATAAACCAAGAATCCAAGGTGAACAGGCCAACAGTGAAGCCACAGGATGCTGGACTAAACAGGAGAATGAGGGAAGGAGACTGAGGTGTCCAGGTGGACAAACACCTGAGAGGGCCATAGGACCCTGGAATAAGAAAGAAGGTCCATTTAGAGGAAGGAGGTATCAACCTGGACAAGCTTATGAGAGGACCAGAGGATCCTGGAATGAGCAAGAAAATGAAGGCAGGGGAAGGAGGTATCAAGATGGACAAGCTCAGGAAGGAGCTAGAGGGCTGAGGAATGCATCAGAAAATGAAGGCAGGGAAAGGAGGACGCAACCTCGTGAGAATCCTCATTTCTCCCAGAAGGCTACCCCAGGTGGTGCCCACCTCAGGGAGCAGCCTCAGCAAGCCAGAAGGATTGGCTATAAATTCCTAGAAAGTCTCCTTGAGAAAGACCCTTCAGAAGTTGTCATCACTCTTGCTTCCAGTTCGGGTTTCAAGGAACTTCTTTCTCAAACAGCTATAAAACCCGGGTTCCTTCAGCTCATTTGTCAGGTGCTTCGAAAAGCATGCAGTTCCCGAATGGACAGGCAGAGTATCCAGCAGCTTCTTGGAGTGGTGAAGGAGTCCAACTTTCTCAAGGTCTGTCTGCCACAGTATGTGTCTGACATGGTAACAGAAGTAGTTCCTGCTGTAAGGCAGGAGTACAGTGTGCATATTAGCAACATCATTTCACTTCTTCAGGACCTGATCAGTACTTTCCCAGCCAGCTCTGTGCAGAAAATCTCTGTTCTCTTGACAGTCTTGCCAGCATCCATCAATGCCCTGAGAGCTTCTGGTGTGGACATCACAGAAGAGACAGAGAA
>VWZG01008762.1:2219972-2378127 GCA_013396735.1 Grallaria varia | reverse complement strand
CCCCACGGCAGCGACCCGTGTCACCCTTCAGAGCTTCCCTGGGGAGCCCGGCGAGGCATCCATGGGCTGTGCTTCCCGCTGCTCCCAGAGGCTGGACCTTGTCCGCAAGCTTCACGGTTTAAGTGCACGATATACCGTCACTTCAAGTCAGCTGCTGCTGCCTCTGTCATCTTTTTAATGATGACTAACTCCAGAGGAAATGCTTCATCTTTGGCCTTTCTGCTTTCAGTTCTGGGGAAAAGGGTTCCGTTTTTTTAGTGTCTTTGTAGCTCAAGTGAACTCTTGACGTTCCCTTTAGCAGTCAGAAAAAGGAGTACAAAGGAGGCAACAAATTGAAAGTCTGTGTGCAAATATAATTGTAATTTTTTAACTTGATGTTAAATGTTCAAAGTATGTTGACTCGTCAGGTCAATATGCTCATGCATCTGTGTTGGGAGGCACGTTAATGTCGTTGGTTTATAACGGTCTTTTGTTTTTGTTTTTTCGTTCTTTCTTTTTTTTTTTTTTTAAGGACGTGCATTTCATTGGAACACTGCCCCTACAGGAAGAGGCAGAAACAGAACAAATAATGTACCAGGCCAGGCAGCTCAGTTAGGGGAAAGCCCCCAAGACACTAATTATAATCTGCTTGGGCAAAGAGAGGAGAAATTTGGTGGTTGTATTTCAAGGGTTCCTCAGTCAAACAAGTATAAACCAAGAATCCAAGGTGAACAGGCCAACAGTGAAGCCACAGGATGCTGGACTAAACAGGAGAATGAGGGAAGGAGACTGAGGTGTCCAGGTGGACAAACACCTGAGAGGGCCATAGGACCCTGGAATAAGAAAGAAGGTCCATTTAGAGGAAGGAGGTATCAACCTGGACAAGCTTATGAGAGGACCAGAGGATCCTGGAATGAGCAAGAAAATGAAGGCAGGGGAAGGAGGTATCAAGATGGACAAGCTCAGGAAGGAGCTAGAGGGCTGAGGAATGCATCAGAAAATGAAGGCAGGGAAAGGAGGACGCAACCTCGTGAGAATCCTCATTTCTCCCAGAAGGCTACCCCAGGTGGTGCCCACCTCAGGGAGCAGCCTCAGCAAGCCAGAAGGATTGGCTATAAATTCCTAGAAAGTCTCCTTGAGAAAGACCCTTCAGAAGTTGTCATCACTCTTGCTTCCAGTTCGGGTTTCAAGGAACTTCTTTCTCAAACAGCTATAAAACCCGGGTTCCTTCAGCTCATTTGTCAGGTGCTTCGAAAAGCATGCAGTTCCCGAATGGACAGGCAGAGTATCCAGCAGCTTCTTGGAGTGGTGAAGGAGTCCAACTTTCTCAAGGTCTGTCTGCCACAGTATGTGTCTGACATGGTAACAGAAGTAGTTCCTGCTGTAAGGCAGGAGTACAGTGTGCATATTAGCAACATCATTTCACTTCTTCAGGACCTGATCAGTACTTTCCCAGCCAGCTCTGTGCAGAAAATCTCTGTTCTCTTGACAGTCTTGCCAGCATCCATCAATGCCCTGAGAGCTTCTGGTGTGGACATCACAGAAGAGACAGAGAAGAATCTCAGTAAAGTCCAGATGCTCATGAAGCACCTGCAGGAGAAGAGACGTGAAGGCACACTGAGGGCTGATAATTGTACATTTATACAGCCTCAGATTGATGGTCAAGAAGAAAACTATCGTACCATGACCATTTATCCCACACATAATGAGGTGCACAGTAAAGAGAAACCCTTTCTACGCCCCAATATTGTTTCTGGAAGGTATGAGAGCACCAGCACTTATCTTGACACCCATTTCCGGCTTTTGAGAGAAGACTTTGTGAGGCCTTTAAGGGAAGGTATCTTGGAGCTTTTGCAGAGCTTTGAGGACAGAGGTTTGAGACAGAAAAAATTTGATGATATCAGGATCTATTTTGACACACGCATTATTGCCCCACATTGTGCCTCAACTGGCATTGTGTACAAGGTCCAGTTTGACATAAGGCCGTTGAAGTTTGTACAATGGCAGAACTCTAAACGATTGCTATATGGATCCCTGATCTGCATGTCCAAAGACCACTTTGAAACGTTCCTCTTTGCTACTGTTTCTAACCGGTATGCTGAAGAGCTCGCCAGTGGGTTTGTGGAGCTATGTTTTGATGCACAGAGCCAGGCACTGCTGGCAGAGGTTCAACCCTCGGACTCCTTCCTCATGGTAGAGACAACTGCCTACTTTGAGGCCTATCGGCATGTGTTAGAAGGGTTGCAGGAAATGCAGGAAGAAGATATCCCATTCCAGAAGTACATTGTGGAATGTGATACACGGGTGAAGGAGCCATCATACCTGACAGAGGATATTGCCTACAACTTAGCACCCTTGATAAAGACATCAGATGAAGAGCTGTACGCTGATAGTTTGAGAAGTGTCCACGTTCTAGATCCCATGGAATGGGTTTCAATGGAAGCCTTGAGATTAGATGAGTCTCAGATGCAGGCATTGAATCTTGCACTCACCAAGGAGCTGGCTATTATCCAAGGACCTCCTGGGACTGGTGAGAAATATTTCCATAAAGTCTCTGTAATTTAAAGAGTTCTCCTTGATTTCCCCATTTAGGGAGGCTAACTTCAGGGAAAGCCATCTGTACTGTCTCTAAAGTTTTAGTCCTGTGCCTAATCAATGTTTGAGTGGCCCAGTTAGTGTGAGCTGTGGAGACAGATAATATCCTCAAATGCTTGTGTCTGATCTTGCTCACTGTCCACCTGGATGTATATAGACACCAATCACACTGCTGGCTCTGCTTGTGTAATGTGGTGAAAAAATTTCCGATCACCTTTGAGCACATGGTACTTCTTGCTGTGCAACACTCTATTTGTCTGCACAGCACGCTAGAGCGTTGGGAGTGTTCAGCCATGAACTGATGTGTGAATAGAGTATTACAAGATTATCTGTAATTCTTTTAAATAGTACCTGAATTCAACCAGTGCTTGTATTCCACTAGCACGTGGATGTTTCATGTGCAGCCAAATGTCATGTATGAAGCCATTATCAGAGTGGGCTGGGGGATGCAGTGGCAGAGGAAACCCTGTGTCCAGGTCTGGTGTATTACACAAAAGACAAGAGTCTTGCAGAGCATGGCCTGGCTCAACTACAGACCAGAAAGTCAGTATTTTCTTTATATTTTGTAAGCTAGTTACTCCTGCAGTCATTTCTCTTGGTACGGACTGGACTGGCAGCCTAAAAGGAAGTCTTGTTTCTCTTTTTGACAATTTCTGTGTTTCAAGGGATGGATTATCCTTTTCTGATTCTGACCTTGTTTTACAGGGAAGACTTACGTGGGTTTGAAGATTGTTCAGGCTCTTTTGACTAATGAGCATGTGTGGCAAAGCACTTTCCAGAAGTATCCCATCCTTATAGTCTGCTACACTAACCATGCACTGGATCAGTTCTTAGAAGGTAAGAGTACCTGCAAATAGGATGGAGAGTCAGGTAGAATCACAGAATGGTTTAGGTGGGAAGGACCTTAAAGTTCTTAAATCCTCCTGCCATGGACAGGTCCACTAGATGAGATTGCTCCAAGTTCCATCCAGCCTGGCTTTCAACACCTCGTGGGATGGGATATCCACAGCTTCTCTGGGCAACTTGTTATTAGAACCTGTAATTGGAAATTGTACTACAACTTTGCTCATCTTACGGCATGATAACCTGCCCATTTGGTTTGGTTATTTTTTTAGCGACTCTAGCCTCATTAATATAAAGTAAAAAACCACTCAGACCAATCCACTATAGCTTTTGCTGTCAAAGGGTGTTTTCCCTACCCCTTGTCTTAGTGCAGAAAACAGAACTTGCCCCTTTAGTACTATTATTTCTCTTTCATTCACAGGAATTTACTCATTCCAAAGAAGTGGGCTAGTGCGTGTTGGGGGCAGGAGCAGCAGTGAGATCCTGCAGAAATTCACCTTGAAGCAGCTGAGGAAGCAGTGTGACTTCAGACACGACCTGCCAGGGCACCTGTACAGAGCCTATATGAATGTATGTGCAGACCTCACTGGAAGGACTGGGTTGCCTGTGCATCGGAGGAGATAACTAAACCTCCTCCACACCTGGTCTTTCACCCTGTGTTACGCTGAAGTTGGCCACTTAATTATTCTGTCAGTTCTTTGTCCTGCTGTTTCTGACCTTTGTTTCTCTGAGTGTGATGCTCCCTCCCTTCTCTTTCTTCTGAGTAGATAACCAGTGAGATGGCACTGGCTGAGCAGGAGCTCCGTGAAGGAGCAAAGCAGCTGGAATGCACAACCTACGGAGTTCTGCATGAGCGTTACCTGGAAGCCTACATTGAACCCCAGCACTGGGGCAGTCTGATGAAGGGTCTGGTAAGAGAGGTCTCTTTCTTCTGAGTCAAGCAGCCCTAGAGTATGCTTACTATCCTTTCTGCTAATGAGTCTGAGATTCCCCAAGCACACATCTTTTTAACATCATTTGGCTACTAGGAAAGTGAGGGAGTGAATAGCAAGCTGTGCCAAATGACAGTAGTCTAGACCAGGCAGGCCAAGCAGGGGCTTTAAATTTTGCTCCTTTAAACTGTGGAGATTCTAAGTAATCTGTATCAGTATACAAATACAGGTGCCAGGTGAAAGCCTCTTAAACTGAAGGGGAGAAGGGATTCTTTTTTGAAGACCTGGGGCTGCTCAGGCTTTCTGGCTTTGAAGGGTCTCTCAGGGGTACTTGTCCTAGTTGCCTGCTGCTGCAAGGTGCTGCTTTGGCATCATCCTAAGACTCTGAAATGCAACAGGCCTGGCTGATTTGACTTTCCTTATTAGGATGACAAGGAGTTTTACCACAGTGGTTCACAGCACTCAATGATTCTGGAGTGGCTGGGCCTTGGTGTGTCTGTCTTCACCCAGAATGCTGCAGAGAATATATGGGCTGAAAATCCAGGTAAAAAACAAACCAAACCAAACCAAAAAAATCAAACACCCAAAAGAGACCCACCTCACCCTCATCCTCTCTACAGGTATGTTTGCCTAAGCAATATATATGTGCCAGAAAAGAGACACTGCTACTTAACAGGCACAGAACAAGGTGTTACTGTAAGGGAATGGAGAGATTAACCTTAATTTCCACATAGTCATTGCTGCACTGTGATTCTGCTAGAGTGGCTGTGGCTCACTGCATGTGACTGGTGATTCTCACAGGTGGTCAGCAGGAGAGAGAGGAAGAGTGGGAAGGTGAAGCAGAAGAGGAGCTTTTGGAGATCCCAGAGATGGCTGACCTGATTGAAGCTGAGAGAATGCTTGAGGATGAGAAGGCAGCAAAGCCTTGGAGAAGGAAGGAGGTAGATCACATGGCTGTTCATAGACTAGCCAACATGATGTTGGCTATGAAGCTGGAGGACCAGGAAAAAGGAACACCTCAACAGGAGACCATGCAGTGGGAGGTAACTGCCTGCATTAGCGTGCTCTGGCTCTGCTTGACTGTGTAAAGAATAACATGGGGATACTAATACAGAAGAATCTTTGTGCTGTAAGTGCTTATTGGAAAGCTTTTTTGTCCTACAGATAACTGCTGGCCAGAAAAGGAAAATGAAGCAGAAGATGAAGGCTGAGCTCCGTAAGCAGAATGCAATGACAGAGTCAGAGGCCAAGGCTATTCAGGATCTGTGGCAACTTGACCTGAGCTCCCGCTGGAGGCTTTACAGGTGACAGAGCTATTTTGCAGGGTCTGTCAGGCAGCTGTTTCCTAGGATGGTTCCAGTTTGCAAACTCTCTGCAAGCCACAATGTTTCTCTCCATATCTGTTCGGCTCCTTATCTGAAGGTGCTTGTTCTTACCTTCCCTGTACTGCATGGGCAGTGATGTCATCCCCTCTGTGTGTGTGTGTGTGTTCAGGACTAAGTACAGAGAGTAATAATCTGTTGCCCAAAAGATGTGGGGGAAGTTTTGAACTGAATCCACTCAGAAGGTCTGGATCACCATTCTGTTTTCCTTGCTCTGTGTGATAATGGCTCTTTCTTCTCAGGCTTTGGCTGCAGACTTACCAGGGTTTTATTCGACGGAGGATTCTGCGGCATGAGCAGCAGTATCAGGCAGCAGCAGAAAGGCTGAAAGAACTGAAGTTTCAGGAAGATCTCTGCATTCTCAAGGAGGCCAGAATTGTGGGGATGACAACTACAGGTGCACAGCAGTTGGGAAGCAGACCAGTATTGCGCTGCTTCCAGTAATGGTTTAAGAACCTTGTTGCCAAAAGATTAGTATCATATGCCTCTTCGCTGCCTGGGTCAGACTGCATTAGCCCTTTGCAAATGTGGCTGTTGTGAGAGCTGTCAATTACTGGCAGGAGCAGTTTCTGTGCACTCTTGCTCTGCCCTCATCTCAAGCAGCATTCCTTTACTAGAAATGCACTGCTTGTGCCTGAGTAAGGCGCAGCTAATATCTGCACTGCTATCCTCACAGCACCCTCTGGTGACGATGGTGTTTAGGTCATTTCAGTATGTGCCTTTGAGTAGACAATTTAAGGTTTATCATGTGTGTAGATCAATGTATTGAGTGTATCTTATGTCTGAAGAAAGCATTGAAAAAGGGTCAAGGCAGGCATGGGACTTCCCTTCATGTAGAAGCCATCTCTGCTATGGTGCTGTTTTAAAATTCAAAAAGCCAAGTCTCGAAAATGGGGAATCTCAGGAAGAACCCCAGTCTTTCCTGGGACACAGCCAATTCCTCTCCCTGAAAACTCTTGTCATACTGCTTGCATGTAATTATATCCTGCTAATGTTCATCTTCTGTCCTTGCTCAGGTGCTGCCAAATACCGTCAGATCTTGCAAAAAGTAGAGCCGCGAATTGTCATTGTAGAAGAGGCAGCAGAGGTGCTCGAGGCACACACCATTACTACTCTGAGTAAAGCTTGCCAGCACCTCATCCTCATTGGAGATCACCAGCAGGTAACTTTTTCATGACTAAAGCCTCTAACTGCTGTGCAAATGAAATAGAACCTTTTAATCAAACACTATGTGTGATAGGTTGCCAAGACTTCTTTCTCCCCAGTTTCCACAGATCCCACAGGTCCTGTCTCCTGTAGTTTTGGAGCAGAGCTCCTGTGGGATTGGTCTTTTAGTTTAACTGATACAATTTTACATGTGCTTCACTTGTGACTGTATCTGACTTTGATATTTAGCACTTCTGCAAGAATCCTGTCTCTGGTTTTTCTGTGGGGAACCAGTGACAGAAAAGGAGATGAGTATAAAAATTGTGCTAACACATAGGAAAAGTGCTTAAACATGAACCTCCTGTCCCTTCTTTTTCAGTTGCAGCCTAGTGCAAATGTATATGACCTGGCCAAGAACTTCAATCTGGAAATCTCTCTCTTTGAACGGCTGATCAAAGTGGATTTCCCCTTTGTCTGTCTGAAATACCAAGTAAGGAAGAGCTGTAAAAAAACTCCATTACATTTGTGTTTAGGTCATTTTAAGTTTGTATTTCTACTCCAAGAGAAGCCTAAAAGAAAAGAATGTACTATTTAATTTCTGGGAAGAATGGTAGGAGCTGTCAAACTGCGACGGTGTTCCAGTATATTTCTATTATTCACAGCACTGTAGTTCCCATATGTTTTAGTGCAAAGAACATGCCTTATTGTGGCATCTAAAACTTCCAAAAGCTTGGAGTGTGACAGCACAATTTGTTTCAGGCTGCTTCCTGGTATTTATGACTCAATTTCTATAATCATCTATGTAGGTTCCTGGAGAAGTTAATTCTACCACCAGATGTCCTGTATTAAAACTACCTAGAAGTAATAACCTAGTAGTGGTTAGGATGAAGTGCTGGCTTTTGTTATCTGTAAGTGTTCTTAGATTTGCACTGAAACCAGACGTTTTGTACAACAACCTTACCAAGTGATTTTCTTGAAGATATTCTGCTACTGCCAATCCTGTAGGTGATGGTGGTGTCAGCAATGGGGTAGGGGAGAGCAGGCATGGGGAAGTGCTTCCTGCTTGCCTCTTACTGAAAAGTCACCCTTGTGTTGTGTTCAACCACAGTCTGTACAGTGGAACAACAGAATGTTAACAGGGAAATGTGCTTCTTCCTCAAGACTGATAAAGCTGCTTTGTGTTTCAGCACCGCATGCGTCCTGAAATTGCCCAGCTTATCAGTCCTCATATATACCGGGAGCTGGAGAATCACCCCTCTGTCCTGAACTATGAGAACATAAAAGTGAGTTTTCAGCAATTCAAGCAATTGCTTTTGTCTCTCTCTCTCTTTTGTTACAGGCTAAATAAGTTTCTGTAAAATACAGTGCTTAAGAATTTCAAATTCCTAGACCAAATTCAGTTATTGAAATTTATGCCGAAATCAAGGAAATGTGTGCTTTGGAATTAGGTAAGGAATCTGTAGTTCTTCTGGCATTAGTGGTGGTGTACACTGGAAATAGATCCAATACTGATGACTTTAAAAGAATAGTAGAAAATAGAAGACTGAACAAAAGACTTGTAGGAGATTGAAAGCTACATATGCACAATATGTGAAACTGCAAAATAAAATAGGTGACTTCATTATTGGAATCCTCCTTCCTTGTGTTCTCTGGCCATTTTAACAATAAACAACATGTGCAACCAAGATGTATTCAGCTTACAAATATGAAGTAATCACTTATTGTCTAACATGCACAATAAACAGGCAGAATTTAATAATTTATAAGCCTTAAAATGCTTATCTTGAGTATCAGTCAGAAGTGTCAGTCTTTGCTTCTTCCTTAATGGTGCTGAGTTTCCACCATAACACTCACTCCCTGTTTTCTGACTTGTATTTCCCCACCTTAATTGAGATTTCATGTAGCTCCATGTTGGTGCTTTTCTTGCATCTCTGAACTATTAACAATCATTTCTCTGTAATTTTCCCCTGCTTATCTTGCACAGCCCTTTTCTGCAGACCTGCTCACAGCTCTGTGTCATAATGCAGCTATTTCCCCAGAAGTCTGAGCCAAGGTTACAGTGCTGTGCTGATGGCCTTGGATCTCTGAAACACAAACAACTGAATATCCTGGGAGAAAGAATTGGAGGTAGTTGCAGAAAGAGAACTACAGTAGTTAAGCCTATGTGAATCTGTCTTCACAAAACCCCAGTATTAATTAGTTAAAAGTTCTTTAACTGGATAAAGAAAGAATACTGAGAACTATAGCAGAATGCTGAAGTCAGACAAGAGAAAATTAATACTGAAGATTTAATTACTAGAATAAGGTATCTGGGAAAGTGGCAGGTCCTCTTTTGGTATTTTGAAATCCAGATTAAGTCTTTGTAGGAGATGATTTATTTAAAAAAATTAAAAAGCCAAATAAACCCAGCTGGTTCAATAACCAACGTAGGTGATGACCGAATTAAATTTCACTGCACTAGACACTATGCAATTATAGACACCTTGGAAAAACAGAGATCTGTGTTTGATCTACAAAAACTGTTCTTTCCTGATAAAATCAGTCCCTGGGTTTTGGCAGGCAGACCAATAATTTCTTATGGGTAGAGGAATTCCAGGCAAAAAAAAATAAATGTTCCTGCTAACTCAAGGCAAATAGAATTTTTGAGCAGGTAGCCAGTCATCTCTATAACCCTGGAGCTGGTAAGTGACTCCTGGAGTCCTGGCATTCCTAGTTTTTCTGGTGAAAGAGCAATCCTCCTTGCTGGTTTATTTTTACTGCAGTAACAGAGAAGGCATGTTTTAGGCAAGTGCTAAGCCCTGTGCACTGGTAACTTACTTTTCCTTACATGGCCAAGACATTGCTCACCCCATGAATATGCTTTGAGTAATGTTACTAACAATTAATGTTCTCTTTTCTATAACCTGGAAATGTACAGTAGAAACATTTCTGAAAAGCTAGGGAATAAAATCATCCATGGAAACTGATTTCCTATTAGGATATTGAAATGTTACCAGGAAGCTGAAATGGGAATTTAAGCTTATTAATCACATCTGATTAATAACCCGTGGAAATCTAAGAGGAAATCACCTAAGCATGCAGTAACTGCATACTGTAGTCCTCTCCTTAAGAGTCCTTCTGTCAGTGGGTAATCAGGGACATGGAAACAGGTGAGACAGAAGCCAGAATTCTATTTCTGACATCCTTTCTCTTGTTTCAGGGCATCTCATCTAACCTCTTCTTTGTGGAACATGACTTTCCTGAGCAAGAGATCCAGGAAGGGAAAAGCCACCAGAACCCACATGAGGCCCAGTTTGTAGTGGAACTGTGCAAATACTTATTGTGTCAGGATTATCAGCCGTCTCAGATCACCATTCTCACTACTTACACTGGACAGCTTTTCTGTCTGCGTAAGCTCATGCCAGCAAAGATCTTCGAAGGTGTGAAGGTTCATGTAGTAGATAAGTACCAAGGTGAGGAGAACGATATTATTCTGCTGTCACTTGTGCGGAGCAACAAAGAGGAGAGAATTGGATTCTTACAGATCCCTAATCGGGTATGTGTAGCATTATCCAGAGCTAAGAAAGGGCTGTATTGTATTGGAAACATGCGAATGCTTGGCAAGGTTCCTCTCTGGAGCAAGATCATTCACACTCTTCGGGAGAAAAATCATATTGGCCACTCACTGATGCTTTGCTGTCAAAACCACCCTGAAACCAAGACACTGGTATCTACAGCTGCAGACTTCAGTCAAGTCCCAGAAGGAGGCTGTAGTCGTCCCTGTGAGTTTAGATTGAGTTGTGGACATGTTTGTACAAGGGCATGTCACCCCTATGACATGGAGCACAAAGGGTTCCAGTGTCTAAAGCCTTGTCAAAAGGTGCTTTGTGCAGATGGGCACCGCTGTCCACAGCCATGTTACGTGTCCTGTGGACAATGTTTCGTGAAGGTAGAGAAAACTATTTCTAAGTGTGGCCACAAGCAGATGGTGCCATGTTGTATTCCAGAGAGGAAATTTATATGCCTAGAAAGTTGCCAGAAGAAGTTGAACTGTGGACACACATGCAGCAATTTCTGCGGGCAGGAGTGCATGAAGCACTGTCCTGAACAGGTTACAACCACACTGAAATGTGGCCACACGCAGAAAGTTGAATGCTGGATGACTAAGAGGCAACCTGTGGTGCCTGTGAAATGTGAGACAAAGTGTTCTGCCACACTGGCATGTGGTCATGCATGTTCAGGTTCCTGTTACACTTGCTCGGAAGGAAGATTTCATGAGGCATGCAGCAAGGCATGCAAGCGCATCTTGATCTGCTCTCACAAGTGTCGGGAGCCTTGTACTACAGAATGCCCTCCCTGTCAGCTGAAATGTGAGAACTATTGTATTCACAGTAAGTGTAACAAGAAATGTGGAGAGAGCTGTGTTCCTTGTGCTGAGCCATGCGAGTGGCAGTGCCAGCACTACCAGTGTACCAATCTGTGCTCTGAGCCGTGCAACAGGCCTCGCTGCAATGAGCCCTGTGCTAAGTTACTGCACTGTGGTCATCCTTGTGTTGGATTGTGTGGAGAGCCCTGCCCAGACAAGTGCCTCGTTTGTAACCGGGAGGAACTCACTCAGATCTTTTTTGGCTTTGAGGAAGACCCAGATGCTCGCTTTGTACAGCTTGAAGACTGTGGCCATATCTTTGAGTCTCAAGGCCTTGACCATTATATGGATGAAGATGATGATGTGGTCAAGCTGAAGGTATGCCCTATGTGTCAGAAACCCATCAGAAAGAGTTTGAGATACGGCACCAGTGTGAAAAGGCGGGTGGATGAGATAGAACAGGTGAAACAGAAAATCCAAGGCTCAGCACAGGAAATTGAGTCTAACAGACAAAGACTGCAGGCTGTACTGGCAGTGAGTGCTGTTCTGCAGAGTAATCTACCCGAGAAGTACTTCATACTGAAATGTAACCTACAAGCTTCTGATCTGTCCACAAAGAGTATTGGACTAATTGAGAACCAGCTTAACTTCTACAAATGTGTAGCAGACCTAACTGCTTCTATGAGCAAAATTGCCGAGAAGGAGAGGCAAGGGGTGAGAAAGCGGCTGGGTGAAGTCGAGATGTGGCTGGATAGGCAATGCATCAGTTTTACAGAACAGGAGCTCTCTGACCTGCAGTCTGAGATCCAGAGATTGACCTATTTGGTGAACCTCTTGGCAAGGTGCAATGCTTCAAGTAGGATGATCTCCCCAGTGCTTGTGGCAGAGATTGCCAGTGCCCGTGAGATCCTGGAAAGGACAAAGAAATTTACAGAGGAGGATGAGGCTGCAGTGAAGGCGCACATGGAGAAGATCACCACTAACTTGCCAATGCCAGGCCTAGGGGTTTCTGAAGCTGAGCGGGTGCAGATTGTCAAAGCTATTGGCTGTCCCCGTGGCCATTGGTTCAAGTGCAAAAATGGACATATCTATGTGATTGGCGACTGCGGGGGGGCAATGGAGAGGAGTAAGTGCCCGGAGTGCCAAGAGGGCATCGGAGGCACAAACCACACTCTGGACAGCACCAACAGCCTGGCCCCGGAGATGGACGGTGCGACCCACGCAGCCTGGTCCAACACAGCCAACAACATGCTCAACTTCGAGGAACTCCGCCGACTGATGTAGAGGGGCGTGAGCCCCTGTTCCTATCGCAGCCACGCACACCCCGCTGCTTCCCCGCTTCCTCCGTCACTAATAAAGGGCTTCGATGCGACCCGGGCCCCTTTTGTTTCTGGGGGCTGGGGCGGGGCTCCGGGAGGGAGGGAGGAAGGGACAGCGGCGGTCCTGCCGCTCCCCGGGAACGGGACACCCGAAGGAGGGTGGGACAGCGGCGGTCCTGTCCCTCCCCGGGAATGGGACACCGGAGGGAGGCGGCACAGCGCCCATCCTGCTGCTCCTGCTGCTCCCTGGGAATGGGACACCCGCGGGAGGCGGCACAGCGCCCATCCTGCTGCTCCTGCTGCTCCCTGGGAATGGGACACCCGCGGGAGGCGGCACAGCGCCCATCCCGCTGCTCGTGGCAACGGGACACCGGATGGAGGCGGGACAGCGCAGGCCCTGCCCCGCCCGGAGCGGAGGTGACGTGCGGGGCGCTGCGGCGGCCGCGGCCGCGGCGATGGAGGCGCGGGAGGCGCTGCGGGACGTGCGCGGGGCGCTGCGGGCGGTGCTGGCGCGGGTGCGAGGTGCGGGATGCGGGCCAGGGCTGGGCGAGGTGCGGGATGCGGGTTGTGAGGTGTGGGTTGCGGGCCGGGCGCGGTGTGAGGTGCGGGATGCGGGCCGGGGCTGGGCGAGGTGCGGGCCGGGCCGAGCCGGCTCCCTGCGGTCTGAGCTGTGTCTGTGCCGTTCCAGAGGGAGAGCCGGGCGAGGGCCGAGAGCCGTTCGAGCTGCCGCGCTTCTGGGACGCGCTAGGTACGGGCTGGGCTGGGCTGGGCTGGGCTGGGCTGGGGGATGCGCTGGGACTGGGGCAGGGCAGGGCAGGGCAGGGCAGGGCTCCCACCCGGGCAGGGCTCCCACCCCGGCGGGGCTCCGGCGCCCTCCCTCCCTCCCGTCAGGTCGTGGAATCATCGAGGCTGAAATAGACCTTTCAGATCAAGTCCAGCCGCCCACGCAGCGCTGCCTCTGCAGCCCCTAAAGCACATCAGCCAGCGCCAGGGCCCCGCGCCTCCCGAGCACCTCCGGGCATGGTGACTCCACCACCTCCCCGGGCAACCTGTTCCAGAGCCTGGCCACCCTGGCAGTGTCACCTGGCAGGGCAGCACGTGGTACTGAACCGGTGGTCCAGGATTTAAACACCGCTGGTCTCTGTTAAAGCCTCCCTGGACATCCTGGGGAAGGGGTCACGGACCGAGATGCACAACTGGGGTTGTGGATATCACTGCCAGCCATGTAAAAAAAAAAAGAATGAAAAAAAGCAAGCACAGGCCACAAGCTACATGCATGGAGTTTTACTTTGGACTGGGATTTAGTTTATGTGTGTGTAGGGCATGTGTGGGACTAATGATAACCAAGCAAGTAACGGTAATCAAGTAGTAGCATCAGAGGTGTCACTCATCATCTTTTGCCTGAGTTACTTTCTCTTCTTTTGCTCCCCTGGAATTTTTTCTAGGCCAGACATTCCAAGTAACGTCACAGGAAGCTACAAAGCTGAGCCTGGCGTTCTCAAGGCCTCCACTGCCTTCTGCAGAGGTGAGTGAAATTGCTGTATGTGTGAAAGCTTCAGGTATCTCTTGGTTCTCTTGACTAAAACAATTTGGTTCAGTGCAAACAAGGGATGTCACTATGGGCTGTGCATTAACACAATTCAAGAGGTGCCCAGATAACTAATTTCTGTAAGTTAAGGAGACCTTCTTAATAGAAGTATTCTTACATTCTTTAACGACTACATCAAGTTGCTGATGGAGACATAATATTGGAAATACAGACCTTAGATCCAACAAAGAATATGAAATATTTTTGCTATTAATTGAGAGAAGTTTATCACACCTGTGTTTGGAGGAGGAAAAAAAATTCTTCAGAATAATGATCTAAGCTACTTCTTCCTCTCTGTTGCATGACCACCACACCAGGGCATGTTTTGTCACCAAATCATGAGGTGGGTTATCATACATTCAGCATTCTAGTTGTATCTTTCTGTGGTGGATTTGTTTCTCAAGCAGGAAGCATTACTATGCTTCCCTTTCCTCGAAGCACTCTGAAAGCCAGTGAATGCTTGTGAGACTTTCTAAGTGTGCTGCAGGTGTGTGCTACTCACGGTGATCCAAAGGTGATCCTTTTGCCTCTCCGTTTTCAGGATTGCCGGAAGCTGAGTGAAGATGTCCAAAATGCCATCCTGGCAGTTGCCACAGTGTACTACTGGCTCCCCAAGGGCCAAGGTGAGGTAGTGAGAGCAAGGCAGTCATCCCTACATAGGGTGATGATTCTTTCCTCACTGTACAAAGAAACCCAGTATTTCAGAGCCCAATATGAGATCTGGCATCTGCAGGAAAGCAAGTTTTCATTAGCAGGTTATCCCATTATCAGCTATTCTGTAGACTTTCAACGTGGTTATGAGTGAAGTACTTGTCTCTTTACTCCTGCAGATTTCCATCTGTGGAAGAGCGATAACGTTGGAAGTTGTATAGTTGATTGAGTGTTGATATTTATGAATTATTGAACTCCTTGTTCAGAGTCCTTTGGGAACTGGGATGTATTTTTCTTCCTTCCAAATACTTGTAGCTTCATTTTTACAGTTGTTTCCATGCAAACAGAGCAGTCTGTATGTTCATCTCAGCAGTTGCTTTCTGTCATTGCTGACTGTGGCAACTTTCTTGCTCCTTCACAATCTCAACCAGGTACTACTCTTCGGAAGATGGTACGAGATGCTACCACTGAAGTAGTGGAAGGGATGATCCAGCTCACAGACACAATTCTCAACGCTCCAGTGGAGAGGTTGTAATTTTCACTCACATGATTCTATGATTTTATGATAATTTTCCAAGAAAAAAAGGAAGAAAATGTTACAAGTATACTTGTTAGGAAGCAGCAAGTGCAGACTGCTTCCAAAGGAGAGCAGGGAGGCAGAAGCAGAGTAGTGTTGGAAGCAGGAAGGGGCAGTGGCCTCGTCAGCAAAAGCTCAGTTCCACAGGGTCTGAGTGAGCAGGGCAGCACCGGTGAGGGTGATGAGATCCATTTGAGAGTCAGATCATCACACAAGCCCATAGGAATGATTTCAAGCTGATAAGTCAGACCAGTAAGTCAAGATCAGGGTCAGGTCCAGAGAGAGTGACCAGTATCAGGCACCGTCCAGTGATTGTCCATTACAGTGAGTTGGGTCTCAGGTCAAGGCAGGAAGGTCACATCAGGGTCCAGGTCAGAATCAAGGGACAAGCTGGTTGGTGACTTCTTTCCAGCAGAACTTCTACTAGTGTGCATCATCTTTGGTGCAGAAAATAAAAGCACAGTGGTGTTTATGATATGCGGTGTCAATTAAGTGGTATTAATTAAGTGGTGTTAATAAAAGCACTGTGGTGTTATTGAGTCTAACTTTGTGGGGTTTTGTTTTTTTTCAGCTTGTCTCAGGAGCAGCTTATATCAACTGGAGGTGTGTGGGAGGCATGTGAGCAAGTGTCCAACCTGCCACGAGGTGAGTGTTGTGAATGCAGAGCAGCAAAACTAGGACATGTTGTCATGGACTATCAACAGCCTGTGCAAGGGCATTCCAGCTGGTACAATGAAGGCTCACTCATTCTCCAAAACCCAGCTGGTGTTGAAATGTATAAGCTTGGAAGCCAGGCCAGATTCTTTGCCTGACAACAGCGCAGCTCTGAGCTCTGCAAAAAGTATAGTCCTACAATCTCAAGATCTATCGATGGCAAACCTAGGTGAAGGTTGTTGCAAACTGATTTGAAACAATGGGGTGCCACAGTTTTCATCCTTTTTCTTTTGCAGATAACCAGGCAGCAGTTGCATCAGCTCTGGCTGCATGTCTAGGTGTGGTCAAGGATGCTGTGGAGGAGATGGACCACGTAAGGAAACCCCTAAGCCTTAGAGGAACCTGCAGAGGTGGATTAATAGACTCCCAGAATATCCTGAGTTGGGAGGGACACACAGGGATAATCGAGTTCAACTCCTGGCTCTTCACAGGACAGCCCCAATAATCCCACCATGTCCTGAGAGTGTTGTCCAAATGCTCCTTGAGCTGTCAGGTGTGGGGCCATGGCCACTTCCCTGGGGAGCCTGTTCTACTGCCCCACCACCCTCTGTGGTTGTTCAGTGATGGAATAGAGGCATTGTGTTATATATACAGACTTTAATTTAACTTTGTTCCCATGTGACCTAGGTTATTGTTTTTCACATGGATTTTAACGAGTTTTTAATCCCATAATCCTGATTTGCTTTATATAAGGTTTCTATATAGCTGTGTCCTGAATTGGGCATGGGGTATGTGGGAGGCAGTTGATGTAAAAATGTCATTATTCACCAATTTCTTGCTGTTTGCACTGTTGAATTAGAGTAGGGGATTAGTTTTCATAATCCAGTTCTAGGATTAACCAACTGAGATTCCCCCATTTACATGGTGTCTAGATGATGTTTTTCCTTTCCTCCCTGGTGTTGCTGGAATTGATGTCAGGCTCTGGGTTTTCAGTGCATCTGTGTTCTCAGGCACTGATGGAAGGGCAGGATCCCTACGGTGATATCATGGAAGATGAAGAGCTGGGCTTTCGAGGCAACAGGGACACATATTGGTCAGAAGCTGACCGGCAGCTGCTTAACTCCTGCATGGGATTGATGAAGGCTTCCAAAGCTTGTCTGAAGAAGGTCCTGGGTGCAGTAAAAGCCTATGGCAAAGCTGATTCTCCAGAGCAGATTGCTCAGCTGGATGACCTTGCAGACATTGCTAATGAGATCAGTCCGAGGTAAGCAGGTCTCTCCCTGTGCTGCTTTTTGCTCTAGAGCAGTCCTGGTCTTTCTCGAGGTCTAGAGAAGGGATTAGGACAACCTTTATGATACTGGAGATGTGAGCAAGTGGTGGATGCAGGTGTGGTGGGAAGACTATTGTGGCATAAGCTGTTGGGAGTTGTGCAGGTCGGGAGAGGAACATACATTGCAGCTTGGGATGGAGCTGTGGCCAAGTCTCACTCCACAGTGACAGGGAGGGGCACACAGGGGTCTGAGGAGTCAGTGAGAAGCATCCCGTGGGTACAGTTGAAATGCACTGCTGTTCCTGGCTTACATTCAGGGTGGTGTAGGCTTTGACCAGGATCGTGATTTGTGCTATCAGGACTTTTCTTCCATTGCTTCCCTCTTCTCTGTTCCAGTGTTGATGAGCTGGCACTGAGCATGTACCCTCCTGTGAACCCGCTGGCTGTGCGACTTAATGTGAGTATCTGCAGCCTGTATGTGGCCTGGGCTGTGGAGAATGGGGAGAAATCAAACTGGAGGGATTATGTGGCTATCAGGGAGAGGTGGGTGTTAGTGACTGCCTCAGTAATGATTTCTTAGGGATGAAGGGTGTCTTTTGGTTCTTGCACACTTACTTCACTTCCTTCAGATGGAAATACATTCCTCATCTTTACCTTTTCAAGGAAGGGCATGACCGCTTGAATCTTTAGCTCTGAACTATAATCCATATAGATGTCCAGTGACAGAACCTCAGGAAAGTGAAGTATAAGGCTACTGATACACTGCATGTGTACTTTCTTCCTTGGGTAATGCAAACTTGATCAAATAAAGTTAACTACATTAAAAATGCAAATTAAAAACTCTTGGAGTGAGTGTGTTTAAGCACTGAAACAAGCTGCTCAGAGAAGCAATGGAATCTACCTATTTGGCAATACTCAAAACTTGAGTGGGCAATGATTTGGCAGCCTGACTGAACCTTGAGGTGGGCCTTACTTTGAGCTAGATGACTTCTAGAGGTCCCCTGCATGATGACTTAAATACAAGTCTTCCTATATCTGAGATTCTATTATTCTTAATTCTGGTTTCATGCCTTCGGCTAGTGGCTTGATTTTTGGGAATGAAAAAGAAATATTACTTAATATCAAATAGCACTGAAGTCAGTCACTTCTAACTTCATATCATAATATCAGTTACCAAATTCTAATAGGCTTACCTTTTTTTTAAAGAAGCATTTTAATTTATGCTTTAAAAACCAGCCTGTTTTTGTTATTTTTCCCACCTATCCTAGCCAGCGGTGTGGTGGGAGGCACTCCCAGCATGGCAGTGATAGATAAGTTCATTGTGCATCAGGATTGGTGGCAGTTTTACTCGTTCATGGCTGTTGAACATTCCCGCATTCCTCTTTCTTTTCCGTTACTGCTGGGACCCTGTTTTGCCACATTTGGCTCACTTTATTTCCCTTTTGTTTTTTTCTAGGCTGCTAAGTTGGCCTCAGTATTAAAGAAAGTCTTAGAGATTGCAAAGTAAGTATGAGCTACAGTTTTATAAGTGTGTGTCCCCTGCTATGGAGGTTGAGGCCTTTCTGCCTCATGTCAAAGATGACTCCTTTCTAGGCAGTAATTGCTGGCATTTTGGAATTGGAATAATTGTGATGTTATCTAGTTAGAGAGGGATGGGATTAAGAAAAGGATGGTAGGGATGAAAATGGTTCCCACACACATTTGTGTTGAGGTTTGGGACTACAGACATGGATGTGGGGTCTCTGCAGTCTCTTGGTGGCTATAGCAGCCCTGTTTTAATGCTGTGGTTATTCAGCACTTCACAGTACCTTTGTTTGGATGCATAGGTGTGAGACATCCAGGAGACTTTCCTAATGAATTTCCTCCACTTTTACAGGACAAGCCATGTATGTCCACCATCAGAGGAAGGCTGGGTGCAGTTTCTAAATGATGCAGTGGATCACAACATGAACAAAATCAAGAACTTCACACAGGGTCAACTTTAACCCTTCTGTGCGGCCATGTGTTTCTGCCACTGGCTCTGGCATGTGCTTTTCCAGCGAATCTTGCTTTTCTTCAGCTGCTTGGATAACGATGAGAACAATGTTTTTAGAAGAGAATTTTACTGCCACTTGGAAAAACATGTCCATGAAGCTGCTCTTTGCCATTGCAGAAGTTGTCATTTTGCCTGGATTCTTGGGATGATGCAGTGCTGCAGCTTGATGTGCCCCGTTCCTCAGACATTGCAACTACTGTGGGGTTCAACGAAAAATAAAATATGCTGGATTTGCATTAGTTGCTTTATCTGTCTTCAGGGGACAGAGGATATATACAGAAGGAAATGGTCTTGCTTCTTCTGCAAGCAGCCCGATGAACCATTATAAAATATGCTGCACTGTTGCTATTTCCTCTCTAACCTGAGAGAGCAGTGAACAAGCTTTATCTTTTTTATTTCCTGAGAAAGCAGCAGGAAATACTGTTTACTACTTTATCAGTGTCAAGGATCTATAGGGCGAGAAGAGTCTATCTCTAGAAAAATGCTACATCTATCATAACTTTAAAGGTGCAGGATATCCTTTTTTTTGGTCACAGGTAGGGAAAATGGCTAAGCAGTGGTGGATTCAGCACATGTGTGTGGCGAGAAATGCGGTCTGGTGGAGCATTCAGCCCCTCTTTGTCACAGTAGAGTTCAGCTTTTAAACTTGAGAGTGGACATAGTGACAGATGGGAGAGAGTTGAATTTGTATAAATAATCACAATCAGACATGGTTTTAAACTTAACTTTTATTAAACTGTTAACATCTGTGCTTGCCTGAGATCAGGGCACAGGTGATGACCACTCTTGTGAGCAGGACAGCAGCACCTGTTCTCAGTTGAGCTTCAGGCAGCTGCAATGTTGGTAGTTCTGTAGCTCTTCGGGTTGTGGAGCTGGGGGCAGGTAAGTTGTGCAGTGAGTCTTCTGGGCCCTGGTTGGGTTGGGGTGAATGGGATTTGCAGCTCTTGAGTGCTTTTAGCTTGTACAGATCCCAGCCTGAAAGATGAGAAGGGGTTATACAGGAATTTCACCTCTTTGTATTTCCCTGGGCTTAGGACATGGATTTGGTAGACAGGAGCATGGTGCCATAAAAAGATAAAAAAGGAAAGAAAAAAAATAAATAGAAGAAAGCTAGCAGTTATCTAAACTACCAGAATGGAATTGTCATCTGACAGTAGTTTGGGCAGGAGATGGGACAGGAGAGTGGAAACACCCCATGGAGCCATCTAAGGTGACTGTCCTAATGCAGCTTCTTCAGAGAAATGTGGGGTGTTTGTCCTGGGAAGGAGAGCATGCCTTTTTGGATGACTCTTGGCTAAGTCACATTTGCCTGGTTCTTCAGCAGAGAAGGGGAAGACACCGCTACAATTGTATGCAGGGACTGTCTTTATTGTTTACAGCGAGTAATGGGTGGAATGATATGTCACAAACACTGTAGTTTTACTTCACTTAAGGACATTTAAATGGCTCACTAAAAAGTAATTGATGTCTCATGGCTCATTTCAGTGACCTCTCACTGTCTAACAGTGTGTTTCTGACTTAAGTTTTACAGTATTTCTGTTGTTATCCTTTTTGTTTTCTGCTATCTAGGCCTTTGGGGTTGAAGCTTTCACAGACGCCATATTGGCTTCAACTTAAGTATTACACATCTGTTAGCTCCTCCTTTTGATTGTGAAAATCTTCTGTATTATCTGTAAATAAAGGACAGGATGCCTGGGGCTTTCATGCTAAAGCAGTATCTTCCTACCACATTGTTGTCTGGTTATTTTTGGAGACAGCCTTTCCTGTGCAAGGGTGTCTTTAGCTTGTAGTATGTCTCTTCTGCCATTTGCTGTCCTCAGAGCCACCAGTTTGCACTTACCTATACTTCCTTTGTCTGTACATGAGCCCTCGCCCTGTGACTGCTATCACACACTGCTCCAGGGCTTCAGTGAGAGGGTTCAGGAGGCTGATCTTTGCTGTGCTTGGCTGATACTGTACCATGTTTTCTGGAAGCTGTTGAAAGAAGGAAATGAGCTGAAGCTGAGAGGAGGAAAGTGATTCTTCTATGATTAAAGGGAGATACTTGTTTTTTGGTGGCAGAGGTCTTAGCCTGAGCTGCCAGCTGGCAAAAGAGGCAAAGCCCAGGTTAGTTTCTCCTGCTCTAGTTGCCGCCTTCAGCCTCTGATTTCCAAACAAGTGAGTTAAGAGTTATCAGGATTTCCTCATGCACATACACAGAAGGTAGAAGTGGGAGTACTTTACAAACAGTGGCCCAACTCACATCTCAGTGCTTTGAAAGAACACAGCACGAGGAGAGCCACTGAAACCAGCAGAATTGTTTTGCTGCTTATGACTATGAAAGCGGTTTTCTCCCTACTGCAGTAGCAGAATGACAGCCCGATCTGACCTCAACAGTGAGAAGGGGGTCAGAAACACTGATCTCCTCCTGTGCCAAGTACGTGCAGTCCTCATCGCTCAGCACAGCAGTCAGCCTGAGCAGGTGCATCTCTCCCAGCTCTTTTCCATGCCATGAGTAAGGCACAAGGACCTTCAGGTGGTTGACTGGAATAGAGTGGTGAAATAACAGATGAGAAATACAGTCTGGTCTTGTCCTGCATGACACCTCGGAGTGTTTAGTGCCCTACTGCAAGCTGCAGCATTTAAATGCTTAGGTGATCCCAACTGGATTTGCAGGTTGCAAATCTCTTCAGGTGATGTTGCCAAAGTGTTTTATTTCACAGAGTTGCAGAGTCAGTATGGTTGGAAGGGACCACAATAGGTCATCTGGTCTAACCTCCCTGCCCAAGCAGGGTCATCCCAGAGCACATGGCATAGGATTGTGTCTAGATGGTCCTTGAATATCTACCAAGAGGGAGACTCTACAGCCCCTGGGCAGAATTTTCAATCAACTATTCAGCCAACCTTTTGGAAGCTTATGGGTTAGAGCATTTTTCCTGAAGTGAGAGCTAGATACACTTTTCTAGCCATGCACCCATCCACCTTACCTTCATTGCTTTGGAGGTTAAAATTAAACTCTTGCTTCCAGAGTTGGGTAATGGGCACACCGTTATAATGTAGAGACTGGACTCCAAGTACCAGGTGAATAGCCTTTTCTTCACCACTGAGGTTAAATATTGCAATGGAAAGTGGAATGTCTTCTCCCAGTTGCAGAGAACTGTTCGACTGGAGCTGGATGTAAAGGTTAACTGGCTCTTCAAGGGTAGTAGGAATGGAGCTGAGCTGTCTTGTGCTGCTGGTGGTGGTTGTCTCAAGATTTGTTGTATTTCTATAGGCTTTGTCAAGTACTTCTTTCTCCTTGAGAGAACCTGTCACAAAAAAGAAGCACATATTTTAGTATTCTTTGCAGTTTACTAGTGTGAAGCAGCAAGTGCAGGAGAATGGCATTGATTTATCCTGGCAGTACTGTAGATAACTGTTTTTAAGAGCATAGAGAGATATCCTTTTGAGCTTCTGGTTAGAGCAGTTCGACAGTTTCAGCTGACAGGATATTCATTGTGTGTACCTGACAGATTCTACTTGGGAAGAATTGTCATGGTTTTTAAAGCACCTTGGTGCTTTATCTGTCAGAGTAAAGGAGGCAGTGGCCTCTTTAACTGTTGTTGTAGCTAAGGCACAGGGCAATGTTCTCATGTGATGGAGTGCAGCCAAGGAGATGATATGGCACAGGCTAAGATAGGATGGCAGGACTGAGTGAGAAACAGCACTCAGATTCTGAAGCTGCCTTTTGAGGGAGAAATTTAGGCAATATCTGAGAGCATAATAGTCCTTTTCAGAAAGCTGGAGGCTGAAATACGTCTATATATCTATTACAGAGGTAATGGGAGGTGAATGTACAGAATGTAGAAATAACAGAACTCAGAAAAGTTTTTTCCAGGTGTGAAAGTGTCTGGTGAAGAAACACCTGGCCTTCTACAGGCCTGGTCAATGCAATTAAGCAGGATGAAATTTAGACTATGACCTCTGCTTTAGGTCTGTAGGCAGAGTTAGATGTTCTCGTGCCATTGAAGAAGGAGAAGTAGTGAGCAGTGGATTGCTCTGGTTTGGCTCTGCTCTCTTGTCTATTACTCTTCACTTATAATGCTGGCAAGGAATGTGCTCAGCCACTTGCCTACCCCCTACCTTCAGGATGCTTGTACTTGTGCGTGATGTCCTCACAGCGTTCACTGCCAACACTCTTGGTACTGATGTTGTTACCAGTGTATTTTGTGCCACCAAAAACTGGAATGAGGGTGTCATCTGCTCTTTGTATCCAGACCTGACACTTGGCATTGATGGCAGCAAAGAAGTAGCAGACATCATAATCAATTTCTGTGTCCCCTTCCTTGATGGCGTGCACAGGGGCTGGCCCACAGAAGGATGGACCTGAAGAGAAAATGTGGCCTCATTAAGATTCAGAAACTCATCTGTAGCTTAGACCTGTACTGGGAGCGGTGAAGTATCTAGTTTAGGAAGACATTAGGAAGCAGTGCTGTGATAGGGCTCTTAAAGGCTATACAATCTGCACAAACCAAACAGATAAATAATGATTTTGGGCCTAAGATCAGCAGGGTGAGTCCCTGTTCTTTTGCATCCTTCCATTGGATGTTGGGGAAGGGAGGAATACTGAACTGCTTGATTTGCTCCCCGCTCCAGTTCCCCCCAGCTCTTTCTCAAGCCCGTCTCTGATATCTTGCCTTCGTGTTTCTCCTGGCAGGTGGCATCCAGTGCCTGCCACCCGCTGTACTCTGGTGGCAGATCTGCCCGGGCCATCCAGCACTCATTCCAAACGTGGAAGGTCCTGCAAGAGACAACATCATGAGCTTATACCAAAGGACTGAGCCCTGAGGTACAGTAACATTTTAGCCAAACCACAGCCAATTAGTGGTCATTTGGGAGAGTTCAGTGCATGTTGAGGAGAGCAGAGACCATGGTTTTTGATACAAGTGGAGTTTCTCAGCTGGACTGGGCTATCATTGTGGGCCTTCATAATAGGGCACTCTTGAGGCTGGATTGCACAATTTATCAAGAACAGGTCGTGTAGAGAGGACCTCAGCTGAGCTGTCTCCTATCCACCTCCCTGCAGCTGTTGTACCTCTTCCCCCCTCTATCACATCCTACATCCAGACATTGTCTCAAAATCCTTGCTTGGGCCCTGCCATGTTTTCTTACCAGAGACGAGCACGCTTGTCCTGTGAGAGCAGCGTCCCATCTTCATCGTAATACTCATCCACACTCAGGTTGCTCTTGGTGTTGTGAGCCCACGTGAAGCCAGTGACCACCCTGGTAGGAATCCCCAGGCACCTCAGAACTGTGCAGAAGAGAGAGCCGTGAATCAGTGGGGCATCCTGCCCTGAGGGTGTCTCTGCTGGTGGGTGTAGAGCCTTTTTTGGTGCTAGGCCTGTTAGGAATAGCACCAGGCCTGCTGGTTGGACTTTGCAAGAGTCATTGTCCCCTCAGTAAATAAGATCTCGTAGGTGTGTTCAGTGAAAGCTAGTGATGCTGAGTGTCCGTGAGGAAACCGAAGATCTGCCTCTCATCAAAATATTAAAGGTTATGTTAATCCATGAATTTAGGCATATGCTAGAGGTCCTGCAGACCAAATAAGGCTTTTCGCACCACAAAAGTCTTTGAAGCACCACCATACCTGAACACATGACTGCAGCAAACACCCAGCACTGCCCGTAGCGGACAGGCTGGCACTTGGATTCAATCCACTGCCAGAGGATGGGGCCGCTTCCCAGCCACTTGGAAGGGGGTGTCCCATTATAGTATTGCCCAGGATCACATTCTTCCAGGATTCCTTTGAACTCATTGCAGTTCAGCTGCAGGGAAGGAGCCGAGAAAGGTGTATTAAGGAATTGCCTCTCTTTGGTACATCCACCTGATCCTGTTTGATGAAGCTGCTCCTAAGGCAGATGAAACCAAGAGGATTTTTTTGTGCAAAGCATGAAGGTCGTGGCTGAGCAGAGCAAGTGCAGCAGTCTCCTCTGAGGTTTATTCAGTGAGTGTGCTGTCACTGCTAAGAAATTCCTGCAGTACTACTTGTCTGCTGCAGGAATATCAGGACAGGCTGGAGATGGGCAGGAGGTGTTTGGAACAGCCTTGGGCAGGCTTCCTCTTTGGTCAAGGGGTTGCCCTGGACAGTGATTGAGAAGGTGCACCCTGCTAGGACCAGGGCTGCTGTCTGCTCTCCTTACCATGGCAGCAACTGCTCGGCAGACATGGACAGGGCTCTTGCGCTGGGTGGGGTCCTTGTCTCCTTGATAGTGCTCACCCAGGCACAGCAGTGTGAAGCAGATGTCAACAATGTCCTCCTCAAACTGAAACAAGAACACATCATTTCAGGAAAGTCAGCCTGAACTTTTGTTCTCTTGAGTCCCTGGTGAGGTTTTGTAGCTTTGCAGGTTATTTCTCCCTTTCTGCTGATAGTCTTACATGAGTGGGCTGAGAAGGAGAGCTCCAGGCAGAGATTTGGAAAGGGAGCACAACATACTGAAGACAGACCTCCAGCTCTGTTGAAGGTGGGAAATGCATTAGCATGATACTGCATCCCCTGATTGAGGGAAATTAATGTTTTTCTGGAACACTCTTTAGGTTGACACAGAGTGATCTGCTGGCACGAAAGCAGAATAAAATCCCATTCTAATCACTGTCTGTGTCAGATTGCCTTGTGCAAATTAAAAGATCTACATGTCCTCAGTTTACTTGTAATATAGAAACAGTATTACTAAGTTGTGTTGAATACTTTTATACCTGTTGTTGAAAGGAGGGCACACAAAGCTCAGATACAGATCAATGCATCTCTTTATAGAGGACACCCTGAGAAGGAAGCTAAAATTACATATATGTGGTTATGTGATTTCATACACAGGTCCCAGTTCTCCTGCACAGTCTTAGATAAAGGCAGTGAGTGCAGAGAGCAAGGCCTTTCATCAGAGCCACAGCAAGTGGATGGATGAGATAGATAAGACTATCTGCATCCTATACACCCAGAATATATGTAGCTTTCTTCTGCTGATGGCTGTAAGAGAGCACAGATACATTGGACCTCTTGCTTACCTGACCGAAGTCCCAGGGTTGTTCTATGACTGCATTTTCAGTCCCCCAGTAGATAATACCCTCTTGGTTTAAAATATACTCCTGCCGCTGTGCCTCATTAGCCAAGAACACGTCGTCATCTGGATGAGAGGAAAAAAGCATCAGGAAAAAAACACTCCTGGTCTCAGATGCACTTGCACCTCTCTTACATCAGCAAACTCCTCTGCACTCCAGGGATTTAAGCAGTCCCTGTCATTCTACCTTGAAAAACACCACAGATTGTGAATCAGACATGAAAATATAATTTCACTGTCATCTCTGCTTCCTTGTTCAAGAAGTTCCTCCAGACCTAGGCAGTTGCTCTAGCTGGCTCTTCCACTGTCCTGGCTCATAACTTCTCTAATACTAAGAAAGATACAGTGGCCTTGATCAGACCAATTGCAGTCTTGACTCATTTTAAAATCTTTATTATAGGAAACTTTTCATCAAACATTTTTTCCCTTAGAAGGGCAGGGCCCTGGCAGTGGAGTTCTCCAGGAATGGGACAGAAGTGCTAAGTTAGGCAACTTGAAGCTTTGTTAGCCCCCACCTCTCTCCTAAGGTGCTGTGAGGAGCAGGGCAGGAGTGTCAGGAGCACTGGCTGAGTCAGCCTCAACCTCCACGGGGGCAAAGTGCCCCAGCTCAAAAGCTGGTTTGGTGAAGCGACTGATCCCAACCTGCCTTTCTGTTTCTGCCCACGTACCTTGGCACCAGGGATTAAAGAGAAGGGTGAAGTTTCCCAGGAGGCAGGAAGCTTGGGAGGCACGTAGGAGCAGAGTGTACTGGCCGATGGGAGCGTTGGCAGGTGTGTTCACACAGAGGGTCCAGAAGCACGGCTCCTGCTCTTCCAGCGCTGCACTCCACTGCTTCTTGTCTCCCAGGCTGGAGATGGGAAACTCAGTCTGGATTTCATCTGCTTTGGAAANTATACACAATCAGAACTCAGGGAATAGCTGAACAAAATAACTAATACGATGAAATCTCACCACATCCCTTAAGAACAGCAAATCCCTTCCCTCTGACCTGACTGGCACAGAGCCCTCAGTTCAGGGCTCGGCCCACAGAGCTCAGCGAGGCCCAAACCCTGTGAGCTGCTGCCCCAGGGCTGTGAGCGGGGGGGACGCTGAGCCCCAGAGAGAGGGGACCTGCCCCTCACCTCTCTGACATGCACCTGATGACGTGAGGGAAAGAGGATGGAATACTGCCTTAGTGTTTGACCCCAGTTGTTAAGGAAGGCCTAAGGAACAACAAACCTCACCAAAGCCTAAAGTTTAAACTACCACGTTCAGACTGCGGGGAGCCACAGAGCTCCCTGTGAGAGAGTCTTAACCCTGAATGCCTAGAGGATCTTCCTAAGGTTAGTACTGCACTCAGGCCTCCACATTTGACAGTGAAATGTGTATTTCAAAGACTTGTGGAAACCAGGTGTTGGTTATTGTGCTGCAGGGTCTCCCCTGACAGGGACCTGGTTGTGGCCCTGCAGCACCAGGAGACTCTGCTGTGTCTTGGGTAAACAGTTCACCGGCCTCATGTCTCAGTGTGGCACCTCTGTCCAGCTCTGGAGAGGGCTTTTGCCACCCGCTCTGTTCTTCAGGAGTGTGGAGAACCTGAGCTCTGGTAGGTTTGGTAATGATCTTACCCGTCTGTGCGATGAGGAAGGTCCTCTTCATCTGCTGCAGGTAGTTGTGTATTGGAGCTGAGAAGTTCACAGTGATTGTGAATGGCTGCCCCCGCCTCACAATAAGCCTTTCAGTGCTGATTTCTCCCGTGTGGTGGTTATTGTTGTTCATTGGGATCTTGAAATCACATTTTTTGACACTCAGACCTGTAGTGTGAGAAGATACAGAATAAGTTTGGGACTGTGAACTGCCTGCAATCTGTCCTCGAGCCACATTCTGAGACACACAAACAGCTGATCAAGCGTTTCCTTCACTCAGACATTCCCCTCCTGCCTTTGAGATTTTCTGCCCAGGAGCTTTTGTTCTGAGTTTGGTTCCTCTGGGATCAAGTGACTATTGGACTGTCTTTGCCTATACCTTCCTATGCTAAACACTCACAACTACTCTTCACAGTTTTCTTTGGTCTGCTCTCTCCTTATGTCTAACATGGCTTGTCCTCTGCATCAATACCTTCTCCCATTGTGGTTGTCCCTTCTGTGTTTGTTGTGCGAGTCCCCCTGGGTTGTGTGCTTTGGTTTTCTTTTCCCCATATGATTTTTTTCCTTGTGTTGTTTTCAGTGAATGATTCTGGTCTGGCTTTCAAATCCCTTCAAGGGTTCCAGTTCACAGCCCTGCACCACTTCAAGCTTTATGGAGCCAACTCTGACCTCATATTTTCTTCTCTGTTATGAAGATGTCTGCCCTGGCTGTCTTGAAGACTAATGACTGATGTGGAGTCTGGCTCCTTTTCCTTCATATGCATTTTCATGGGTCTTGCTGTCATTTTCCTCAAGGTTGGTTGGAGCTGGGACCTTCTTCTTGCTCCAGTGGCTAAAACAGTCATCTCTCAGCTCCAGGTGTGTAGTCTGGCTTACCTGCCCCCACCCTTGACCTCTGTTGAGGATACCTCTCTTGCCTTTGCTTCCAAACTCTCAGCTGTCTGTCTTAGCTTCTCAAACTTCTTGCTGCTTCTCAAACTCCTCTTAGTCATTGATACCAGTTTTTTGGTTGCTGTGCCTTTTTGTGCAAGTCTGCTCAACTTGAACTCCCTGAGCCTTTAGAGTACTGTCTTGGCTCCTGCCCTGTAAGATCAGTTCTCCTACAAGCCTCACAAACACTGTCTTGGAGCAAGAACAGTTGTCTTCTCCTGGTACACAGCTTGCAAATGCATGGAACTAACCAAAGTGATTTTTGCTTACCTTGGCCCATGGTTGGTTCCTTGTACTGTGAAAGTCTTCAGCTCCTGCTTGCTGGGGTGGGCAGTGGCTCCTTCCTCCAGCTTTCTTTAAAAACTGTCCTCCTGGAAAGTTGTTTGCTTGATATCTTTACCCAGGGTGGGACGTGATGTTGCCACCTTTCCTGCTTATCTCACTGGCCTGGTGTGCAGATATCAAGACTCTTTTTTTATCTCTCAGGCCACACTGAAGACACCCTACAGAGGAGGTTAAATTCCACAGTGGGACACAAAACATTTAGAGACAGGCAGTGACAATTCCTTCAGGAAGCTGTGCTCTGGGGACCCCAGAGTAGCAAATGGCTCTAAACAAAGTGCAGAATGCAAGGATAAGAACAATGGGTAGATCTTCTAGAAAATTCTGTGCATTTATTGTCAACATACTTTTTCAATGTCAGTTATGTGTGATTCTTGTATATGCCTTGAACTTGTTTTTTATATAAAGCATGTGATTCGTGCTCTTTCAGTGTACGCAAATTGTAAACCAATTGATTGTGCTCAAGCTTCTGACTTTCTTTGCACTGTCAATGTTCTTATATGCACATTTGCAGACACCCACGTGTTTATGAACTTCTATATCAGAGTGGCTCAGACACAAGCAGGTATTTATCCCATCAGCCTTGCCTTGTAATGGCTGTGTACCCACAGTACCATCTCTTGGTCGAATTGGCAACTGCAAGTAAGGTTTGATGCGTAGGATGCACTTTGTAAACTGAACAGAGCGCAGTCCCCTTATTTTTCATTAGACTAAAATGGGCTGAAAAGGCCCATGGAAAAGGCTGACACACAAAAGAGAGTTCCTGCAGTGCTGAAATGCTTGTAGTGGCATTCCATCGGGTGAGAATGGACCGAGGCTGTCAGTACATTTAGGGCTGCCCAGATGGGGATTCTTGTTGTTTTACAGGTCCAAACTAAAATCCATGAAAATCTTTATCCTCTTTATTCGCTTTAAAAGGAGAAGCTTAAGCTGTTACATGAACGTCTTTAATAATCGTGTCTCTTTCTGAATGTAGTGATCAAAAATATGTACATCCAAGTTTCCCTTCTATTGTGTCTACATTTCCAGCTCTGACAATGGCATACCCATGAATTAGATAGGAATTTTCCTTTTATGGAGGGGGGGGATTTCTAATTTCTTTTTAGCAACAACAAATGCTTACACTGTGCCTTTGGGTTTGCCTTTTACAGTGAGAAGTGCCCTCCACATTCACTACATGAGAGCAATAGACCAAGTGGTAAAGCAGCTTTGGTGACAAAACAAAGTGATTTGAAACTCCCAACTTTGGCTATTTTAGATTGATCTTTTTTATTCTGTAAAACAGTAGTAATTTCATTGACTGCCGTAATCAAAGATCAGAAGGGACTGGTGGGGAGAAATATTCAGCGCCCTGGAGGCTGATTTCGATGTTTTTCAAGACCAATTTGTAGTAAGTTTGTGTCATATCAGCCAGTGCTCGCTGGATCTTTTTTTGAGTGATCAGACTGGAATGAGGGCTGGCTGGGTCACCCTCTTGGGCACGCTCACATTTAAACTGTGTATTTATAAAGAAAATACTGACAATTAGCCGTATTTTACTCCACCAACTCCCACTGACTTCTGACCCAGGGCTGTGTAAAGATTGTAGGTTTGACAAAAGCTATTTAAATCCTTCCTCGGGCACTTACATGTTTTTCTCTGTAATAATCGTTAGTTTAATTGAACAGTTGCCTTATGTCTCATGCAGGAAGAATGTGTTTCTCATCCATGGCACTGGCCAGATCTGCATTTTCACACCCAAACTGCGCTGGGTGTGGTTGCTGAGGGCAGATGAAAATGCTGACAAGGTGAAAACCCAACGAGTGTTGCAAAGCTTGGAACTCAGCAGAGGCTTTGCAGCTGATGCCCCTTTGAACAGCCGGCTTCCTTCACTGATAATTAGGATGAGGTCATGCCAAGCTCCCGTGACAAACACTGCCTGAAATAATTGCTCGGATTGTATTTAGGAAGGAATACTGAAGGAATTTGAATGGTTTGGCTCTAGTGTGTGTTAAATGTAATGACAGTCTGCATTCTTGCAAGGTTTAATGAGATTTTGTGAAATACCATCACTACCTCAAGGCCTTCTCTGAGGTTGGTGGAGGATCATATACCTCGACTTTCCAAGGTCCTGCAAGACTTAATTGACAGGTGCAAAGGTGCCCATTCACGTCTCCTTTGCCTGGAGAAGTCTGAATTCCTGTGTGTGTGTGTGTGTGTGTGTCCTTTTCAACCTTCATTCCAGTCCCTCTGGGCTGACGAGTTTTAACCAGCTTCCTCATCCCCTGTAAGTATATGTGTGGGCGGCAAAAGAGTGTAATTGATGCAATAAAATAGGAGTTTACATGTTTTGAAGGTTTTGTTGGCTTTAAATCAAACATATATGAATGAGACCTCAGTTTAATCTGTGTCACAGGGTCAGTTTGTGTGCACGGAACATTCTTTCTGGGCCTGCATTGCTGGACAGTACTTGGTGTCAGGTGGAAAAAGTCAAATTGTCTCTTAGGAACATTCACATCTTTGCTATTTTGGCTTTTTAATTTTGCAAGGAATGAATGGACACGCTTAGGGATTTAGATATGGGTGCCTCATTGTGTTCCTCATGAATGATGATCTGCTTTAAGCAGCTTTGGGGAATGAGGATATGTGATTGTTAAATGTGGATTTTCATACATCCTTCTGATTATATTGTCCTGAGCCTTTTCTTCCCAGCCTGTGCTTTCTGAGCACTCTGGAAGTGAAAAGTACCTGCCTTTGCAAACAGAGAAATCTTTTTTATTTCCTATCTGCTTTGTCATAGCTCCATGAAAGGAAACAGGTGGAACTTCCTCTGACATAGTTTAGGAAGGTAAGTACAATGGTTTTGTAAGGTACAGATAAAGGGTTGTAGAGTGTGGCAGCAAGTAACCACCTTGAAGGTGGTTCCTACAAAACAAACATATATGTCATAGACCATTTTGTCAAGTGGCCTTGTAGACAGGTTTGGCCAGTTCTCCTGATGGTAAAGTGAGAACTGTCTGACGTGGACTAAAGTAAAACCACTCAACCTTTGCCCTCTCCAATTTTCATAATTTCCAAATACATATTGCCAAAACTGTTAGGACCTGATTGGTGGCCTGTGTTGGTTAAGGCTGTGATCAGTGCTGCTGCCTGTTAGTCCTGGAATAGGTTCAGACTGGTCCGGATACGAAGGCAAAGCCAGAGAGCATTGTAGCTGGGTCCCCACACACACTGGTTTGCTCCTTGGGAGATTGCTGACCTTTATGCTTTAGCAAAGCCTTTGTAAATATTCCAAGGCAAGATCTGGGGTTGAACCCACAGTATAGGGACCATAAGATATCTCTTACAGTGTACTTTAATACCTTTTTTTTTTCCCTCTCAAGATCCAAATGCTATTTTTTTCCTGGTAGAGCTGACTAAGGAAGTGATAACTGAGGCTGGGTGAGGAGGTGAATTTTTAAGATGCATATGCATGAAAATTTGACTGTGCTTAACTCCAGTGTATCAGTGCTAGAAACACAGTATGTTTTGGTCTCAGTCAGGTTGTTGGTGTTAATGATTTATACTTTTATCTTTGGAGAAGTTTCGTTCACTCATTTAGTTCATCCAGAAAGAACTCTGGACATTGAGACTGTGGCGCCTGTGTGAGGAGCTATGTGTGTTCGTAAATGAGTGTTAGTCCAGCCAACAGGTCATATGTTTAATGATGTTCTGCATCATTCCTGTTTTCAGGAACAGCTATTCCAGCCTGTTACTATTTCAGATGCTCCCAGTGTTTTCTAGTCCTGTGTCAAGGATTCAGATCTTTTCTTTATCTGCTTTTGTACTGTTATTTCTAGTAATTTCTCTGCCAGATTATTAATTATTTATATGATATCACATGATTAAATCATAAACTGAATAGGGAAACTGTGAATTGAAGATTATTGTCTGTTGAATAGCTTCTCACTTTTCCAGTCATTAGAAGAGAATTCTGTTGTAACACTGTCATATCTTATTGCTGTATATTCTCCTAGTAATAAGATTAAATGATAAATTTAATTCTAGAATTTAAATAGATCAGCTACTTGATAGTACTTTGGCTATTTCTGTATAGGACATATTTAGTGAATATATTCCTGGGGAAGAGAAGGCTTTGGGGACACCTCAGAGCCCCTTCCAGTGCATAAAGGGGGCTCACAAAAAGGCTGGCGAGGGACTTTTCACAAGGACATGGAGTGATCAGAAAAGAGGGAATGGCCTTAAGCAGAAAGAGGATGGATTTAGTTTGGATATTCTTCCCTCTGAGGGAGGTGAGGCCCTGGCTGCCCAGAGAAGCTGTGGATGCCCGATCCCTGGAAGTGTCCAAGGCTTGGAGCAACCTGGGCTAGTGGAAGGTATCCCTGCCTGTGGCAGGGGGATGGAGTGAGATGAGCTTTAAGGTCCTTTTCTATCCGAATGATTTTATGATAATTAAATTGCATTCCATGAACCTTAAAAACCCAGTGATTTTAAATTATGCTCCTTGGAAATACAGCTGCTATTATTGCTACAGGTTCTAATGCTGAAAACCATCATACTTGAGCCTCTCCTTCAATTTAAATCATGTAATAATTTCCACTAGTAATTGTATGTGTGAAGGTGCACAAAACAGGTTAGGGAATTAAAAAGGTGACGCTGTCTTTACAGTATAGTGTGTAGTACCTTTTTATTAGTTTCCGTTCATATTCCATCACTTGACTTTGGCTGAATAATCTGCATTTCTGTGCTCCCAGCCATAATAATGTGTGGACAGTACACCAGCCTCATAAACAGGCAAAACTGAACTGATGTACAGGTTATATCACTGAGCAGGAGCCACATCAAGTGTCACAAATCCCTTAATGTCTGAAAAATGGATGCAAACCAAGTCCACCTGAAGCTGCCTGCTGCCACTCCTGTAGGGAATGATTTCAAACTGGACTGTTGAACTCTCCATGGGGGCCATTCTTGCCACGCTAAAAGAGGGAATACATTTGTAAGTTCAAGCAGTTGAAAAATTCTTGCTATGTATTCTTCAGAGTCCCCAATTCTAAGACAGCAAGATATCTCTCCATGCCCCAAGCATTCTGTAATTCAGAGTTTGGCAAAAGAGGTGTATAAAACTCCAGCTGGTATAATGAGAGTACTGACCTGATGGTCTTTTGTCCAAGGTTGGGGTAAACAAAAGTCATGAGGTTGACAGAATCTTTGTTCAAAAAGAACACTAGGATTCCAGATCTCCCACCACACTGAATGAGTGATCAGCCAGAAGCATTTACATACTTGATTCTGAGTTGCTCTTTGAGCAGGCCACTTCCTTCAGCTCTCAGAACACAGTCTGTCACCTCCTCAGACAGTGGGTTGGTAAATGTGACCTCCACATTAACAGCCTTGTGGACCACTGTTGGACCAAGGACCTACAGAGAGAAAGAATTCTGCTCATCCATGCCATTCATCTCTTGTCTTTCTCATGGTCTTCTCATTCCCACTGCAAACCACTTACCCTCTTAGGATGTCCTGGACAGGAAGAGTCCAGGAATTTTTACATGTAAATATATCTGGGCATCAGAGTTCAGCCTTGAATGAGCCACCCACTGTGGCTGAGAAAGAACAAACTGCTGTAGAATCTATCACTTAACTAACTTTTTAACTAGGTCAGTGTATGGTGTTATGTATAGCACAGTATATGACACCTGTCAGTGAGAACAGAGTGAGAATACAAGTATTAACTAACTACTGGAGGCAGCTTAAGTTAAAACAGCTTTTGTTAGGCTACATGAAAGGTTTAGGATTAGAGAACGTGGGAGGGGTGAGACAGGTGTGGTGTCTCAGGCAAAAAAAAATGCAAATTAGCAAATAAACATATTCATTACCTTATTTTGACTGAGATAAAATGGAATTGGCATATCGGATGATCTTTGTATATAATGTAATACCAGTTAACAGAGTGGAGAGGTCCTTTATCCCAGTTGCATTTCTCTATTACTGTCTGAATATTTATAGAGAAGTTTCAATCAACAGAAACATAAATACTTCTTAAAACTTAGTAACTGAATTGAGGTATTTTAATCCTGATGCCTGCCCTACATAAGCTGACCCTGTTATTTGCACAGGTCAGCACAGAGACTTTGTAAAAAGTGTCACTAGAACCTGCTATTCAGAAATCACCAGACCTACAAAAATCCAATTTTCACTCCTGTGTGTAACCTGGCTTTGCTTGTCTGCTACTGACAGAGTGGTTTGGGATATCTAATCTAGTCTGGAGGCTCTGAAAGACTCTGCAAATGACCAAACTCCTTCTGTGCTGTTTACAGTCTGATGTGCAGATAGCATTTGATCCTGAGTGTGATACAACATGTGAATGTGCTGTCCAAAACCAGTTCGGCTCGTTTATGTGGATGTGATGGGCTCTGCAAACCCAGGATTGTCCTCAGGCAAACAGAGGGCAGGATCTTTCCTGTAGACCGGTTTTATTCATTGTACAACATTTGTCAGAAGTCAGTCTTAAGTGAAAAAAAAAAGGTCTCCAGTTCTCATTAATCATTTAGGAATATGTTGCAAAAGGTGGAAAGTGACTTTTTTCCTGATAGAGTGAAAGAACTTCCTTGAATATTATTAATAATGAGCCTCACAGCCCCAGGCATTATCAGCTGGTCAGTGAGGATGTCTTTGGTGAACATCAGTCTTCCTAAATAAACTGGAAGGGATTGATCAGACTTCCTTAGCAAAAGGGGAGGACTAAATACAGACTAGATTTCTGTCTCTCTCTGTCCATCTGCCTGTCTCTCTGTAGACGAGCTTGCCTTGTAACTCTCATAACACTGAGAACTTTATCAGTGCCCTGTTAACGAGCAGTGCCAGGAACATCACAGCAAAGCTATGCCATGGAAGGGTTTGCTTTTCCTGCGTGTATTTCATTTCACTTGTGTCGTATGGTCTATTACTAGAGCAACAAGATCCAATCATCCTCAGGCATGATTTCACTTCCCACACTCCTTCCCATGGAGTAGGAGTTCTAGTTGCTTTTTCTCACCATGTCTTTCCAAGGTCACAGAGGGGACTCGTTTTTACCTTGATGGTGAGTAAAGGATCCTGAAGAACAATATCCTTTTCAACCAGAAGCGAGGCTCCCTTTTTGGTTTGGCACACAGCAGTCACTAGGATCTTCCTGTCATCCATCAGAGAGTTTTTGTACTCAGAATAGGAGATCTTGAATGAAATCTCTTTCACTGGAATGGAAATGGAAACAAAATTTCTCTCTCTTCTTTTTTCCAAGTCCCTACTGACTGCAAGATACCTGTATTTCAAGGAGCAGGTACATTCACACATTCACATTCTATTAGTGTTGTCACTAATAGATACAAATGATGCTCATGAGTGACTTCTATTTACATTCATATAAAACACAGATTGATCAGATACAGTTTGGTAGTGGACAGGTCTGAGGGTGGATGTATGTGGATAGATCCACAGGGCCCAGCGTATGTCTCTGAGTTGTTCCCTCTTAGCAGAAAAGGTCCTAATGTAGCACTAACAGTGGCTCTGCTGGGTCAGACAAAAGGTCACCCTGCTCAGTATCCTTTCTGACAGTGCCCAAAAGCAAATGCTTAAGACAGGGCAATATTTATGTTTCTTTTCCTCTGAATAGTCTTGACCTCCAACTGTTTGCAGATCATACACTTCCTAAGACATTCTTTATTTCCATGTGATTTGACCACAAACCAAAACTATGTCTTGTTCTGTAATAAAAGCTGTAATAAAATTAAAATTACCTTCTTCAGATCCAAGTTTAATAGACCTGTATAGCTGTAAAATCTCTGCCTTCGGTCTTCTTGTGTAGAGGATGGCTGAAGCCTTCAATTTAACCTTTATGGTCTTGAAATCTGAGATCAAGTTTCTGAGTGACAAGGTAAGGAGGATGTCCTGGCCAATTACAGGAGATGCATCAAGGATCAGCTTCCCTGAGATACTGGGGGTTTGTGCAGGCTGTGCCCTTGAAAATCCTCTTCTGGGTCTTGTGATTTTGGGTTTTTTTCCAGTTCTTCTCACACCAAGCAGCTTCAGTGCTTTTTTGTACACCCGCCTTTCTTTTGAGGATCCTGCTTGAAAAGACACCGTGGTCAGAGATCTCGTGTGCACTGGATGTAGTGCAGTGGAGCCATGATTGGTCTCAGAAATATAGGAAAGCTGAGCAGGGCAAACATACTCAAGAGGAGAAAGTGAGGTCTAACCTAACTGCTAATTTTGGCAAAAAGGCAAACAAATATACATGGCCATGAAAACTGGAAGGTAAAAGCTGCCCGTCAGCTTCAGGTGGCTGCTCACTGGCACCTCTTAGAAGCTGTGGGCAATAAAAAGATAACTCACGGGGGAGCTCAGTGCTCCATGAACCGGTGCAATTGTCATCTTTGAAATTAGGAAGGTGAAAAAACCCCTTTTGCAGAAATTCTCCCCAAACAGCTCTCCAGATTGGTTATTGCTGTGTGTTATAATAGAAATACCAATTGATCAAAACAGCTGGGACAGGATGATTTACAGGAGTAGTCCTAAGACTTTGAAAATTCACAGTTACTTTGCTCCAGAAGAAATAAAGAAAGTAAGTCAATGCTCAGTCCAATGAAGGCCTAAATTCTTTTCACTTCTGACCATCAGTGGCAAGACAGCTGTTACAAAGAATTTACCTTCTGGATATTTGTAGTTAGCAGTGACATCCACACGGGAGTTGGTGCCCACTGCTTTGGTGCTGATAAATTTCCCAATCTTCCTAGTATTAGAATAAATTCTCTCTTTTCTTTTCTTGCTATAGCGAAGCCAAGTAACACAGTCAGCATTCACTGCTGCAAACACAAATGGGCTGTCATAATCCAGGTTCACGTCTCCTTCTTTGATGGCTCTGGTGGAGGCAGGACCACACTGATATATGCCTGTGTTGGAGAGGGAGAAGTTAAACAACTGCCTCTTGCAAAAGAGCACAAATCCTCGTGCTGGCAGTCACACCAAAGACACTCTTGGGTGAAGTGCACTGTTTCTGTGCCAGTGTATTATGGGAACAGAATTCCCAGAGATTCACGTGCATTTTCCATCAAAAGGTGGGATCGCAGAGGAGGTTACAGGGAGAGCTAGAGCTTTTTGTGATGTGTGCTGTGTGGAATGTTCTCACCCTCCAAAGGCTGCAAGGCTGTCAGCAAAGCTGCCTAGCAAAAGGAGGGGAGAGGACATGAGGCAGGTCAGAAATACAGTCAGACTTGAGAGCCGGGAGTCAACAATGCCGTGTGCGCACTGAGAAGAACCAGGAAATTAAATTTGTTAAAGCTTTGTATTGGGGAATGAGACTGTGTGGTGTCAGGAGCTAAGACAAGCAACGGTGAGATAAGTGAATTTAAGAATGCTTTTGTGGAGGCAGAGAATCAAAATGAAAAAAGGAAGAATTGACATGCTGGTAAGCAATCCAGAGGCTGACAGAAAAGCTGCCTACTGGAGGCTGATGTGGGTATTGCTTTTCCTGTGCACCAAAATTAATGCTGTATCTACAGGGAAGATATAGAAGAGAGTTGTCCTGAAATTTCAGTGGTAATCTTTAGGAGAAAAACTGTCTATGGGGATTTTTTTATGTTTACAACAGTGTTACCTTTGCTTTTTTCCTGGGGTGTTGCATCCAGAACCTGCCATCCATCATAAAAAGAACCCAGATCTCTTCTAGTGAACCAGCTTTCATTCCAGACATGGAAATTCCTGTAAGGAAGGCAGAATTCAGAATACCTGATTAGTACAATGCAAAAAAGGAATCCTAAGTGAGTGAATGAAAACTCCTCTGTGGAGAGAGCAGCTGCTGGCTCCTTACACAAGTACCTCTTTCCCCTTCTGTGCCAGATTTTTGTGTTCAAATGTCGGGATGTTATGAGAAAGAAATGTTAAAAGGCAAATAATTCATTGTAGAGTCAAGAATTCAATTCCGGAAATTCCAGAACAAACAGCCAAAGGTCTCCTGTGCACTCTGCTATCTGTTGGTATTTAGTTCACATTTTCTTTCTACTTCATGTCACCATTGTCCCATTCAGTCCAGATGGTGTGTTGTGCTTGGTGACTGGGGCACTGGTGCTGCATCACAACACACCTGTGCAGCGTGACAATTTGGGTGCACTTCTTCGTCAAAAGGACAATTTTTAACAGCTTCTCCGAGGTGAAACAGCGTGTTCTTCCTAAGGGATGGGATGGAGTTTTTCTCAGCTGCATCAAACATATTGCCTTTACTTTAGCGATCTCTCTGTATTGTGGCAATCGGGACAGACTGACCCAAGAAGAGCTGTGTTTGAAACTGTGGGGCTTCTGAGAGTGCTCTGCTCCAGGAATGGAGGGACAATGTGATACAATTTTTGGGCAAGATAATCACTTTTCAACTTTCTTTGGAAAAATGTAAACTTTCATACAGTAGAGATAAAATTAGCTGTTGTATTTTCAAATTATATGTGGGATAGCTCTGACGCAAAGTATCTCCTTTGTTAATTCTTCAAAATCATCAAGTTGATTACTTACTGAATTTCTGAACACTCCGTGAATTCTTGGGTGTGGTGTTTTATATCATTGGGAGGCTGAGCTTGGGGTGGTTTTTCAGGAGCATGATTCTTTTAAATTGCGGGGAATGTAATGGAAGAAATATTTAAAAAATATGTATATTTACCACACACTGTCTTCGTTCAAGTGCAGGGTCTTTCCGGAAATGTCAATGTACTTATCAATACTCAGATTTATATTGCTGTCATGGGCAGAGTTGAAGTTTGTAATAACACGAGTAGGTATTCCCAAGCATCTCAGTACTGCAATACAGAACATCATAAAAGTTCAGTAGACATATTTTACACACATTTAGAAAGTATCTTTCTGTTTTTCTTGGCAAAACAGTCTAGTGTATGTTTTCAGTGGGGAAACAAACCCTCAGAAATTTCTCTCCGGGTATGATGCAAGTCACAGTCATTGTGCACAATTGCTTAGAAAGCACTTCCATTCACTTGACATCCTCAGCTGCCGTGTCCTTTTAACAAGAGTTAGATTCACCCATTTATTTTAATCTTTGATTCTTCATCCTGTTCTCTCTCCCATTTCCCCCTCTATTTGTTCCCGTTACTTGCTTCTTTTTCCTCTCGTTTTCTGAGAGATACCTCTCAGTTTTCCTTTGTATTTTCCCCTTGTGTCTCAGAGCAGCTCTGAATGGAAAGTGTTAGTAAGAAATGAGTTGTATCTTCCTTTACAGGTCCCCAGAATTGTGACTTGGTTTTGTGCCAGCAGTAGGTAACACACAGCAGTGCAGAGATAGACTTAAAAGAGCACTGGGGGGTTTTTTTTTTGAACAGCACTATTGTCACAAAGTTAAAACTACAGCAATTCTAGTGGGCTTCCTTCCTGGTGTCATTCTGACCTCAGTCTTCATCCCTTCATACCTGTGCAGGTGACTCCTGCAAAGACCCAGCACTGGCCATAGCGGACAGGTCTGTACCTCCCCCTGTACCACTTCCGAAGGATGGTCACACTTCCACTCCAGTGCAGGGGGTTTGTTCCTGAGCGGTACTTCCCAGTCCACTTCCCTTCCACTACTCCTTTTTCATCATTGCTGTTCACCTGAAAGAGTCCTGCTCATGACAGAATTAAAATATTTACGGATAAAGACAAGGGGGGAAAGAGGTAGAAGTGACCCTGTGGATCCCACTGTTCTCGTTGTCTGGGTGATGTGACACAGCATTTGAATCTCAGAGAGAATTTTGTCTGCTCAGGGGGCACAAATGGGTCAAACCCAGATCAGATTGTAGCCTGGTGATTCAAAACTGCCTTATTTTCAGTACAAGTGTTCCCAAATGTATTGGCTGAGGGCCTGTTTACATTTTCTCTGTTTCATCAATGGATTTCACCTCCTTTTATGTCATTATACTCTTAAACTGTTCATTCAGTATTGGTTCACATTCTCAATTGATTTGTGTGGGAGGCTCAAGAAGTCCGTATTTTCTCTGAATGTGCATTTGTTGCAGGGGTGCATGCAGCACTCACAGCTGGCTCAAACGTGTTACGGGTGGCTGCATTTATTCGTGCCCATGCACTGCAGAGCCCTGGTTAAGTGTTGTGTGGTGGTACAGAAGGCAGTAGGTTCTCCTTTTTCTTTCTTTTTTCTTAAGTCTTCATACTTTTGGCAATTTTGTACATCTATGGAGAGTTATTTACTTCATGTTGAAGCTGAAATTGCCTAAGGTGAATGCTGTCTAAAAGGCTGAAAAGCATCACAGCTATAAAGGAGGAATCTCAGCTAAGGAAAGTGGGAAGGCATTTATTATTTATAAAATGGAAAACTTAGCTGCCTAGTTGTGCATTTGTGTGTCTGTGAGGATGAACATGTGTTGAGAAGTTGTAGCTATTTGCTGCAGGAAGTGCATAAAAGCCTCACTGAACAAACATCCCTGAAATGAAGAACACTAAATTCACCCATTAGATGCAGCTATACCGGTACTGGTTTTCCAAAATATTTCATGTTTCTCTTGGTGTTTGAAAAACTCAGCAAGTGATTTCAGGCCTTCCAAGTTAATCAAAAGACCTAATGGACTGATAATCCATCAGGAAAATACATCTGAGATTCAATTTTCCCCAAAAGTTCTTGGAAACATTCCTTCAGTTACGAGCCAACTCTAGAGAAGAAAACAAATTAAACTTTTGGGGTATTTTCCTTTGCAAATAAATCTCCATTTCACCTCTTTTGTAGCTGTTTTGTTGCAGAATATTTATCTACCCCTAGAAAACATTGAGGCACTCGCTCTCAGGCCCTGGGATTGTTGGGAGGTGCATGTGCAGCTGTAACTGAGGGATCACTTTACCATAGCACTGATCACCCTGCTCACATAGACAGGGTTGTTTCGGTTGGATACGTCGACAGCTGGGTCTTCTCGGTGGTTCAGGCTCCGATCCAGTATAGCCAGAGAGATATCCAGGATATCCTCTTCAAACTGAAACCAAACCAAGGCTAATTCCATAAGTAAATGCAAGGACAGACTCCCCCCACTATTTTCCTTCTCCTAGAACAATAGGGTAATGTTGGTAGTAGAGGCATTTTCTGTTCTGTTAAAGAAAATAGAGTCAAGAAGAAAACATGAGCACTGCGCTGCTGACTCTCCATAGCATGTTAAAGACAAGCTGTCTGTGAGCTCGGTGTGGGGCCATGGCCACTGGAATTCCCAAAGACATTCCGTGTCCTGGTGGAACAAAGAAGACCACTGCAGGATTCACCCCCTCCCACATCCAGCCGTGCCCCTGCAGGAACCCTTGGGTTGTGAAAGCTTTGCTCTCATGGGCTGTCTGCACCTTGTATCAGATCATCTGCACTGAAAGAAGTAATTATTGTTGATTAGGGTCACAGAGACACTACGCTGGGCCCAGAGAATGGCCGAGTGCTCTGCTGTATGGCAGTGGCCAGGCAAGGGTGCCCCTTGACCTCTGAGACAGAAAGGAGCTCTGGCCTCATTCACTGATGAGTGTCAGAGCAGCCCCGGCGATCAGCACCATCAGGAAGGCTCTCTGGGCCACTGCTGGTGCAGCTCTAGGGCCTGAAGTGGCCAGGAATGGTTTTGGCTGGCCCAGCGAGTTGCAGGATGGTTGTGTGACTCCAGGGGGGCTGTAGTTCTGTGTTTGCAAGTGAAGAGCCAAACTGATTTCCAAAAACTGAGATGTTTCAATAGAGTAGATTTGGGATATTCTTTTCATGTCTTCTGCCCTGTTACTGAACATGTAAATATTTATTTAAATTTACTATGTAAATATTTACTATGTAAAATTTACAATGTAAATATTTGCTACATAAATATTGAGAAGTACTGGCCCTTGCAATGCTTAGTGGCTTTCTTTCCCCTTTACACGGGTCAAAAAATGAAGTACCATTTTACCAGTTTGTGTAACGGGTGAAAGAAAACTAAAATTGTGCTTTGTTTCTTTTATTTCTGTCTTAGCACATGCCAGACTGGGAAAATGATCCTCATGCTGCTGTAATATATTGAAAAGTGAGACATGTATTTGCAAGAAAATCTGGAGTGAGGAGTACCGAGGTCTTATACTGTGAGACAGTGATTCTTTCTCCTGAAGAGCCTATTTACCCATGGTTCTTATTATGAAAGTTCTGGAAGAGGTGATGCTGTTTACCTGTCCATAGTTCCAAGCTTCTTGCTGAATATCTTTTTCCAGTCCCTGAAATATGATTCCACTGTCATTCAGGACATACTCCCGTCGCTCCTTCTCGTTAGCCATGTAGACATCATCATCTAGAGCACAATGAGACATGATGGCTGAAAGGAAATTGTTTTGGAAATCTCACACAGAGCGGAGATCTGGGGAGCAGGTCAGGCTGCCCCTGCATTCAGGCTTAGGAATCCCTCCTCTAATCATTTTGAAAGTGAATGAAATAAGGATGAAATCCCTTTGAGGAGAACTGACTGTGTTCCCGTCCCTTCACTAATCTCATTATATGCCTTACTGGTCGATGTTGCTTGGTTTACAACTGAATGCCAGAGTCAGAGGGGAAAAAAATCCTAGAACAAATAATTTGGAACATTTCCTGCCTCTGGTCTTTTATCTTACAAGCAGAAGTCTGGGGTCTTTGCTGACTTGATCCTTGATGTTAAGCAAAAATCCCCAACTTTCTGCAGCTGGCACTGTCAGGTACAGCCTTCACTGTGACACCCAGGTTTTCTGACTGAGACAATATTTGAAGCCTATGATACATCAGAGCCTACCTGGACACCAGGGATTGAAGAGTAGCACAAACTGGCCCAGGACTTTTGAAGAGACCTTGCTCCCAGAAAGGATCTGGAGTTTGAGTTTGTACCGTCCGATGACAGCGTTGGCTGGGCTGAGGATGGTGAAGCTGATGCAGCCAGGCTCGCTGGGCTCTTGGGCTGCACTCCAGCCACTGGCACCCTCCTCAGAAAGGGTGAATATGGCCTTGGTCTGCTGGGATTCTGCTGGAGACGGTCCTGCCAGAAAGAACAGGGACAGCAATTCCCCACGGCAGCTGTGAGTGACGAAGTTTGGGTCAGTGAAACCCACATTGAAAGGTTGTGGGTTGTCAGATTAAATGTTTATTCTATATAAACTCACTCCATAGGTGAGCACACCCGTAATTATTCTAGGCCAGTGAGGGGGCAAGTCTGTTGTCCTGAAAACTTGACAGTTCAAAAATACGTTGGCAGGATGAACCACACATTTTAATACATGTGTCATGAAGAGTTAGTGGCTGCCTGGAGGATTTTTTGGGGAAGACTTTTGGGAAGGTGCAGGTAGGAGTCTGATGAATTGGGTCGTGTAGACTGTTCTAGTAATAGGGAACACATGAAGTTAATCAAGGGGATTTTAAAAGGAGTGAAGTAAGAAAGGAGATTAATTGAGAATGATAGTTTGTGAGAGGTAGAGGTGCAATATGTTCAGGGACCAGAGCGAAGATAAATTGCAGTATTACAGGTAGGTCCTTAGGAGCAGAGATACAGCTTTGTTTTAAGAATGAGAATGGTACCTATGTTCCTATTCGTTATTACCTTAACTCCCTATATTGCCTTAAACTGCAGTTCAAACTTTAAAATGGGAAATCCTAAGCCTAAAAGGACAATGAATTCTATGTTACGGGACAAAGCTTAATGATTCAGGAATGGACCACAAAGACCTGTAAGACACCAGTATTTGGAGCTGGAATAACATGGATATGAGGTGAGTGCCTTGGGGAAGTTACCTGTGCTTGCAATAAAGGTGAAGTTGTCCCAGGATTGTGCTGCTGTTTTGATGTTCAGAGAGATGTTGAAGGGCTGCCCTCTCCTCAAGATCACTTCTGAGCTGCTGTAATCAGAGGTGTGGTGGGCAGCTTTATTTAGTTTGGGTTGCCAGTTGACTTTTGTTATTTTCAGGGCTAGAAAGACACAAGGCATATTCATTGAAAACATTTTTCTTTAAGCTTGTAGACTTTTTCATAATGTCTGATTTTATTATGTATAGCTGGCATTATGTGCTCTAGGAGAAAGAAAAACCCACTGTTAATAAAAATTACCAAAAAGCCAGTGTAGAGGAACAGTTAAAGTGTATGTTCTTCAGGCAACTTTCTGAAAGAGAAAAAGCACCCATTCAGAGAATTCATCTTTGATCAAAAAGAAAAACAAAACCAAAAAACCAATCTAAACCCTGCTGTATTTAGATAAGACTTTGTTAAGGTTTGAAAAGTCTGTTCTGTTCTCCTCATTCCTGCTCTCTTTCTGTGGGGATCTCTAGTTCACAGAATGCTGTGTGGATGCACAGAAAGAAGTATTAAAACTCTCATGAGCAAGTGCAAGCCTGATTGTGGCAGCGCTGTCAGACAGATGATGACTGGAAGGTTGGTATCTTTATTGTGGAGCTTGTACATTATCTTCTCATGTATCTTGTATCTCACTTAATTTGCAGTCTTGTTGCTTGAAGCTGGGTGTTGTATCACACTCTGCTGGAAGAGATAACCAGCCGAGGACAGGCGGCAGTGCTGGGAGTGGCGTATCTTGAGGCAGTGCTGTTGTTGCTCGATTGTATCGTGATAGGTTGCCACGGCTGAAAATGGGGCACTGAAGCACAGATTGCAACAGCTTTAAACCTTTCTTGTTCCTCGATAAATTAAAAAAAAAATGAGAGCAACAAACAAAAACAAAGCGGGGAAAAAAAATACATATCCCTCTTTGAAAACGTGTTTGAGAAGTGGCCTTTGCCAGTAGGATATTTCAGAGGAGTTTCACCTGGAGAAAATGTCCTGCTGTGACTCAAGTGTGCTGACCCTTTGCAGACTAAAAGGCGCTGTAAAGCAACACCCCATCCCTTCACTGAACCAAAGTACAGGACTTGGTTTAGCATCGCCCTGAATCACTTGGGAAGGGGTTTGTGTCTGAGGGAATGCATAGGGCTCTACTATAGGAATGGAGAGGGTGGGAGCTGAGTTTTCTGCCGTGTTTGCAGCACAGAGTTCTAGCCTGTGAAGTCTTCATAAAATTGTACCTGTAATAATTTCTCAGCTTTTTGGAAGAAATGTGTGCAAATGCATTTCTGAGGCTGCAGTGAGGGTGGCTTTCCTCTAGTCTGTAAGCATGAGCATGTTTAAACATTTCCAGTTAAGGGTCTTGCTTCAGATTTTCACCTGGAGACAAAAATTCCAATGATAGGAGCGTGATGTTTGTGTCACGTGATGTCAAATGTCTAGAAAGTGGCTCACTTGCGTCATGGCTTTATTTTCCTGATTTAAACATGTTTAATTGAAAGGCACCTACAGAAAACATCCTCCCTAACATCAAGTCCTCTAATTTGAGAGTGACTTAGAACGTGTTTCTGAAGGGCCTCGGGGTTTGGAAAGAAGTTATTTAGCCTTGCTGTGCTTTACCCATGAGTATCCTGAACTGTGCAGGTTCCATGTGCAGGCTCTGTGGGGCAGGGAGCAATGAAAGGCTGTCACAGTGAAATGTCACAGGCAGAGGCATCCAACAGACTAAGAGGGGACGTGTGGAGAGGTTGGAATGATAAAGAAGGCAGTGACTAGCAGTGGTTTGCCCTAAGAATTTCCTGCATTAATAGTTTGATTTGCCTTGCAAAGTCTGTGCTTACACAGGCATTTCCAGTGAATATGTGCAAGAGATCAGCAAAAAATTGGTTTATACATGGGCCAAGAGCACAATAAAGCCTGATACCAGTCTTATGTCTACATGTGCTTCAAATTTATCCTTGTTTTGATCTTCATGTTTTAAATTTAAATACTGTAATCTCTTTTCTTCTTTTACTGTCTGTTAGAAAAACATATTTTCAATAATTCTGTCAGTGTCAATTGGATAGAATTCTAAAAATTTCTTTGGGTGTCCATCCTGCAATGGACAGACATGCTCAGAAGCGAAATCCTGCAGCATTTGTGATCACTGCTGAAAATGTTGATCACGTACACAGGGTTCTCTCTGCCTTGGACTGAAGGCTGAAGCTGTAACAGAAAAGCTTCTTTAGGCTGAACTGTAGATAGACTCTGCACGTGTGTGTTACACGACACATCTGTCTAACCAGATATCTTCCCAGTAAGTGCAATGCCATAGGGAAAAGCTGACACAGCCCCTCTGTAGGGAGGGGAGTGTGGGACTCCAGAGGCCACCAAGTGACCTGTCTGAGGCCAGATATCATTTGATATTAGAGCCCAGGACTTCCCTGTGGCAGTTTGATGCCCCAGTCAGTAGCCAACAGTGCTGTTTGGATGGGTGCAGAAGCGCTGAATAGTTAATGGATGTGATAGAAAAGTACCTTCTTACCCTACTTTTCTTTGCTACAGGAAAAAGGAACATGTTCAAGAACCGTGATATTAAAACAAAAAGAAAATCAGTTAGAGCAGAATAACCCATAAATGCATTAAACCTAGAAAGGGCTAAGTTGCTGAGAGAACAGCTAGATACAATTTATCTCATTTCCCCAGCAATTATCACTCAGCTGGATTGCAAGAATGATGTCTGGAGCCATCAGGCTGCATGAACTTACCCGCCATAAGGTCTCTTTCTTCTTTTCCACACTTGTGAGTAGTTCAGGTTATGGATACAAAAGTGTGCAAGAGCATCCTAAATCTTCTTCCACCAGCACCAGTGATGAAAGGCTCGGGACTGGACTTGGCTACATAGGCTGGAGTTTATACAAGCTGGGTGTGTCCTGTGGTTGGTAGTTACTGTTTTTGTAGTGATATCCTACGTGAGCGTCCACTGATGACTGTTTTAATTGCACAATCTTGAATCCAATTATGCTTATTTAAAACTGGTGAATGACTGAGGAAAGATGATAATCAGTATTCTGGTGTCTTAGAGAGGAAAACGTCCCAAATCAGATCTAATGAAGGAAATAAAATCCTAAGTAGATAGAAGAAATGTAATTTTGGATGGTTTGGTTTGTGCCAGCTTAGCTCTTTGGACAGAGGGCAAGTATAGACAATTGCACCTATAGTATGGCATGGCTGTGTGGGACATAGAGTCATTTAAGTAGATTTGTATTAATTAGCATTGCTGTCACTCAGTAGCTTTTTTTTAACAAATTTTTTTTTGAAAGCTCTACCTGAAGATTTTTCATATAACTGCATATAATTTATTCTCTCTTGGAACACAGACTTGTGCATTCTTACTATCTGTTCCTGCCATGATTACCTATAACCTTCATTTCTTCTGTGAGAAGCAACACATCCCACAGAGAGGGCTTTGTTGTGCAGTCAGTTGTGATCAGGGACTTGTGTTAAGTAAAGAGAAGTGTTTAATGGCTGCCTCTGCTTCTAATAATAATTTTTCTTTGTAGTTTTGTGTTCACTGTGCACGTACAAAGTTCCTCTGTAGCTATTTGGCATGGCCTTGAGTTGGGCCCTGGAGGAAGCTGCAGAGCTGCTCCCCTGGTGTGAGCCCTGCCCGCTCTAATTACAGGTGCTCTCTCAGCTCCCAAAGCTCTCTCACGCTCTCTCCTCCCTCCTCCTGTGTCACAGCTTATCTGCAAACTTGTCCTACCAACTTGTCCCCAGAGCAGGTTGCAGACTGTTCTGAACCTTCAGTGGACTGTGATGGGTGTCAGAGGTGAAGGGGTGATCTGCTGTTTTCCTCACCTCTACACTTCTGCAATCTGTCGTCTTTTCTATGTTCTGTTTTCTGTTTTGTTTCCACATTCATATCAAGATTGCCGGGAGCCAAAAAGGCAAATTAATTACCTGAAGTTTAAATGTATATTTTGGAAAGGAATCTAAAGCTTTGTTATTGTGTCTTCAGACTCTCTGAAATATTATCTCCTCTCAGACAAAAGATGTCCATACCCAGAACTCCTGGCAGCTCTGTGGTGCAGAACTTTGGCCTCGTTAATTCTGCTTTATTCTTTTTGCAAGTTGTCCGGCAAATGCAAATGTTGCCTTGGCAGAGCTGTTTGCTCGCGGCGACTGCCCCACACCCTGCTCTGCAGTGTGACCTGCTGGCTCCTGTGCCTGTCACTGCAGTCCCGGAGAGGCTGCAGGAGCAGGGAATGAATCCTCTCACCTGCCTGGAAAGTGTGTCAGGGGACACCTCTGGCACCTGGGAATGTTGGGAACGTGCCGAGGGGATGTGTGTCTGCAGACACTGAATGAGCCACCCGGGGAAGCTTTGGGGACAAATGTGCTCCTTGTCTTCGGCGACCTTATGCTGGGGGACAAAAGGTGCTGGTGGCCTCGTGCTGCTGGGCTGCCCCGGTAATGCAGGACTCTGCCTGTGCTCTGTGGCGCCTGGGACTCTGTCAGCCTGCATAAAAATGAAGTTACTCTTTTGAATATGTATGCGTGTTCTCCGCTCTGTGACAGGCCTATACCCACAAGCTACAGAAATATTGTCATGCACCCCAAATATTACTTTTCCCAGCCTTCACAGGCTTTTTTTGTCCCCATTCACTGAGCTGTAGTGTCTCAAAAACACAGAAATTAGGTGAAAAATAGAGGAAATGTTCTATTCTTTTAGGCTAACAGCTTGTGAAATGAACTAAAGAGAACTTTCCTCTATCTTGTGACTCCTTGTAATAAGCCCATGGATTGTAAAATTCATTACAAAACAATACAGTTATGAATGATTTTTATTTATTGCTGACAATTAGAATGAGGCTGAAAAGAGACTGGATTATTCACCTGATGGAAAAGTCAGAACTGGGAGCTGAACAGAATGAGATTTGATAAAACAGGGAAACTATTTCGACAAAGAAGTCAAGAGAGGAAATAAAAGAAGAAATACAATTAGAGACTAAATTAAGCACTGTGAAAGAAGGAGACTTGTTTCTATTGCAATGTAAGAGGTCACCAGTTTTTGTGGAAAGTTCTTTTCTGTCATCACTTTTCCCATTCAGAGGAGAATGTCTTGCCATGTTACTGCTGAAACAGGAATTTGATTCCATCACATTATGAAGGTGCTACTGCAATGGTTACAAATCCCTTAACGTGTGAGAATTTGTCACAAGAGAAGTCCACTTGCAGCTGTAAGGGCCCGCTCCTCCGGGGCGTGAATTCAAAATAAATTTTTGATCTCTCCCTCGGTGCCAGTCGTGCCAGACTGAAAAAAAAAAAAACCAAAAAAATCAATTAATTCAGGCTTGCATTGTCTTTTATGAGATTCCAAAGAAGGAGAACTGCGTGACAGGGAGGGCAAACAGTTACTTGAGTCCCAGCCTTGGGTTTTGAGTATTACTGAAGGTTTGAGGCTTTGTGTAGACTAAGAAATGAGAAAGGACAGTGCCTTCATTTGCTGTTGAATAGACTTATGGAAGTGAGAAGTGCTATGTCCCACCTCCTCATTAGGGCTGATGCAAATTTAGAGAGTCAACACAAAGTCAGAGTAGGAAAACTCTGTCATGGATCTGTCCAATGCCTGCTCAGTTCATATCCATTTTGGCAAAAATATGATCATTCCAATGGCCATTGTGCTTTGTTTTGTACCTCCTTCTGGCTTAAATCGGCTTAGTCTTCAACTGGACTAATGTTTTTCATATTTTTATAGAATATTTTGTCCAAATACCTCCACAGCCACACCAAGTCACACTGTTTTATAATAATAAAAGAAACTTCAGGAAATATGAATAACTACTCAACACTGAGTTAATCCATAAAACAACAGAGTCCAGAGGAAAAGAAAGGTTAATAGAACAACTTGTTTTTATATTTAAAAAATGCATGATTTTCTCCTACTTTAAAGGAGGACAGGACAACTTCTTGTTTGGGCTCAAACAAGGGGAGCTATGGCAGCGTCTGACTTATTTGCTTAACTCAGAGTTATCTTCGTATCATTAGGGTATTGTACATAAAAACAAGCACAAAGCCAAGCTGTAGAGTAAACTTCAGGGAGACAAGGGAATTTGACATGCACATTTGCTTTCCTAGGGAGGAAGGCTGTCAGCAGTTTCCAGTTGTTAAAGATTTTCCTAAGCCGAACCAACAATACACGATTAAGAGATCATAATATCTCAATATACATTTGGTGGCATTTTTGTACAAGCATGATTTTTTTTTTTTTTTCTTTTTGAGCAATCAGACACGCTGTGGGCCGCGTTGGACGCGCTGAGTTAAGGCTGCTGCCTTCACTTACTTTATCTTGACCTGCTGGTTCATCAGGGTCACCAGCAGGACACAGCGGCTCACTGGCTCGGGCAGGGGGTTGGCGTAGGAGATCTCCAGGGTCGCCGCTTTGTTCACCACGATCCTCCGAGGGAGCTGAAGGACAAAGGCACCTTTCTGTCATTCACTGTTTAATGCCCTTCTGGAGTCAGAATTCAGTCGAGCTGTGACATTTAGCTGACAGCTTTCCTAATGTTTGGAGCTGGATTTGGCTTAGTTAAATTGTGCTGTCAAGCTGTCTGTGATATTTTGTGCACAATTTCAGTGAAATGGAGCCCTGGGCACACAGACACATCCAATGAAACCTGTCTGATCTTTGGGGTGCTGAGTGGCTTTTCTTTTTTTTTTTTTTGTTTTTTGTTTTTTGGCACATTGTTGGTTAGAATTGAAGTGTTAAAACAATATGAACTGGCACTAGCAATGATTAGAATTAAGGGCTTAAATGTGTGTTTTGGGAGCGGACAATGTTGTTTAAAGACACCACAAGCACTTGCTGATAACTAGGACACATGAAATGAAAACAAGTGCTGTGAACTTAAAGCAGTGGCCTGTGACCAGAAAAGAAAGCAACAGAGCTATTCTGAGGAACAGGGGCAGACTCAGGTCAAGGTTCAAAACTGGCCTCTCACATCCTTGCTTTCTCAATTTAAGCAGACAGAATTTTGGGGCAAGGTCTGAAACAGCAGCCTAAATTAATTCATCTATCCCCAAATTCTCACTTAAAGATCTGAGCCCCAGAAAAACTCTCTCATGTCTGTTCAGGACATCAGGGAGGAAATTGTTCACCTTAATGATGATATTTGTGTCCTCTAAAATGATTGTCTTCTCCACCAGCAGCTTCAGCCCCTGCATGCGCATGACTTCACACAGAGCAGTGACTTGGATCCTTTTGTCAGTAGTCAGGTATCTTCCATAATGAGAATAAGGGATCTTTACCCGGATATGCTTCCCTGAAATTCAGACATGAATTTAGGAACAATTACATTTTCAAAGAAAGCTAAAGAAAAGAGTTATAGTGAGGTGTTTTTTTTAAATTATTGAATAGAAAAAAAGCTGAAGTCTGTTTATATTTCCTCCTTGTGAGACTGTTTGTGTATTTCCCTCTTCTGGTGATCATTTTCTGCTTTAACTCCTTTGACCCTTACAGTTCTGAATAGAGGGGTTTGGCCTGAAACTGAGGGAGTCTGCTCATCTGCATTTCACTGGATTCCTGACCCTTTGTATTTCTCAGAAGTAGAGGTATAACCATTTTTATCTATTCCCTCCTTATATCTTCTTTTTTTTTACCTCAGTCGAGAAGGTGGTTTGGGTCAAATTTCAAAGATCCTTTTCAAGTGACCTGGTCAGCTGTTCATTGTAGTCCTACAACTTCTCTGCTGTGTATGGGAAAAATGCTTATCTTTGTAGTCCCTGGGGATGAAAAAGATCTCTATAATAATATCAATAGCCTTGGCTCTTTGAAAGAGAGACAGAGCTTCACTTGAACTTTTAAGCTTTGTCCTAGTTGATTTCTTTTAAAGTGTTGCCTCTTGAGTGCCAGAAAGCATACATCAGGCTGTTTTTAATTATTAAAAGAGTAATGTGTTCCTATATAGGTGTAATAATCACCCCTCAGACACACACATGCACATGGATATATGTATAGATCCCATGACACAGACACACATGTATAGTGCTGCTTCTGGAGCTATAGCATAAATGTAGCTTTCTGTGTAACACTTCATGAGACCTTCAATTCTTGCTTGAACTAGTGAAAATTTTCAGAGGAAAAAGAAGTCATGTAAAATTTAATCATAAACAGTGCTATGAAGGGCTGGAATGAGTAGATGCACTGCAAGGCTGATAAGGGTATGATACTGATATTTCTTCCTTCCAGTTGCCTCCCTTGGCTGGAGGAGGGCTAGGTTGGCTCCTTGGGGACATTAAAAGTTACCTTGCTTAGGACCAAGTTCCACGGAAGTGGTGGCCTTCAGGATCTCTGCCACTGTTCTCCTTGTGTACAGGATGGTCGACGCACTCATGTCCACCTTCACGGTCTTGCGGTCAGCAGAGAGGTTATTGAGGATGAGGATGAGGTTAATGTCTTTGCCAAAAACTGGAGGTTCAGCCAGCTTGAATTTCCCAGCGATCCCAGGGTTTCTGGCTGTCTCTGAAGGCCTTGCACCCGGAGTTTCTGTGTGTCCTTCCACGATGCTTGGTCCAAATATCTTAGCCAAGGCCTTTTTGTAAACTCGCCTTTCCTCAGAAGAACCTGGTGGAAGGAGAGGACAGAGTAAAGTTCTGCTTCTGCTGCAAGTGCACCTCCTCTGTGTCAAGGCTTTCAGAGTGATACAGGGAATCAGCTCTGCATCCCTCAGAAATATGCAATATCTAAAAGTTCCCCACATCTTTATTATGCCCTGTTTTGGGGTTTCACAGAGAAGTAATAAATACACTGTTATAAGGTGAATAAATCTGTAAAATGAAATACGATGCATTTGTATTTGTTTAAGAAGCAAGGATTCTTTTTCTCTAGTCAGAACTTGCCGTAGTGTAATAAGTGTTATTTTGCTGTTCAGTTGACAACGAGCCTCATTAAATACAGTTACACTAAAACTTTGAGGAGTGAAGTACTGAAATATGGCCACTGATTCCAAGTAGCGAACTTTAAAATAAGTGAAATACATCTTCCTTTTTTTTCCCTCCTTAAGACTTTGAGCCACAAACATAAAGCAAACTATAAAAAACAAATCTGTAACCCTTAATTAAAAAAAAAAAGAAAAAAAGAGGAAAGGTCTGGGTACCAAGTTTGAGGGAAGATAAAAAATATATTCCTGGAAGCAAATGGCTCTGCAGCTCTTGTCCTTTATTGCTTTGTTTTCCTAAATACAGTTGAATGATACTTAGTCCCTTCACTCTTTCCTGGTAGTTCTGAGTCCAGAATCCAATGATGTGGGGATGGAGTCCACTGACAGTGCAAGCACTGAATGGCAGGGTAGGTGAGGTCTGGATGTCAGAGCAGGAGCACAGGAGAGCCTAACTCAGTGAATGCACACAGCCAGAGAGGCAGACTGAGGCAGCCCTGGGGAGCAGGATGGTGGGGGGGCTCCAGAAGGAAAGAGGAGGGGTTGGAATGGACACCCAGCAAGAATGAACTTCATTGCTGAGAGTGACTGAGCGTGAGGTCATATGGGAGATGGATGTCTAGTGCAGAGCACTGGAGCTGAAGGTTTTGGGTTGGTTTGATTGTTGCCCCACTCGCTCTGCCAGATATGTTGGAAAACTGGTACTTAGTGACCTATAGCTTCCCATACTACAGACCTGTGCACAGTTCATGATACACAATGGACTCAGTTTTAGGATGTTTTAGTATGACACCCTGAGGTTTGTTTGCCTTGGGTAGTAAAACATATTTTACAGCCCTGCTTTCTGTAGGTATTAAATTTTATACTTCTGTTTAAGGGACTATATTTTGTGTTGTGCCTTAATAAGGAAACTCTTAAATGCACAAAACCAGAAACATAATACCCATTATATTAAGAAAACAATCTGAGAACTCTGGCAGTAACATTTTCTGAAGGAAAGGGAGAGATGTTCCCACAAAGCAGGTTACCTGTCCTACTTCCCAGCACCAAGAATTGAGTAGGAAGCAGTTGTGATAACAAGGAGATAATTTGTGATAATTCCTTTACCTTCTGGATATTTGTAGTTAGCAGTGACATCCACTCGGGAATTGCTGCCCACGGCTTTGGTGCTGATAAACCTGCCAATTATTTCAGTATCGCAATAAACTCTTTTCTTAGTTCCATCATTGTACACAATCCACCTGTTGCAATCAGCGTTCACCTCCGTGTACACAAATAAGGTGTCGTAATCCAAGTCTACGTCGCCTTCTTTGATGGCTACGACAGATGAAGGGCCACACTGAAAAATTCCTAAAATGTGGGAAAAAAATCATCAATAAAAGGTCAAACTTTACTAGTTGTGCTCAGTTTGGAGAAGCCCCGTTAAGTCACACAGAGAACTTGTGCTGTTACCTTTGCTCTGCTCTTGTGGAGTTGCATCTAAAACCTGCCAACCATTGTATGATCTTCCCAGGTCTGGGCGAACGAACCAGCTTTCATTCCAGACATGGTAATCCCTGGAGACAGAGAACAATGTCTAAAAAGCACAATGATATAGAGTCATATGAATTTCCGATTTGAAAAAAGTAATGAATTTTGTTTTTTAAAGGTTCTCCAAACTGAGAAACAAGGCAGTTACAGTGACACATTGCTTCTTTCAAAGGACAGATTTAGTACCTGATTTAGAGGTGTAGACCTCAGGGAAGAAAGGGAGAAAACCATGAAGTATATTGGTTTGTTGTTTGTTTTGTGTTGTGGTTTTTTTCTCCTAAATGGATGTCTACAGTATTAATTTAGATAGTTATTAATTAATTAACATTTCGTCCACGTAGTTACTTTTGTACCATTAGTGTTTCAGTTTTTAAGTCTCCTAAATCCCCTCTCTAGTTATTAGTGAGATGCAAGAAATTACATTTACCACGTGGAATCCTTGCTGATATTAAGACTCCTTCCAGAGCTGTCATAGTACTTATCGATACTCAGGTTTCTATCCACGTCATGGGCAGAGTTAAAATTTGAAACCAGACGAGTCGGGATCCCCAAGCACCTCAGAACTGAAATATATTTTATAAAAAACACAAGCGAGCAACAAATACAAGAAACCCCGTGCAGTTCAGTGGTTGCAAATACCTGAGAAACAAAAGTGCCTAAATATTTTGTGACTGTTCAGTATTTGGCGTCTTCACCGCGCCGCTCCTCTTGCGGCGTTTGTCGCTGTGTAGCTTTGATTAAACCAGAGGTCATTCCACCAGTCCTCTGCTCTCAGAGCTTACCTGTGCACATCACACCTGCAAACACCCAGCACTGGCCGTACTGAACGGGCCTGTAGTTGTCCTGCCGCCACTTCTTGAGGATCACCACGCTGCCGTCCCACCGGGAGGGGTTCTCGTGGGAGTGGAAACTTCCCTGCCACTTTCCCAGGAGAACTCCGTTGTCATTATCGTTTCCATTGATCTAAAAAGGGGCCAGTGGGCAGAAAGCACAGGATGAGCTGGATGGGATGCACTGTATCTAGTTAATTCTATTAAGATGCTGATGGCTGAGTCTCAGGGGTAAAACTGTTCTCCGCTCAGTTTTTGTGGGGTTTGGGTCAAGTTGTCCATTTCTTACCATAGAACTGATAACTCTGCCCACATATTTGGGATCTCCTCTGCGTGACACATCCATGCCTGGGTCCTGACGGTAGTACAGGCTCAGGTCAAGCATGGTGAGACAGATGTTTAGAAGGTCTTGAAACTGTGATCAGATAAGATAAATTGCTAAGAAAATGGACGGTTCCACAAACAGAATTAAATGGCATTCTAATGCTGTTCCTTCTTTCTGAGATATTCCAGCCCAAAGGTGATGGGGACAGTGAGGAACACTGTGGGCAAAGTAAGGCTACCCAGCTGTTCAGTTTTCATATAAACAGGCCTTTTAGAGAGGCAAATAATGATAAGGGAAATGCTACTGGAGACAGAATGGGAGTCCAAATGAATTCCTTATGGCTTACCTGTCCATAATACCACGCTCTTGCTTCAATGTACCTTGCATTGCCCACAAAGATTATTCCATTTTCATTTAGAACGTATTCTTGCCTCTCGTTTTCATTGGCTATGTAGACGTCATCACCTGAAAACCAAGGTGGGCAGGCTTAAAGCTGGCAATACCAGCACCCTTTCAAAAACACTCATCTTGATTGAGCAAGGAGAAAACTACTATTTGCAAAACACATTGTTACAGCTCCATGACCATGTACAGCTCAGTGATAATGTCTGTTATTGGATATGTCCTGGGGGGGACAGGATGCTAAAGGATCCATATTATATTACTTAACTTTCCCCCTACTTTTAGTATAGCCTTTGGGAGAAAAGTCCAGCCTCACAGGTTTTTTCTGTCTTTTCAGGGTATTAGAAGTAGAAGAGACATTTGAAAAGAACCACACAAATGACATTTTTCTGTTTTCCAGTTGTGTTCATCTTGTTTTAAGATTCCTAAATGAAGATCTTTACTTGCCTGCTCCAAAGTGCTATGAGGAATGTTATTAGGAAAGCCTGCTCAGCCCTTCACTTGGATTCCATTGTTCCTCATTGGTTTTCCAAGTCTATGGCACAGTGTGTAGCTGCTATGAAAGCACTGGCTTCCCACAGAGGCTTAGGTTGTTTTGATCACTCTTTAAGTAGCAATATCTGCTTATCTCTGTGTTTGATTCCATAGTGTTAAAAATATTTTCTGAAAGCTTCAGGATTTCAGGAAATACATGCAAAAAAAAATCAGCTTTTCTATTTTGAGTCAACTTCTTTACCTTCCTATAGGAACTTCCCATCCTTCCCTTCCTGCAAATAAAAAGATTGCAATTTATTTTTAAAATTATATCATGATATAAATCTATTTTTGTGGTTGCTGTCCAAACTTTTTTTATAATAATATCATTATTGTTGATTCCTACGCTTTTGGGGTAGCCTGGGCCTGGAGACCCATGTGCAGTTCCAGGTGTGGACCAGTTGGAAAGAGCGGGAGGAGCACTGAGAATGCTGAGCAATCCTGAAAGCCTAAGTTATGAATTAACTCAGAATTATTTAAGGTAGGAAAAAAATGAGGGTGAGGAATGGGTAATCAATTCCAGAAATTCCTGTCAACAGGATGGAGCAAGGGAAAAGAAACCTATTTTTTGTGTCTGTCATACGTAGGATGAGAAATTATATGCTGAAACGGAAGCAAGAAAGGTTTGGATTATTAATAGGAAAAACTTTTAATAGAAAGGCTGGTGTTTTATTGGAAGGAATTTCCAAGGGAGGTACTGGTGCTTCCCTAATGGCTGATCATTAAGTAGGAATTCAAGACCTGTCAGGAATGTCCTAAGTGCTGAAGTGGATCTGCCTTAAGGATGGTGTGGCACTAGGTAACTTTCTAGGATCCTTCTAGCCCTGTGAGTTGATGCTTCTGAGCAATCTGAATGTCCTTCTATGATCACTTGAAGGACATTTTTTTTCCTAAGGTTTATGTGTTCTCAATTATAATGTTCTAGAGCCTGTCCTTTGAACAAGCGTACTTATCTTTTTTATAACAACGCTATTTCTAGTAATAACTCGGGCCAAAACTAACATTAGTTTAAAAGGAGGAAAAAAACCCCCACAACACACCACCACAGATCTCTTCTTTCCAACTACGACTAAATAGTAACAACCCCTTCTCTTCTTTTACTCTCAGCACACCAGGAGGAAAAAACCTCCATCAGCCACAATAGTCCTCTTTTTGACAGCTATAGAGACAGATGACTGACTCCACCATCCTTGTACTCCTCCTGAGTTCTGTGCCCCTTCTTCCAAAGCTGATAAACTCTTACGGCTTTCTAAACTAGACTTGTTTTCTGGTCCATGAACATGTTCTAATTTATAATTCCTGTTCAGGAAAGATTAACTGAAAGATAATTCCAAACGAGATCTTATCACCTCATAAAATGGCATTAATATTTAAATCTGACTGTTTTCTCTTACACAGTTTAAGGTTTCATTTGCTTTTTTTCAGGCCACTTCAATTTGGTCCTCATTCTTTGATTAACAAGTGTTTTCACATTCTTCGTGATTTCTTGGTGATGTCTGTCATTGAAATGATTGTTATTTCTCCCTAAACGTGTGATCTTTTCTTTTGTGTTACTATATCTTATTTCTTCTCACCTGCTCCAGTCTCTAAGGTCAGCCAGTTATTTCTATGTCTTGTCCCAGTCCATCTGTGCATGGACAATCCTGCTTAATGTCAGCATGTCAAAGTCAGTGATGAACTATTTGATCAGAGTGTTTTTTCAGATGACACTTAAGGATCCATTAGTAGCTTTTCTCCAATCCAGTGCTTTTCCTTCCACCTCTAGTCCTAACTGTTTTCTTGTAAGTGGTTCTTTACTGATATTACAGTTGATGAATTAATTCCTGTTTAAAGAAAAATCACACATCTGGAAATATATCCACAAGCCAGACCTGCCATTTATCCTTAGCTGAGAAAATAAATTTTCTATTTCCTTTCTGCTATGACACTTACCATAGTGGTAACATACACTCAAAATGAATTTGTTCCTGTTTTTCAGGATCAGGGAGCTTTTCCACTCTGTGGAACTTACATAGCAGCATCCTCATTTAAGGATACTCCCTTTTATCTGTCAGTAGTCATTGCATCACCTGGTAAATCTGGAGGGCTCTTCTGCAGAATAATTAGTATTAAATTGTTATAGCACAGCTCAATTTTTCTCAGTTTTCATCTGAAAAGAGGTTGTCTGCTCTCAGGAGCACCACTGTTGTGCTGGTGTTCCCGTTCAGGAGCTGTCAAATATTGCTGTCCCTGCAGTGTGGTTTCCATCAATTACAAGCTACACACAAATGATCATTCGGGGGTTCTGGGGAGGTGTCTATGCAGAGACAGCCTTTGAGATTCCTGAACATACTTCTATAATTATTTCTGACTTCCAAGTCAGTGCTGAGCTAATTAGCATGTTTTTTTCATCCTGGTTCTTAACATATTTCTTAGTGGCCCTTGACTAACGTATGGTCACAGAAGAAAATAATGGATGATTGTGGTTACTTTTCTCTTATAAGCTGTTTACTCACTGGGATGCTTAAGAGCTCTCTTAACTCTAGAGTGTCATTTTTTAAGGCTAATCTAGGTTTCCAGACTGTGGCATATTTGCAAAATCTACTATGGAGTCAGGCTGAGACATCTGGGGGTGTTCAACGTGCAGAAGAGAAGGCTCTGAGGAGACTTCATTGTCGCCTTCCAGTACTTAAAGGGGGCTTATAAAAGGGAGGGATAGTGACCTTTCACATGGGTGGAGAGTCACAGGACAAGGGAGAATGGTTATAAATTAAAAAAGGATAGACTTAGATTAGAGATTAGGAAGGAATTCTTTACTGTGCGGGTGGTGAGGCACTCACACGGGTTGCCCAGAGAAGCTGTGGATGCCCCATCCCTGGAAGTGTCCTATGCCAGGTTGGATGTGGCCCTGCACAACCTGCTCTAGCAGGTGTTATCTGTGCCCGTGGCAGGGGGGTGAAATGAGATGGTCTTTAAGGTCCCTTTCAACCCAAACCATGTTAAGATTCTGTGAATTGCCAGTCGTCTTTGCATTAACCCTCTCAGTTTTTACAAAATTAGTTGAGCTACTGTCACTGCAGTCAACATCTGTAAGAGGAGTCTTGCTTTGATCTGGGTGCAAGTCCAGGGTGGTACTGTATCCTTGCTGCAAGTTCTGAGTAGCACCTGCACTTACAAAAGCCTGTCGGACCTCATCTACTGAAAAAGTGAACTGCTCACTTCTGAATAAAGAGTCCATGATATAACCCCATAGAACACATTACATTAGGATAGAAAGGTGGTGGTGGCAGCAGCTTTTTAATGTAGTAAAGCCAGATCTCTGAGCACTGAGACTGCAGCCGATGGTGACTCAAAGAGAGACAGCTTTGGGTCTGTGCAGATATGAAGCAATAAGGTCGGTTGTGTTCAAGAGCAAAGGCATTGGCTCCTACCTTGGCACCAAGGGTTGAAGAGTAGCACAAACTGCCCCAGGTATCTGGAGAAGATCTTGTTCCCTGAGGTTACCCGGAGGGTGAGATTGTATCGTCCAATGACAGCATTGGCTGGGCTGGATATTACAAAGTTCATGGCTCCGGACTCGCTGGGTCCTTGGGCAGCGCTCCAGCCACTTGGCCCGGCCTCGGAGAGGTTAAATACAGCCCTGGTGCGGTGGGACTCCGAGGGGTATGGTCCTGCCAGAAGGAAGGAGGAATTGGTTGCCATTCCACAGAGGGAGTTCAGTATTAACCTCACACTTGAAACTGAGCATATTAAAAGCATTAAAAATACATGAAGGAAATGTGGCACTGAGTGCCATGATCTAGGAAACTGACTGGAGTTGGACCAAGGGTTGGACTTGATGATCTCTGAGGTCTTTTCCAACCCAATCAATTCTATGATTCTATGATTCTATGAAAATTTCATCTCTCAACAGAATAAGGAGAGAACTACAAGGAATAAAGATTACGATTCTGTGGGAACATGGATTGACCTCAGGGCATGTTACCTATTTCAGTGACAAATGCCAGGCTCTCCCCATTCTGCTTTGGCCTGTTGAAGTACAGGGTGATGGTGAAGGGTTGTCCTCGCCGCACGGTCAGCTCGGTGTTGGCGTAGCGGTCGGTGTGGTGGTTGGCTGCGTTCACTGTCGGCTGCCAGCTGATGTGCGTTGGGGTCAGGTCTGGGAAACAAAAGTCAGGGAGAAGCAGCCGGTGTGGAAAGGAGCCGTTTGCTGTTTAGTGGCATGATGAGGTTGCAAAGAGCAATTGCCTTTTGTGGGAGCAAGTACAACTAAAAAGCAGATGAGCCATTAAATTAAGTCTAGTGGGCAATAACAGAAGGTTTTGCTTGGGTTTTGTTACAGGGCTTTCACACACTAAGGACTTACTCCCTATACAGTGGTGGATGCTGTTTTACTGCTGCACTTAGAGAAAAATTTAGAGGGGCAAATTGGTTTAATTTAACTATCAACACCAAATAAAGTGGCCTGTTAACCCCTCTACATTTTAAACATACGTATTTTTAGGATTCCAGGAATGGCAACTAGGACATCTTACTTTTTATGCTTAGATCCTGATGCCATTTGGCCCTGATTCAAAGGGAAAATGCATAATGAGAGATGGATGAACAAGACATATTGGAGCTTTTGACAAAGAAATCACTCTGTCTGAATCTAGCTCTGTTCAAAGTGACAACTGAACCACTGGAAATCCTGTTCTAGTAGGCCCTATTTCATGTCCTAGAGGAATTCTGATGACTTGCAGGGTGCTTGGAGTTCTCCAATATCACGTCCTCCTACACGTGTGCTGTTATTATGGTCTGTGGTTTAAAACACATAAAGTGGTTCTTGCCACCTTAAATGCTAAACTACCCTTTTGGCAAGTAAGTTATGCATATGCTTTTCCTTGAAAGATTGTTTTCCCTTCTATAGCTCATGTTTTGTTGCCATGCTCTAAGCTGAGCAGTTTTACTGTCCCTAGGAGTGCTGAAAAGCACTTTCTGTGTTTATATCTGCCCTAGAAGGCTCCACAAGGTACACCTGGAGCATTGTGTTGCAAGTCTTGGCAAATGCTCTGGCCAAGTGCCTTGGTGAAGATTCTTCCAAGTCACTTTTATTAATGTCAGTGTCATAAGTGCAATGAGGGTGGGGGTGGAGGGAGCGGAGACAGGATAGGGGGCACAGCCACCACCATTTTAAAAGGAAATCAAAAGAAAAGAGTGATAATAACAAAAAGAACAGGATGGAAAGTATGGATTAAGGCCTATGCACTGTTACCGTAGGGATCTTCAAGCAAGCTTTCAGGTCTATGTCATACCATATAGCTTAGCAATGAAATACTAAATCAAATCTGAAACCATACAGCTACAAATTAAACTACAATTTACATCTAATCTGTGAAGAAAAGGTAAAAGTAGAAGTTAACTTATGCAAAAAAGTGACATGATTAAATTCAAGGAAAAATAATTTCTATTTTTTAAGTCTAAGACTATAAAGAAGTAACATGAGTAAGCATTGATGGTCTGAAAAGGAGAATCTTTAGTCTGGGTACCTGGGACAACAGTGAACTGCAGTTAGCTGCTACTCTCCCTGCAAAGCAACATCTTAGAAACTCATTTGAAATTACGTATTCCATCATTATTTGAGAGAGAGCCCTGCTTTACAATTGCCCAGATCAATAATTATCCTCATTTTAAACTTTAAAAAGCAGAGATATTGTCATTACTGGTTTCCTTTGGTAGGGTTTTAATGCGTGTTTGAATTCCCACCTATAGGCTCCATGCTCACAGCTCCATTAGGATGGATTACACAGGTTTTGTTAATACAAAGCATAGCACACCTCTGAAAGAGCATTTAAAACTGGTGTCTTTTGAAGTAGTGGGAATTTCTTTTCTCTTCCCTGTCCCTGATATCTTCTGTTTAGCTCAAAAACTATTCTCAAACAGACCTTAACAATAACAACAATAAAACTTTGAAAATGAAGTGCAAGAACAAATTACAAGATAAAATTTCCTTCAGATAAGAAACCTGAGCAGATACCTACAGGGCAAGTATCTTGAGGAAACAGTCCTGAATCAAGTACCTGCTGAAGGGAAGCAAATGACTTGCAGAACTCACCTGCCATTCCCTCAGCTTATGAGAATTGCATACAACTTCTGCTTTGTTCGTCAAGGTTGTCCAAGTCACATCAATCATAAAAAGAAAAAAACCCAGCAATCTTTTTGTGCCGTCAGCTGAAATTTGACAGAAGGGAGAGGTACTTAGCAGTTGTTATTAATACCTGTAGACTTGTCAAACGAATTAACTGGTTCCTATAATATATGGATGTCTAATGCCAAAGTTCCTACTCAATGTGGGTGTAATTATGGGAGGAGATACCAAAATTATTTACTCAGAGGAAATGCATGCTCTTGAATCCCAGACTAGAAGAACTTCCTACAAAGATAATAGGTGTGCCATTAAGTTATCTTTAAGAGTGAGGAAATGGGGAGCGTGGTGGGACATAAAAGCCATCTGAAGGAAAAAGGAGCATTTCCTGATGACTTAACTTCCATGTTGGTTAATATCAATTCTGGTTCTGTCCAATAGCTGTGAGTTGGTTTTAAAGGGGTTTTTGAGTCAAATATTATCTCCAACACCCTCTAACTTATATGAAATTATAAGCTCCCACCAGAATCAAATGTCTGCTTACCTTATTGTGTTAACTCCATACTACTATTGCCCAAAAGTTTTATTTCAAACAGAACTCCCAAAATATTAAATGTAAGTAGTTTTTATCAGCACAAACTCTAAGTCTGTCTATTTCAACAACCATTAATATAGTTCTCTTTGGTTTTGTACTGTCACTGGGAAGAGTACAGGTAATAAAGAGGCATTGTTTTGAGGAGGATTATCTGCTTAAGATTCTGCAGCTCCACTGGTCATGTTTTAGCACTCAGTAAAGACTTAAAAATAAATTTGTCTGAATTTCAAGTTACAAAGAAAAAAACAAGTGAGAAAGCAGAAGTTAAACTCCAACAGCTGTTTCTAAGGTTGCTTTAACAAGAAAGTTGGCTTCTCGCACCTTTTTGAGAATCTTTGTTTTCATACCACAAAGCCTAAGAGAGTACTTACTCGTGTGACAGTCATGGTAGCCTTATCCCAAAATAAAAATGCTAAAAACTTTTCCCACTAGGCAGCAGTATATCTGGCACGGTGTACCTCCACTTACGTTATAATTCAGCGGCACGTTCTTCTCTTGGAAGTTTCCAGGATGTTCAGGCTGTCCAGGAATCACCTCAAATGGGTTTGATTGCTCTTCAAAGCGACTTTAGTTGGTCTTTTTCTCTTTTCCTTAATTCATATTCCTTGGAAACCATAAGAGCCACAAGCCTCTGATGTTACCCGATCTTCACACACAGCCCTAGTGACAAACCGCATCGACCAGTTCTTAAGTCCAGGCGTTCGGTACTTACGGTGATTGCTTCAGACGTTACACATTGCTCCCACTGACACTTGACTGTTTCCTTTCTTCTTCCTTGCTACTCACGCACGTAATTAAGTCTCCGAACACTTTTTCTGTCTTGGCTGCAACCACCTCCTTTACCTATGCAAGGCACGCCCACAGCGGCGCTCCCCAAGCCACCAGAACCTCTCTCAGAGTGGCCTACATCCCAACCGGGCACCTGCAGCTCGGCGCCCTCAGCACAGCCCAGCAGCAGCGGCTGCTGTTGTAATCCCTCTGGAATGCAGCAGTCATGGTTCCTGAGTGACTAATGACTGCATATTGTCACGGGTGTTTTTCCTACCTCAATTCCGCCCGCCCGTCATCCAAAATGGTTCAAAATACTTTGTTCCTCCTTTTCCCCCTGCGTCAGGGTCTTGAAATCGCAGGGCAGTTTGTGAACCTTCAGAGGAAACCAAACTCTTTGATTTCGTTCATCTCCTCAATAATTTTGTCCGCTCTTTGTACCCCCAGGGTGACCAAACTGCATTTTTACACTTGCGTTGTTGCTACTTTATTCTAGAAAGAGGAGAACACTGTAACCTCCACCAAGCTGCTGAATGGTTTCTGTGAGTCTGAACCCAAGTTGTCACACCTTTAATTTGACACATTAACTTCATGTGCATGTGGAGTGTTACAGGAAAAGGGTGTTGCCTTCCTTTTACCTCCCTCAGACTTTTGATTTAAAGGCTTCTCTGGTTTCTGTTGGTGCAATTCCCTTGACTTTAGCACAGTCTGGGTGTTTTCACATAGCAGAGATGTAAAAAGAAGTCATTAAGTGTGTATTTACATTCTAAATCCATGGCTGTTCCACAGCTTGAACTGCAGTGGTGGTTGAGAGTAGCCCAGAGGAGGCCACCCGGATGATTAGAGGGATGGAGCACCTCTCCTATAAGGAAAGGCTGAGAGAATTGGGATTGTTCAACCTCCAGAGGAGAGGGCTTTGGGGTGTCCTAATTGCATCCTTCCAGTGCCTGAAGGGAGTCAACAAGAAAGACAGGGAGAGGAAATTTCCAAGGGCCTGGAGTGACAGGACAAGAGGGAATGGCTTCAAACTGAGAGTAGGTTTAGATTAGATATTAAGAATATTTCCTTTTTACTCTGGGGGTGATGAGGCACTGGCACAGGTCACCCAGAGAAGCTGTGGGATCCCCACCTCTGGAAGTGCTCCAGGTCAGGTTGGACAGGGCTTGGAACAAGCAGGTCTAGTGGGAGGTGTCCCTGCCCATGGCAGGGGGTTGGAATCTTTGAGGTCCCTTCCAACCCAAGCCATTCTATGAATCTGATTTACACAATTAGATCTCTTGGCTCTGAGGAACGTGAGGAAAAGAGAGGGGGCACCACCGTGGGCTACTTGCACAGCCTCTCCCGTGTCCAGCGTGGGCTCACGCTGACATCAGGTGATGGGCAGAAGGAAACTGGGCTGGCTGCAGGTGCCCTTCCAAAGCAGTTTTGCAGGCTGCAAGGACAAGGTAACTTTACAGCCAGTCTGAGCGTGGGCTCCTCTGCAGGGAGCAGCCCCTGTGGGGCATCACAGGTCCCCTCGAACGCGTGGTGGGAGCTGGGCACGGAGCTGGCTCGGGGCACTTGTTAAGGTTCTGCTGCTTCCTGGCCCAACAGTCCAAAGTGCAGCAGAGCAGTAGCTTGGCTTTCCATCCACTTCAGCTGCGCAGATCACTTTCAGTCAGAGATTTACTTTGGTACACTTACTGGCCACACAGCAAGTCCCTCACTGGGCTACGCCTGGTTCATTGGCTCCTGGAACCCATCTTTTGGCCCCTGCTAATGCTTCCATCAGGGGCTTACGTTAGTTTTACTGAAGTTGAACTCCAAAAGATTAATTCATGACACATAATCTATAGTGAAGAATTCCTAACTCTTCTTAAGTTAAAATAGCCTTAGACTTAGGATTACCTTCCCTCTGATTCCCAAAGACTTTCAGCAAGTGCAAAATGTCAGCATCCTAAAATATGTATATTGAGCTGGGCAATTATCCCAATGTGTTTGTCAAATTGGACATCACCCAAATTCCTGTTAAACATTTCCTGTGGCTTATTTGGTCACTGTGATTAACCAAAAAAAAAAAAAAAAAAAAAAAAAAAAAGAAAAAAAAAAAAATGTCAGGACAGACTTTGTAGCAAAGATGACAAAGCTAAAGGACATAAATTGGGCAACTCATCCTCACTAGGTTCTGGCATCACAGTTGCAGGAAGGAGAAACATTGCTTTGGAAGTCCATTGTATGAGGCTTTCAATGTGTAAAAATGAATTTATAAATGTTTGTGCAGAGACATCTGGAACCAGGAGGAATTATTTACAAAGAAAGTCAGATGAAAGTCAAACAGTCTCTGAATAGAAGGTAAAGTGCTCTTTTTAATAATATGGACGCTCACAACAGTAAATAAAGAATCAACCATTACTCAGTTTATTTGAAATTACAGTGTAAAATTGCAATGATATGATGTTGGTGATCCCTTATCACAGGAAGTGAGGATTTGTTTTAGTTATCTCATTGTTTTCTAACCAAAATTTCTTATCATATTTTGTTCGATTTATACACACACAGACCATTCCTTATGTATCTTCAGGTTAGTTAATCACATTTACCACCTTAAAGGTCTTGATATCTGCAAATTTATCACTGAAGAAATTAACAAGTAGATGTTTGGTACCCGCCTCCGAAGGGGTGAGTTTAAATTTGGTACTGGATGTCTCATTGGCTTTCAGTGGTGGTATGCTAAAAAAAAAAAAAAAAGGCAAAAAAGGGAAAAATACAAGTTAAAACAGGCTTATACATCGTTCTTGAGTTTCTTCACTAACCATCTTTCACCTTAAGTAAGAATTCCAGTCAGCTGAATGTAAGATGGCCGTGGAGAGACCACACAGGACTTGGTTGTCTGATAGGTATTTCAATACTCAAATCCATGCATTAGGGTCTTTCACACATTCATCATGCAGTGACTCGGAAAAGCCCACAAAAGGGGAGATAATAATATCATGTGAGAAAAGACAACAGAACAGAAGGTGTAACACACATCACTGAATTATTGAAACAGAATAATCTGAGACCATGAAGAATAATTCTAATCCTGAATTAGAATAGATTACAGCACCAGGAAAACCTCAGTGTTTACAGAGTAGGAAATTCTGAATAGAAATTAAAATGTTTTATACTGGTATATTTTGTAATTCTTTGAAGCTCTTGTTAATGTTTTTCCTTTACCCTCTCATATTGCCTTGCCTTGCCTGAGGATAAAGTTGTATGGGATAGACAACACCAGGTTGCTAAATTCCCTCAGGAGATCATAAATTATGGGATGGACCATTCCTAATTGGTCATGTGCAAATGGCAATGTTAAGTTGCTGTGTGTTTGTGTATTCAGTTAAAGAGCATGCTTCCACATCCCAGGTATTTTCCAGAAATAACTGCATTCGTGAGGATATGTTGAAATTTGTGTGCAATTCTGTACAAAATGTGTGAAATTTGTACAAAATGAGGGACAGTCTGAAAATTTAACCTTTCTGTTTAAGCTGTAAAATGCTGGAGGAAAACGGGTAGGACAAGATGCAAAATCACCAAAGCATAAAAATCAGAACCTGGGATCTATAGTAAAAGGAACTTGTTTTATTACAGTCTTCTCAATGACTATCTCAACATCATCAAGTAGTTTCTTGACTCTGTTTATTAATCTCCTAAGATAATTATTTTGTAGAGTTCTGAAAGCAGAGCTTGAAAATTAGTGTGCCTGTAGTTCTTGTTTTGGAATATATTGGTTTTTTAATTAAAAACCTCAACTCAGCCTTTTATTGTAATAGCCACCATTTTCCCTATTTTCTTCCTGCCTGCCTCATGGATTTCAGCTGTGTTCAAGGTCCAGGTCTTAATAAAGGAAATTCAGTCATCTGAAGAGCAGCTGCTTGCCCGGGTTTAGTCTGTTCTTGCAAAACGATCCTCCTTAAACTGTGATCTCCTGTGCCTGGAACAGCTCAGCATGGAGCACACTTGGGGCTGTGCTTTCCTGAGGTCCAACCATTTGAAATCACAACCTGTGTCTAAACTGTGTTAATTTTTGTTCCCAAAGCTGGGATACCAGTGCATCTGCTTTTGACATGTATTTCTCCCTGTTTAATATAAACACAGTTTAGGAGATCTACAGTCCATTTAATAAAGTGGGGGAAAAAATCCTGGCTAATACATAATTTAAGTAAGTATGGATAGAAACAGTCACGTGCCCTATTGTTGGCCCTTTGAACAGAACAGGAAGGTTCAACCTGTCTGGTCTATAGCAGCACAGACAGCCTCAGCAAAATGTACAGCTTGGATAAGCCTGTTTTCTTCCTGGAACTGTGTTGTCCTGCTAGATAGGCAGGAAAACAAGTTCTCTCCAATTATGACAGCAATTATTTGCCCTCCCCAAACTGTGGAGCCAAAGCCCAGCTCAGATGAAGAGCTGGTTCATCCTTATGTGCTTCATTATGAGATGTTACACTGTCTGGCCTCCCAAGTTTCAGCAAGAAGGAAAGGATGTCTCATCCCACAGTTAGTTCCCAGTCATCCCTGCCTACGCCTTTGCTCATGGAACTTTAATAGCAGGAAGGAGGCATTTCTCGTCCTTACCGTAACTCCAGGACTCCTGTGAGCAGGTCGCTGCCTTCCACCTGCAGCACACAGTCCAACACATCTGTAGCAATGGGGTTGGTAAACGCCACTTCCACATCCACTTCCTTATTCACTTTTGCTTCACCGAGCACCTGTGCAAAGTAAATGCTTGTCAGGCCAGGTTCTCAGTGTGCTTTGCTACCCAAGCCCTCTCAGGCATGAGAAGAGGAGATACCACGAGGTGCTATCATGAACCACGGCAGAATGGGAACAAAACATCTCTCTCAGGGAAGAAAGGGCTTTTAAGAGCTCCTTTTCCCTTTGCTGTGCCACTGCAGGCAGAGCAGAGGGACAGCAATTCACCTGTATGTCGATGGCAGGATTGTCCAGGGCGATGTTTCTTTGCACAAGGACTTGAATCCCATCTTCTACATGACATATAGCTGTGACCTGGATTGTTTTGTCTGTAGTTAACTGCTGCTGGTATTCATTATACTTTATCTTAATGGGAAATTGTTTTTCTGGAAGGGAAAAAAGAAAGGATTTGATACACACTTTTATAAGCCCATGCAGTTTCATACCTAACATCAGTATTTCCCTTTCATGCCATGTCTAGGACTGGGAGGGCCTCCAGCCATCATTGCCAAACTCAGTTCACGCAAATCTCTCCGTTTGCTCCACAGGGACAGTCCCTGCCAGCGGGTCAGAACGTCCCAGCTGGCAGTAAATTCAGCTCACACAGCCCGGGTGAGCACAAGGGGCCTGCGTGACTGCGGCATCTCTAGGCATGCAAACTGTCTTCACCCAGAGCCCAGTTCCTAATGCTTTAGAGGAAGCCAGTAGCTCCCAGTTCCAGAAGTTAAATTACATATTAAAGAAATGAAATGCTATTTCTGCTTCTCACTGGTGACCTGAAGCCTAATACAAGATAGTATCAGTTGTGATTAAATGACCTTTCAGTTCACTTTAGGGATGCTGATACATCTCTCATCCTAAGGGTAACTTGACTTCATCTTTCCAAAAACACTCATATTTAGATAGAAAATTTATTCCATAGGATTACCCAATTCCATTTGAAAACATAAAAAAACCTGGGGTCTTTTACTCCACAACAGTTCTTTGACACAAACTTTCTTTTCTGTGGAGCTTAGTGGGCTATTTCAGCTGTTTCTATTCCTCACACTTTAATTCCATTCTAATATGCTAATGGATTGTGTTCCTTGTTTCTGCTGTTAGCCATGTCCTGGTACCTTCAGCAAAGCCCCTCATAATTGACCAGAACACATTTAGTTTGACTTTATTTTAATTTCATGTTGTTCTTCACTTTTTTTTTTTCCAAATGCAGATTTTGTTATGTGAAACTTCATGATTATTCACTGTCTTCTTTTCACTCCCGCGAGGTGTTTTCCAAAATATGAAAAGTACTTAGGGACATGACAGTGTGAAACTGATAAAACAATTATCATTAGAAGTTATTTGAAAAATTACCTTCCTTAGGAGACAGAGTGACAGATATGGAGTCCTTCCAGATCTCACGAATTGGTCTTCTAGTATACAGAGTGCTCCATGCAGTCATATTTACATGAACAGTCTTGGCATCAGACTGTAAATTCTCAAGAACCAGAAGCAGGCTGAGATCTTTGCCAACTTCTAGAGAGCCAGCCACCTTGAATTTCCCTGAGATGTCAGGCTTCTGCTCGATTTCCTCTGGCGTTGGAGCTGTAGGATCAAATTTATCCTCAAGTCCCAGCTTCTTACGGGCTTTTTTAAAAGTCTCTCTTTCTTTTTTAGAGCCTGTGAGAGAGAACCATGAAAGTTATCCTTCACCTCCATCTCTTATGGCTGCTAGAAACAAGCTAGCAGAACACAGTGCCTCTGCTTAAAACAGACCCTCTGTTTCCCACAGCCACACCGAATTTCCTGCATCTGCACTCAGCAATGTCACTGGCCCTCTATTTTATATTCAAAAAAAAATGCTAAGTTCAAAGTTTCTCACTTTTCCCGTTTCTGTCCCTTTTTGTGGCTGTGACATTTAGAAACGTGAATTCTTATGTGCTGATACAGAAAAGGCCCCAAATGCAAGGCAAGGCTGGTGGCACCGTGTGGTGGGTTGACTCCAGCTGGCAGCCAAACACCCACCCAGCCCCTCCTTGCCCATTCCCACAGGAGGGAGGTGGGAAGACTCAGGGATTGAGGTAATGACAGAGTTCAACAGGGAAAGGAAAGCTGTGCAGGAACAAAGGAAAAGAGGGATATGTTCATGCCCCCACATCAGCACCATCACAGCCAAAGGTCTGACAAGTTGACAAGATTTTTGACCCTTTGAAAGAATTGCTTTTCCTGGTCCTAAGTGCTGCTTTAGCTGAGGTTTCTGCAATGGGCCCTTCATCCTGCAGACAAATAAGTGGGCTGTAGCCTAATTCTCGCTGGGCAGAGGCAGGGAGTGCCCGTCAGCAGCAGGGAGATGGAACAGGGAATGCTTCTTGGAGGTACTTGGACTTGCCTTATTGAAGTCCCATAAAGCAGGTTCGTATCAGAAATGGCAAGGCAGTATTTTTCACTCTTTAGCTTCTCTTCCCTTTTCTGTTAGAACTGAATAAACTTAGAATAAATTTCGCTCCTACCTTATAGAGACACTAAATTGCCCACTAAGAGCCTCCTAAGCCAAAGTTTATATCCTTTGGGGAATGAAGCAGCTGTGTACACAGAAGAACCAGTGTTTGTATTTACCTTCTTCATATTTATAATCCTTGGTGACATCTACACGGTCATCTCTACCAACTGCCTTGGTACTGATGAATTCACCAATTTCAGTAGACTTAGAGAATATTAATGTTTTCTTCCCAGTTGCTGAGTCGTAATTCCAGTACATACAGTCTGCATTCACTTCTGCAAACACGAATGGGCCGTCGTACTCCAGATCTACTTCTCCTTCTTTGATGGCATTCCGTGAGGCAGGACCACACTGATAAATTCCTACAGCATCAAGAAAAAATAATTCAGACATAATAAACCTTTTGACAGTAATCAGGTTGCTGGGCAGAAATTTGTCACTGGCTCCTGAATGCTGGTGTCCCATTCAAGCTCTTTCATCCACACAGACCCTCATAGCAGGCCAGTCATGAAATGTACACTTGATTTATTTTATATTATCCCTTAATTTTCAGTAGCTTTTATATCTACATTAGAAATACAGGAATTGCTGTAAAAAACTGTTCCTAGAAATCTAGTTTCTTTCTTGGCATCCACAGATGATCTGAAGCTTTTCTAGTGCAATAGGTAAAGAATTCTCTTCTGCAACTATTTCTGAGCAGGATGACAAATTACTTTTATAATGATTTTACTTTTTTGATTTTCCTTTTTTGTTTTCTCTAGAGGTGACTTTGTAATTTTTCAGCATTATTGCAGCAATAAAATTTGTGTACCTCCACTTTCTTCTTGGGGAGTTGCATCCAGAATTTGCCATCCACTGTATGAGGGGCCCAAGTCGCTGCGTGTAAACCAGCTTTCATTCCAGACATGGAAATTCCTACGTGCAAAATGAACAAAGTGAGCTACTAAAATGTCTTTTTGAATTCCTGTTCACATCCTTTAGTCAGCCATCTCAGTTAAATGGACGAAATGCCTCAATTTGCACAGGTTCTTATCCGAGACTCACCACTTCCACTCTGACCCTGACTATATTAATGAAAATTGCCTTGTGGAATAGACTTAAATGTTCAAGGGCAGAAAACAAATTTGTAAAGTTATACAAAATGACTTGAGCCTGTTTCCCAAAAGTTTTGAGCACGTGCACTTCTTAGTCTTCGGTGGTTTTCTTCTGGCACAATGCTGCAGTTATACACGTCACTTGTGTTTAGAACGGCTCCAGAACAAGAAGGGGAGTGAACAAGACAAAAAGTGAGGGACCGCTTCTTCTCTGTGCTGAATGCAAACCTCTTTGAACTGCATTCAATGCTTTACAGCAGCAACAGATAAATTATTTTCACTTCAAATTATGTCACTGGGGGGAAAAAAGGCAGGAAAGCTGGTCCTGTTGAACTTTTACAGTTTACCATGAACTGGTTTTTGAAGAATAGTTTCAAACTAAGTCAAGTCCCCAGTGTTTGATAATTCTAGTGCAATATTGCAGATTTTCAGTCATCTCTGGCATCATAACTTTATCTTTCCCTGCTCTGGCTTCAATTGGTTATTGCAATTCACGTCACAATTCTCGTTTAATTGAGAAAGAGCGAAAACACTTGTAAAGTGTTTGGTACTATTTTGTAATATTTTTTTATTGATCCTGTGTGTGTGTTTCTAGTTGGTTTTAAGGCAAAAAAGAAGATAAAGCATTTGTCGTTAGAATCTATACTCTGCACCTGAAGACTTTATAGGCACTGATAAGCCCTACCATTAAATACTGAGCCTTACCATATGCTGTCAGCTCCCTTCTCCAAATGATTCCCAGAAGCATCATAAAACTCATCCACACGCAGATTTCCATCTGCATCGTGGGCAGAGCTGAAGTTTGTAATTGTACGAGTGGGAATCCCCAGACATCGAAGCACTAAAGAGCAAACAGAAAACCAACGTCAGAAAGCAGTATTGCATTGCTGGGGCTTTCATATCACACAGTAACGTCTTGAAAGAGTTCCATGCAGGAAATATTGTTGAAAAAATTCCATGCAGGAAGTCCTTGTTAGAATCTGTGCAGAGTCAGTTAAGTGCGTGACATGAAACATACCTGTGGTCAGTACTGCTGCGAAAACCCAACACTGCCCATATTTAACGGGTTTGAATCCTGATTTCTTCCAGCTTTGCAGGATTTCACCACTTCCCGTCCAGCTGGTTGGATTTTTCCCACCCTCATAGGTTCCACTCCAGTTTCCTAGCACCACCCCTTGGTCATCGTTGGCGTTGACCTGAAAAGATATTCGCTAAATTAATGATGAGATAAATTAAGTGTTTACAGCCTGTCTGAAAGGGGCCTGGGAGTTACAGCACATGCCATGTTGAATTTGAGCCAACAATGCTCCTTCCTCATAAAGGGAAAGCCCATGCCAGGCTACACCAGGAAAAGCGTCACCAGGAGGTTGAGGGAAGCTGTAAACGCCCTTCAATTATCCCTGCAAGGCTGTGCCGGGAATCCTGTCTCCACTTTCAGGTCCCTGAGTTCAAGGGGAAGTTGAGACACTGAAGAGAGCCCAGGAGGGAGGGCTACCAAGATGGTCGGGGGACCTGGAACACACAATCTGCAGGGAGATGTTGAGAGCACTGGGCCAGTTCAGCCTGGCTAAGGGGCTGGGGGGATATAAGAACAGCCTCCAGCCACCTGAGTGGAACACACTGAACGGGTGTTCTCACTAACATTTCTCTCTTATGCAACAAGAAGCAACAGCAGAAAGTTGTAGCTTGGGGAAACAACATCTGGCATAAGAGAAAAATTCCTCGCCAAGAGGGCAGTACGGCTCTGGAGTGGTCACCCACAGAGGCCAGGAAACCTTCCTCGGAGATTTCCAAAGCAGCCTGTCACACCCATGGCTGAGCTGCTCTAGTACCACCGTAGTTCCACTTTAAATGGGCCACTGGATTAAAGACCCCCAAGGAATTGGTCCCTCAACACCCCACCCCATGTCTTATACTTTAGGTTTGACTACGGGACATCAAAGTGATAAGTATCAGAAATACCCCAGGTGAGACTAATCCAGCAGGCTCAGATCAGATGACCACCAAGGTGTTTCTCTGGCCCATATTTCCCCACCCATGTTGTCTGGTGAATAAAGACAGTGGCCTAAAATTCTCTGAGAAAGGTCATGCTTAATTTCACTCACTGCTTTAGGTGGACAGTTATTAGTTTGGACTTTCTGAGCATGTTCCTTACCATTGCACTGAGAACACGGCCCAGATATTTGGGGTCATTTCGGTGAGACACATCAGTGACAGGATCCTGACGATAGTATAAGCTTCGGTCCATAATGGAAAGGCAAATATTGAGGATGTCCTCTTGAAACTGTTACAGAAACAAATTAGTGAAAACACATATCATTCTACTAAAAATCAGGATGCAGAGAACCGTACAAGCATTGAATGTTTGTTTGGGTTTTTTTAATCACCAGATGAAGTGCTGGACCTCAGCCAGGAACTACCATATAAAAATGTGGTCACAATAAACTCTGAAGACCAGAACTCACAGAGCTTGGAATCTGGGCTTCAGGTTAGGACTTCACCTCTCAGCATTGCTACTGTAAGGCTATGTGGTGTCTTAGCAAACACACAGAGGTTTCTGCTGGCTGCACCTCCAAGGCAGAACACTGACTAATCAATTACAAATCCTCATGTTAATCAGTGTAACAGGGCTTGGCACAAGTTCTGATTTCAACACCACACTCCTGCTCTTCGGAGATGTGTGAGATGAACTGGAAAAAGCAAATGGCCCAGTTCATGCTACAAGCACAACACAAAACAGTGCCTGGTGCTTCAGTGCTTCCTTTACCTGGCCAAAGTTCCATCCAAAGCTGCTGATATGATTTTTATTGCCTGCAAAAATGATGCCAAATTCTTCCAGCACATATTCCTCACACTCAGCCGTGCTAGGCAAGAACACAGCGTCACCTGAAAAACCAAAGCAGAGTTATGTACAACCACAGCAGGCCATATAAAACAAAAGTTCAGGAGTCTTGCTCTCCATTTATAAGCATCCTTGCAGATATTTACCCTTTGCTGTTTGGGCTGTTATAAAGAGATCATGACACTCGTGATTTTCTACAGCTAGATAAAAAGGTGGGTGGTGTCTGAGGGAAGACAGAGGTAGGACACTGTCAGATCTGTGAGAAGATGGTAAATAGGACTCTTCCCTTGGTTCTACAGAGGCCAGACACACTGCCCTAAACTTGTGCATAAGTAGACAAGCTCCATCAAAAGCAGAACTTAAACTTTTAGGGCAAAGAGCTGTCCAGTAAGTACATGATATGAAGCTGATTTGATGTACCACAAGGTTCTAAGAAACCATTAAACCCTTTTTTCTTTGGTCATGAATACATCACGTGGTCAGTGTTCCGCCCCTGTGTTAAAGTACAGATCAAATGGAGAAGCTGAAAATATTAATGAAGCTACAAAAAACTTAATTCTTTCAGGGGAAATTCGACATGTTCATACCTGAAGACCAAGGGTTAAAAAGCAAAATGAAAGTGCCAAGGTTTACTGTTGAGGAGCTGCCACTTTCAGTGCTTTGAACACTCAGCTTGTACCGTCCGATGACAGCGTTGGGTGGGCTGGAAATGGAGATGCTCACGGAGTTGGAGCTGCTGGACTGTAGCACTGCACTCCAGCTCTCTGTGCTCGCTGTGCTGGAGACACCAAAGGTGGCCAGAGTCTTCGCTGCCTTGGAGGGTTTGGGACCTTTCAAGGAAAACAAACAACATTTCTTTTGGCCCCAGCTTTCCTGAAACAGAGATTTAGCCATCGCCAAACTCAGCAGGGACACAACCCTCCCCTCCGATGAATTTGTGCCATATAGTGGAAACTGAAGGAACCTGTGACTGCTCACTGAGACACAGGTAATAAAACAAACACCTCAAAGGGTTCCACTCTACGTGAACCGACACGTTGGCTCTGAGGTATGATCTTGCTGCTCTGTAGTGTGCATGAGGCCAAAAGAATGTCCTGAGGCAGCATTATCCTCTCTGTGAAGGAAGCTGGGAGCCATACCTGTTTCTGCAATGAATATTAAGTTTTTCTCAGGCTGTTCTGCTCCACTGAAGGTGACAGTGAAGGCCTGTCCTCTCCTCACAATCAGTTCATCGCTGGAAAATTTACTTGTGTGGTGTTCTCTTGCATTTTCCTTCAGGTGCCAGTTGGTACTTGGCTGCGTCGCAGCTACGAGAAAGTGAGAAGAGCAAGAAAACTTGAGGGTCCATCCAAAGAGGACGGAGCACAAACACCCCCTGACGAATTGCTTATTACTTTCTACAGGTAATTCGTACCCATGCGAGGTTTCCAACAAAACCTGAAATAATTTATATGTCAGCCTTTTTTTTCCTTGTTAGAGATTATTTGCATAATTAAATAAAGAAGGAGTAGTATATCTGGTGCTAAAGAAAAATCGGTAAGAGGAGAAAAACCTGAGAGAATTGAATATTTGTGAGTTACTTGGATAAAAATCTGGCTGAACTCAGCTAATCCTGTCAAGGTGTCCTCCATTCTGACATGGTGTTATACTGACAGAGGCACAGCCTTCCTTGCTGCCTCGGAATGAGAAATAAGGAAACCTGATGGAGCTGAGAAACACTTGTGTATTTTAAACCATGCCGTGATCTCCAGCTCCATTTACATCTCACACAGTTGCTACTGTTGGAAGTACCTGATAGGAATGTGTTGATGGACCCTGGACTGTCATTTGGCAGAGGGAGAGATGCCAGAACTGGGAAGAGAAGTCTCCTAATATGTGCTGTAGAAAGCTCTAGCATGTGAACTCTGCCTTCAGAGGCCAAGGAATAAACACCTGAGACTGGTCTGGCTCCGACATAATCAGAGCCTATGGAGGGATCTCTAGCAGATCAATAGTTTAAATGAAATGCAGAAATGCAGAAGAAAAAGAATTCTTTTTTCCCTAAGAGGATTTCATACTTTAAAAAAAAAGTTATTATTCTTCCTTATTTTTATTATTTATTCATATTCTTCTTTATTTTTATTATTCTCCATTCCCTCTCCCACTGCAAAGAGGGAGAATAGGAAAGAGTAAGAATGGGGTTCTTAGTAGTGGAACATAGTTACCCTGTACCATTATTGAGTAAAAAATCATTGTCTTGTGTTCAACCAGATTTATTACTGTCAAGAGTTTTAACAGTAGCATGATAAGTTTATCAAGTTTAGACAAGCCTTGAAACAACTATATTAGTAGTCTCAGCAATGTAGTCACACATCAAATGGGGAGGAATACCTTTTCTACAGTAGTGACGCAAGCAGCACGTACTTAGATTTTTCCAAGAACATTCCTACTTTAAAAAAACCAAAAAAACTTCATAAACTTAGCAATAAAGCACATCTATTGTAGAACCAGCTGCAGGCTCAGAGGGATTTGCCTTTAGAAAGGGAAGAGTTGGAAAAGCATCATAGGACCATTTATAATAAACTGGCCAGTTTGCGTATGTATAAGTATTAGCATGTGAGCAATAAAAAACCCCAAAAAATCCTCCACCACTGCAACAAACCAACCACCAATAAAAAAACCAATCCTCTAAATTTTTGTATCCAGCCTGTCTCAACTACGCATTCAAACTTCTCATTGTAGCCTTCCTCAGCCTTTGCAATGACACATTCTTGAAGTTCTGCTTTGCTTCTTGCTCTCATGTCAGATTTGTCACTTGTCTGACAACTTCAATTAGCTGCAGACCTTCCCTTCCTATCGGCAAAATACAACATTTTTATACCAGCCAATATACCTGCTTTCGCAGCTCTCATTCTGATAAGCTCACTTTTCCCTTGCACACAATAAATGGAAAAAAATGCAATTCCTGTGAAAATCCTTCTCCTAAATCTGGATGGAACAAATTTCTCTTCCTCCTCTCTCTTGGATCAAAACCCCCCAGAGAAGCAGTGATCGTTCAGTGTCCACTGCAGAGATGAACACGATGTGTGGATGTAAGAGGACACCAAACAGCCCCACGGGAGGGGCTTCCCCCTTGCTCACCTTGGCCCATTTCTGACCAACACGTCCTCTACAAGCAGCTCCTGAAGCTTCCTCGGAATGGCCTCCTCTGCTTCTGTTGGCTCAAGGAGCGGCTGGTGCCTTTTACTTCTTTAATGTTTGTTTCCAATATTTCCTGTGGGGGTGGAGCCTTTGCCCCCAGATATGATGGGACCAGTAGGGACTGAGGATTCATTTTTTATTCATTTTTCACTCTCTCAGGCCTCACATCCTGGTCTTGTTTCCTTGCAACTTAACATCTGACGCTTGGACAGTATTTATTCCTAGCAGTCTGGCCACTTGTTAAGAGTTTATAAATGTATTTAAAACTATAAGAACTTCAGCATCTAGTTGCTTTTCTTTCTATTATAGAAGTAGCTATTTCTATAATAACTTCCTCTAGTTTTGCAAACTCTTTCTTGCAAAATACTTTTTAATTTGAAATACTTCATGAGTAATATTTACAGTCACTTTTTCTTTAAATTAATTCCCTGAACCCACTGTTCTCCTTTTTTTTCTTTTCTCTTTTCTCTGCATTGTCATAATTGCAAAACGATGACCATTTGACTCTGACACTATTGATTCTGCCTGAGGTCAAATCAGGGCCAAATTTAAAAAACCAATTTTTCATTATCACATAATTACTCTTTAACTGTATTTAATAGACAAGCACTCCATGTCATATTTGCACGACACTCTAGTGATGACAGGTAAGTACATTTATGACTTGTGATAAAATAGCTATCGTTGCTTTCAGCTGGTGCACTGCTATTTTTTCATAGGACAACTCTGACCATGCTACTGGCATGCTACTTTTATTATTTTTTAAAATTGTCTTAGAATTTGATTAGAGTTTCCTGATGTTAAGACACACTCTCCAACCCACACATTTAAATACTCTTAAATGTCACACAAACAATATTCAGAATAAATTTAAGATTTCAGCCTGTCCTTGGATACGCAGCAAAGGGTTTTACTTTGATAGAAAGCTTAGTTATGTTGAAAGCAAAACCCCAACAGTCCATTTCTGCCGGCAGACAGTATGTCAGGAAGAACGAGTTGTGGGTGTTGCATCAGCCCCTGCTGTTTATTCCCAGCTCTGCCTAAGTTGCCTTGCAGGCCTCTTGTTGTGCTTTGTTTGTAAAACGGGTGAATGATACATACCAGACCTCTGAATTAAAGATTATGGGCAAAGGTTGAGAATGAGGGTTAAATTAATGAGAAATATTAACAGTAGTCAGAACACTCGTCAAGCAGAATGCATCTGACCTGGGCAGGTTCCTGGACACCAGGGAGTGTTGGCAGACCTTGTATGGCGGCTGTAAATGCAAGGATTGCACGGGCGGGTGCTTGAAACTCTGTGGACAGCAAGAGAAGATTCCTCTGGACCTCAGAAAATGAAAGCTGCAAGCCATCTTTGTATTTTGGTTCATGTACCCAGGAAAAGTTATATCAGAATCATCGTTTGCAAACCCACACATCATATAATTCATAATATCCTTTTACAGTAATACCCTGATTTCTTCCCCCACTCCAGTAACAGTCAAGGAAATGAATATATAGGACTAAGAATTTAATCACTGAACAGTAAAGGATAGATTTTGTAGCAGAGTCATTCCCCTCAGTATTATTTTCTCTCCCTCTTTGCATTATTGTTTTCTTTCACACCAACTCTGTGTGAATCCACAGTGACTCTCGAATTCTATTAAATATCACCTAATATTAACTGTGCCCTTGTTCAGGATGGGAAATTATTTCCTCAAATAGTCAATGTGCTCCTTTATTCTCTCTGAGCACAAATTGTCCTTAACATGCCCCCAGGGCACCACATGGCTGTGACTCACTGGGACCGCCTCAGTGGACTCGATGGTCTTACAGGTCTTTCCCAATCTAAATGATTCCATGATTCTCTGATTCAGTACCCCAAGAAGTTCAGGCTATTCTGTCTCTTGTCGTCATCGAATAATTAAGCAAGGCATTTCATCAGCAAAGCCGACTCCTGCTATCCCAGATATGGGAAGTCAAGTGCTTTTCTACAGACATACTGTGTTTGTAACCCACAGCAGGGAGAGACCCCGGCGCAGAGGGGTGGACTGACTCACATCAGCACTCTGAGGTAGACTCGTCAAGTCCTTTTGGAAAAGTACTTGGCCAAGATCTCTTCTGGGCCTTACACATTGTCCAAGACATACTTCCTACTTTCTGTCTTTGCCTTCCATTCACAACGCCCTTACCAGCAGAGGCTCTTTGAATGGAAGCCTGCAGCCTGCTGCAGCCTGAAGCCTTCCTGAAGCCTTCCTGAAGTTCCCAATTGTTCCTGAAGTTCTCATTCCAGCTCATTCCAGAAGGAAGAGCGACAGTGACATGCACTGATACGTAAAGTTCACAGATTGCCCCAGGACCAGGACACAGAAATAAACCCAAGTGGCAGTGCACAGACTGGGGTGAACCTGTGCTGGGTTCCCCTGACAGCTCCCACATAGTCACACACCACCTGTTATTTATAGCCTATTATATTTAAATGTATTTCCCTACCTCTTCCACTCCCGCACACATCTCTTCCATTGGAATGGAGTAAAGGCATTATTTGGAAGTTTTAAATTCCAGCTACTGCTGCACACTCATCATCAAAGAGCACCTCTTTGCAGGCTCCCATCACTGCCCTGCTCTGCTCATTTCATCTAAGAATCCAGCATGTTGTCCCATTCTGTGGGCAGGCACTCTTAACACTAATGCACAAACAAGAGGTTTGCAGGTGTAACTCATGTCTTAATTGTAATGACACGGAAGCTTAAAAAGTGACAGAGAGAAGCTGAGATAATTATTTTGAAATAAATCATTAAAGGGCTGTGAAATAAATCATTAAATCCCTAGTAGCAGTACTGGTGCTGCACACTATCAAAACCCTATAAAAAATCATGCTATAAAATTTTTTTGGATTTTTTTTTAGGTGCTTTTCCCTTTTCTTTATGCACAACCTTCTGGAATCTATTAAAGCAAGACCAGTAGAGGCTGGCTCACAGATGTATAAAAATTTTCCAGGAAGAAGTGTGTCTGTCTGCAGGACGTGTTGGGGTGTGGGAGGAGGAGGGAGAAAGAGAGAGGAGGAGTGAAAACCGCTGTGAGCACACACCCCCCTGCACACAAACCCTCGCAGTTGTTCGCATAAAATTGGGCACAGCAACACGAGGAGAATCCCCACGCGCTTTTGACATCTCCAGCTGAACTTGGCTGGTCCTCGGACCCTGAGCATTTCACAAGCAAGTGCTGACCATGATCAGCAAACACCAGTTTGCTCGTTACATTCTCCTGTTGCTTCTTGCATTTCATGTGACAAGGAAATTGTCGTTAAGTAGGATAGACTGCTGCCTGAAATTTAAAGAGGAAGCTTTTAGAGATCACCTTGCTAAAATGTTGTGGCCAAGTTCTTGGCAAATCATTGCTTAAAAGGAAGTGTTACAATGCAGAAACAATTGGTTTGTGGGTTTTTTTTTCCCCTATTGCTGTAGATAAAGGTTTTAATTCTCCACTTTACTGTATAGGTCTTTTATTAAAAAGCAGGATAATTTTCCTTAGTCCAATATTTCAGCTTCCCGCATTAAATTGAGTTTTGCCATTTATTTAAGCTCTGCTCAGTGGAGGAGATTTATGAGGGAATCAATAGCCTTATGCCCATAGTATGGACCCAATTGCCTCCCGGCCCAAGTTCTGCTCCCAAGCAGGTGCACCTGTGGGTGGTGTCACACTCAGCAGCTGCACTGAGACAGTCATTAACTAAGCACCATCAGGCCAGGCAGGCAGCAGATGCTGGGGAGGGATGCTGGCACAAGGTAAGGACAATAACATGAGTTATTTAAAATAATGGTAATAGACAAGCACTTGTGTCCGAAGAGTTCGTGCAATGAGTTCTCCTCAGACTGTGAGAATGGGGTAACTGTGGCTCTCTTAAACTGCACGAGGGGAAGGCAATGCCTGCCAGTTCTGTGCTCAGTTCTCTGCTCTGTGCGTGGTTGCTTTCTATTAATTTCTCCAGCTTTTCAGATCTATGTCATACAAAGCCAGTGCACCAACCTGATCTAGTTGCAGATGTCCCTGCTCATTGCAGGAGGGGTGGAATAAATGGCCTCTAAAAGGTCCCTTCCCACTCAAACTATTCTATGATTTCATACCATTTTACAGAAGTCCCAGCAAGTAAGACCTGAGTACATGGCCAACCTTATTAAAGGGCATTGATTTAAGATTTTTTTCTTCCAAGACTTCACTGCTGGATGTCTGTTTGCTTTGTTTGGATTTTAAAGTGCCTTTGCCTTTCACACTAATTTTAGCAAATAGTTAAAAGGGCATTGCTGTCTCTGGATCTACAGGAAGAAATCTGCCCATAGTCTATTCTTTGCATAACTATTCCCATTAACACAAAATTCATTCATACCTGACCTGCACTCTGATTCATTAAATTTCATGCTAAAAGAGAGTTTGCAGTTTATCATAACTTTTTTGTGCTCTATTTGCAGTTTTATAATGTTTATAATCCAGTATGGTAATGCATGTATTATCTTCTTTTGCTTGTTTGTGTATTTTGGAAAATTTAGGAAAGAAAAATGCTGAAACAACCTATGCATAATCTCAAAATGTAGTGTACTCCAACAATTCAGAGCCCTTTACAAAACAGAACCCCACAGAGAAAGCTAACACATGGTACATTAATCACTTTCCCATTCCATATGAAAAAAGACACTTTTTTTTTTTTTTTTTAACTTACCAGCCATGCTGCTTTGCTCCTCTGTGCCTTGGACTTTGTATTTCTGTGAGCAACTGTAGACCTATATGATAAGACTTCAAGTTCTGGCTGTGTGGCAGCATTTATAGGGAAAACTTTAGGCCTCTCCTTATGCTCAAACCAATTATAATTCACATTAGGTGAGTGAGGCAGGTAAGTCATACCAGTGGTCATGTAAACTTCCTAGTAACCATATATTAACTCATGGGTTTTAAGACATTGCACTTATGCAATTCAGGCCATTTATCCAGAAGGTTGATGAGATGCTTAGAAAAGCAGAGCATTTAATTGCATACCTGGAATCCAGGATTTCACATACAAGGATGCATCACTCAGGAAGGGATGTTTTTTGAGTCAGTATAAATTAATATCTCTTCCCATTGTGATCCGAAGTTGAGTATTCATGCAATAAAAAGTATACATTCATCATAAAATTCATATGGTTCCCTCCCTATGAGTGTACTCGTAAGTCTGGGAAAAAACCCATGAACTTTCCATTTGCCTCGTCAGTCTTTTTTTGGGGATCACCCCAGTGATGCCTTTGTGTCAGCCCCTCCTTCGAGTCTTTGTGAATTACACGAATGGTATGAATGCTGTAAATGTAAAGTAAGTTACTAGTAACTTGACGAACGACTGGACACTGTAGAGCTTTGATGAGTGGATCTCGGGTAGTAACTCTCCCTACACAGAGAGAAACTTCATCCTCATAAAATAAATCACTCATTTGGTAGCAAGTGCAAATTAGGACTATAATTTGTGCTTCGATGGAGGTTACTCATCTAGTTTCTGACTATAGAGATGGAACAATAAATGTTAAAATATTTTTATCTGCACATATGGGGCATTTTATAGATATAAAGAAAATGAATTTATGAGCATGGCCTCACAATGTTTATGTTTTTCAGGCTAATTCTTAATTTTTCATATCAATCCTCTAGCAACTTGATCATGGATCTCTCTCTTCCTCCCCCACATACAGAAACTTCCCTTTCCTTACACTTACACAGACTGGAATAAGGTATTTTGTCTCTTTATTATTACTTCATCTCACTTATCTACAATGACTAGAAGAGACTGAAGCAATCTCAGGAATGTTAGTGCTCACCTTGAAGAACCTGAAGGGCAGAAATTTCATAAGACCAGAAATGGGCAAGCACAGTATCTATGCATAAAATGGGGCAAGAGGCACAGAAAGAGATGAGAAATTACACTTGACATCAAAGGAGTTTGATGCAAATTCCTGGAAAACACTGAAATAAATGAACTCCTTAGCCTCTAGATGATTAACAGCTAGAATAGAGCAGCCAAGAAGTCAGCCAAGCCCATCAGTACACCAGAAGAGAAGTAAGAAGTGTCAGCTATCACCTCATGCTGACTTTGATTTGCAACAAGATACCACAGGTTATTTTCATAAGCAGACTTTGGAAATGCTGATTACACAAGATTTCTGTTAGTTAACCGCGTAACTTGTTGTTAAAAAAACAAATGCTGCTGTTCCAATGGATCCCCATCAAACTGCAAGGGCAGAGTGGCTGAAGGGCCATTAAAACCTGCCTTGGAGCTCTGACATTTTAAATATGCTTTTTTCTGTTGTTGGTGCTGTTCAGCTGAAGCACTCTGCTAGCCCAGGGCTAACCTCAGCTGGATAATGTCAAGACCACAGAGAATGGAGAGCTTAAAAAAATTTGAAGGGTCAAGTTGGATCCGTCTAAAACAGAGGCAATTGCAGTGATATGGTGATGATTTTTGAAAAAGATAAGGAGTTGTTAGAGAAAGAGGAAGCCAGCTGAGGAGTCGTGGTCTTAAAAACTTTAGTCTTCGACTAAAGACACCGAAGTGAAGCATAAAATCAAAATGTTGGCAGTGAAGAAAAGTGTTTAGCTAGACCCTCTGGGTATGTTGGAAAAATGTTAATAATTTTTTTTCCCCTGGAGATTAAGAATAGACTGAATGCACATTTGTCAGGGATAATATATGTGTGCGGCTGAGCTGCCCTTGGGGCACTTATTTTGATGTCAAAACTGTGACAGTGACAGTTTTTCCCCCTGTTGCTTATTCTTGGCTCCCGATGCTGAACTGCACGACGTAGAGAACACCTCGGTAGGGAAATGAAGCTTTCTGCATCCAGGGTTGAGTCAGTCTCATTTGCCTTGGTTTTGCTTTGTTGCTGTGACTGACTTGCCCACAGTGAATAAACTCCACATGTCCTCTGGTGAAAGGTTACCGAGTTCCTCACTAATGTGACACACAAGGCTGCAGCCTTTTTGTGTGTCACATCCATCTTAGGAACTGCTCATTTCAAGGCAGTAATAAAATGTTTCCTATAAAAACAGAGGAAGGTTAGAACCGTGTCTGTCCAGTTTTGCCTCCGCTGCCATTCCTCTTTCTGCCAGTACAAGCCTGTTCACCAGAATCTCTGCGAAGCCCCACAAGAGTCTTTCTTGATTATCTTGTGAAGGGAAAGTCTGTCCACCTTCAGTCACTTGGTCACTTGTTCCCTGCAAGAGGGAATTTACAGACGTGATCTGGAAGAAGCCACATCTTTTTGTTGTGCAGAGAAAAGCCACCTCTGTTTCAGAATCCATTAAAGTTCATTGGTTTTTTGTACCTTAGAGCAATGTGTTTCACATGCTAATTATGAGTTGTGTAAATAATGTTCTAAACATTCCCTTTCTTCATTTAAGATCCACTAGTTCTTACATTGTTAGGGTAAACAGGTACCCAAGTCTGTCTTTCGCTTTATTTATTTATCATTCAGTGCTTTGTATTTCTCACTAATATCATGTCTTACGGTATTATGAGCCTCCAAATTACATAACATCAGATTTTTCAGTCTCTTTCCATGCCGATATCATAGTTTGAATATATTGTGCATTTCTGAAACTCATTCGGTTTCTTCTATATGCTTTTTGCTATAAAGAAAAAAGAACTGAACAGGATGCTGCGGGAAAAATACACTATTAATCAATTGGTGACAACGATTTTTATTATTTCCGGATCTGTTTTTGTATTAATGCCATTTTTGTTTGTTTATTAGTTCAGCATTTGCTCAGCTCAGCCCAAAAGATTGTATTTATTCAAACCATACAAAGGAATGGTGTCATAATAAGATTTAAAACAACAAGACCCTGTACAAGATGTTTAACAGTGTGGATGGGTAAAAATGGGCATATTGTGTGAAGAGGTTGCACAACAAGCTGATCCATAATGCAAAAGGAGAGGATTGGAGGGTACAAAATGAACTGGTACAAGGTTTGTAAATAGTGTGCTCAGGGAGCAAGAAAAATGCTGCAATAGCTGGAAAGGCAAGGGAGTCAAATGCTTGAGATGGAAGAAAATATCATTACTAGAGAGAAGCCAAACAATTGGGAAAGACTAAGGGGCAGCATCAAGGAGATCAGGAATTGGAATAGAGCACAGCAGGAATTGAAGAGGGACTGAAAAATTGATGCATTTGAGACAAAAAAGAAATAGAAAAAATACATATGGGAAGTTAGGCAGGAGTACTGTTAAGGGGAAGAAGAAAATCACATGTTCTTCTATTTTTTTTCATGGAAAAAATATTCCATACATGATAAAAAGATTGCAGAAGTGAAGGAAACTAGGGGTGAGTCAAAGATGGAGAAAACTGAACCAGAATGGTGGTTTGATATTTATTAGAGAGGAAGAAGAGTAAAACTGAGGAAGAGGAGAACAAAGTTTGAGGAAATATCAGAAGGAGATATTGGGGGAATCCCTAGCCTGGGCATGGTTGGCAGGGATATGGGTATGAGAGAGAAAAAAAAGGATCTGGGACAAAGCAGTGGAAGCTTTAAGAGAATCAAAGACTAAATCAAGAATGACAAGTGAGAAAATAGTGAGTAAAAAAAGTACAAAATCAGCACATATATAAATACTGTATTTCAGTGACTACAGAAATTCAAGATTCTCTCTGAAATAGTTAGCAAGGCCTAGTGGAAGAAATCACTCGTGTCCATAGCTCTTCCATGTTTTCCAGTTGCAGCTGCTGGCATAATAAGCGACTGTTAATCCCTGCAAATCTTGCTTGTTTGTGACCTTGACCATTGCAGCTACAGCAACAGCACCGCTAGAATAGCTTTGGTAATTTTACAACACTGAATTTGAGCTGAGAATTTAAAGCAGTGCTTCCCCTGGGACCTCGTGCTCACATCTCTGTCCACATATCCTTCGACTCAAAGCCAGGCATTTTCTCCTTTTAGCAGGAAATCATGTAGCCCTACATGCCATGTCTGTGCATAACTAGGATGTTTTGGGTAACCTGCCACAATTCTCCAGCTCCTTTGGCAGTGGACTGGTGAGCCTACACCCTGCAAAGCAGGAGGCTGCCAAGGACAGAGTCTGCTGGAGAGACAGCAAAGTGCCCTCTGGTTGGTTTTTGTGTGTGTCAGAGTGCTGGAAAGTCCTGACAAAAGTTCCTGCTGCCAAGGGGATGCCTCTTGCAGAAGCAGTGGTTGCCATCCACACCATACCAGTGTTCCCTTCTCTCCTGGGCACTCCCCACACCTCTGTCCTGCATCTCCCTTTCCTCATTCTCTTCTCTTGCAGCAGAGACAGCCAGACAGGCACTGGCAGGTTTAGAAGGGCTGTAACCAGATAGTTAGGAGTTCATTGTGTATGCCATAGTGGATAATTGTGCTTGATGCTGACTCTGAAAGAGAATTCTTTGGAATATATGAGTACCAAGAAACAGGTCATGCCCGCAGTCTGCCGGGCTACAAACACTGTATCATGGGTTTGGGAAGGCTTTCTCCTCAGTCACTGGCATAGAACGAACCTGGAGTACCCAAACCTGTTCTGCAGAACCCAGCACTGTCCACCAGTTGTGCCTCTGTAGCTCACCTTTACTCACAGCCACACAACTTTGCTTCGTTTCAAATCCCACCAGAGACATTCCTGGACACCACTGGGGCGTCTTACTTAGCTCTGAGGCCACCCCACGCTTGTTTTGAGTTCCTCGAGCACTAAAGCATTTGGTCAGCGTGGAATGCATGACTATGGCTAAAAGAGAGTACAACCCATTTAGGTCTCAGAGCAGACTCATTCTGTGAGTCTGGAGTGAGAGCAGACAGGATTTGGGGAGAGACTGGTGAGCAAGAAACACAACAATCAAACCAAAGGACCTTCTGAGGGTTATTTCCAAGGCAATAATCAGCCTATATTTTCATTTTAGAGAGTTAAGTGAGTCTCATTGCCTTGTTTGTTTCTTTGAGGCAACTGAAACTTCTCTAACAAGAAGGCAAGTGCTTCCCATTGTAAGAGGATGGTGGCAGCTGTCATTTGTAACCATGAGACACGTTCAACAGCAGAAACTTACTGTTTTGGACAGGATTTATTTTGGAAAGTTTGAAGGGACATGGGTGGATGACGTGTTATGGCTTTGATACTACCCATTTTGTGTCCCTGAAAACATAATAATTTCATAGCAAGAATATTCAAAACACTGTCAACTTATCTTGAACTCTTTTTTGTTTTTCCCCTTAAAGCTAATATCTGTAATGGGTAGAATTAATATTTCACAGCTGGCGAAACAAGCAAGATATGAGCTGTGACTTGACACTGTAAGTAATGTGCTATTGTAAGTCCCATCCCACTACATCACTGTCAGACCTTTTGTCCTACAAAATTAGTATTTCCCTTTGGAATTTTTTAAGCAAATAACTTCTTAAATGATACTACAGGAGTTTATCCTTTGTGTTTGGCAGTATAACCATTGGCTACACAGGAAAAGAACAGGTCAGTGGTACCAAATCCCCACAACTTTCAACTACTGCTGTTGGTAATAATAATAACAACATTGATTATTGCAAATAATTCTGGGTTTTTTCTTTCCCTTCATTGTAAAGCAGTCTGAGAAGCCATGAATTCTGCAGGACTTCAAGTGCTGCAGTTTATATTGTGTATTTGCAATCAGGTTTCTAAGCCTCATGTGTTCAGGTAAACAGAAATACTCCTTTTCCTGGCTCTCCCTTTGTTCAGGTTGCTTTTATTAGCACATCTGCAGATGTGTCACTGCACAAAAATGTTTAGGACAATTTCCTGTAATTTCATACTCAGGGCTAGTTTTGAGAAACCAACTTATTTTAACAGTTATTTCTTCTTTGTGAACCGTGAAATAAGAAATTACTGGTGTAACAGAAGAAATTGTAAGTGTGCAATGTCCCTTCCTTTGGGCAAAAGGGGGAAAACGTATTGCCTCAAAAAGACAAGCCATTTCACGCTTGCTGTGTCCTCACTTCCCTAAAGAGCCCTCTCCCTCCTTTGGCATTCTTCTGTAAGCACACACTATTAGGTTTTATTGAAATTTTTAAACAATCAGCTGTGAGCAACTGCTGGTGTAAAATGAACGCAGCAAAACTAAATGCGAGACTGTATAAAAGGGGAAGGTGATTTCATTCTAAACAAAACTGAGTTCAGTCACTCATGCTTATTCTCCTACAGATTTCATTCAGTCTTTCATACTTGTTTTCCATACCTGTGTTTTAACAAGGACTAAGAGGTGTATGTATGTCTGGTGAGTCCAGCCAGGATTATTTGTGGTTCAACAGAGGACAAAGGATTCCAGTTTTGGAGTCATGAGGTTTCCTGGGTTCCTTTTTCTGGGTGATCACGTGCTCACTTTGGAAGTGCCTTTTGTCCCCTTCAGGGACCCAGGTCTGTGAGTCATGAAGCAATGTTGTTGATTGACTGCCCGTCCCTTTGTCTCGTATTCTGTGAATAGCCTGTCTTTAATTTTAGGTTGTCCTGTGCTTTCCCAGTCTGTGTTTCAGGACTCTGGCCATGATCTCAATGACCTCCTGTAGCTGTCAAGTCACACCATTCTTTTGTCCCTTCTCTTCTTGTCATTTCTTCTGGTGCTTTCACACATATGTTTCTACGTGTAATCTCTTAACGTCACCCTTGGTTTTTCTATTACAAATCCGTGCATTCTGAAAGTACATGAGGATGCACAAATGAGGTAACAAGCTATAGAGAGGATCCTGGGCTAAGGACTGTACCTGTCACACTGAAATTGCACTTGGAGGGACTTCTTGTGCTGTTCATTCTGATAGAACAACCTTCATTCCCAATGGAAGCCCATCAGTGCAGCTCAACCACCCGTAAAAGCGTGAAGTGTACTTGGGTTTTCAGTGGCTTTTTAGTCACCCAACTCAATGCTAAGGACACTTTTGGAAGGAGGACTGTGAGATAAACCCTCTGGAATGACTGTAAATATATCAGTGCTCTTTCATATACTAATTGCTCCACTGAGCATTACCCAATAATAACAGTGCTTCTGTAACAGGAGTCTCTGAATTTAGGTGCTAGTAGCTTTGTTTGAAGGGGTCTACATTATTATTTCACCGACACATCTGTTTTTGGTTGAATAATGGCCTACAACTCCTGGAAGCTCATTAAATCCCACCCATGTTGTAGGCAGCTAAAGACTGAGAGTGCAGAGGGTTAAGCATGTTTATCTGAGGGTTTGAGAGAGAACATCAAATAGTAGAACAATATTGAACCAGGATAAAAACAATCTTTTACAGAATATGTCGCAGGTGACTGTAAGATGATGCTCCTACCTGCCTAATAACTGAAAATTAACTGCTGTATTTAATGCTTCCAAAATTTTCACTCTATAGTGCATGGTGGTCAATCATGTATTAGGACCTTTCCTTTGAGGGAAACAAAACAGAAAAAAAACCACCATCATGCTGAAAAAAAAAAGCACATACATAAATTTTACACATCTCAGTTAAGATGAAATGTAAAGTTTATTCGTTTGTTATGGAGATGCAGCCAATGACAGCAAATGTTGAAAGATAAGACAGAAGATCCATGAACGTGTTTAACAGAACCCTGTAATCAGCAGAATCTCCTACACAAGGAAGGGTTCCAACCTGGTTAACTCTGATAACTACTGAGAATAATTGTTCACTATTTCTGTCTCCCACTTTCACCCTGTCAGTATTGTTACCTGTATTTTGCTTGGCCTTCCTTCAGATGATTCTGTTTGTAATCTTATCTTCATCTCGTAAAACAGAAAGATATCGTGCTTGGGTTTTAGAATGTCAGGAGTGGAGATGAAGACACCGGACAAACATAATCAAACCAAAGTCATCAAATCAAATAGATCCATAGAAAACTGCTCCATCTCCAAACAAGAGAAACCAAGTTTCTTCTGGTGATTGGGAGAGAATCTCACCAATGTGTACGGCCAAGTCTGTCCATGTAGCACAAAGTATGATACACTCACATATATTTGGGTGTGATGAGGCGTTATCCTTTAAAAGCTACAAGGCACCAAGTTATTATCCTCAGTAGGTGGTTGTCAAGTGACCGAGGCTACGGAAGAGGAAGTGGGAGAACTGTGCAAATTATAAAGCTGAGAAATCAATTTCAGTAAGGCTCAATTAGTGCTACCCCAGGAATTGCAGCTGGGGAAATGGGAAGACTGATAGATGGAAGGAAGATTAAAGCTTTAGGTGGATTAAAAGTTGCTTTTTCAACTCCAGTTTAAAGTAGCTTTAGGAGAATTTAAATTTTCATGGCAGTGCAAGACAACTTTGCTGGTATCAGCAGACTGCAATGAAAGCTACTGGGAAGGATTGTAATGGAGCTGGAACTAGGAATATGCTGTAGCTTTCACTGAATTAAAATACAGTTGTAAAAACTCTTACCGTGAAATTCCTGAGACAAGGAAATCTTTTTATATGAAGGATTTTCATATTCTTTAGTACTATGGGAGCATCACTGTGACAAAGCAGAAATGAATGAAAGCACGTACCTAGAGCACTGGAATTGCATTGCTTTGAGGTTGGATCAAACCTCGGCTCTCTGAGAGAGCCTGGTCAGCAGCAGCCTGGGCTGTAGCAGCCTTTCCCTCCTGACAGCCTGGGTGCAATCCAGCCTGCCCAGAGCCTCCTGAAGTTTCTTATTTCAGGGAAAAGAGTAGGCAGCAGAGTACCACCATAGGGCAGGCACAGCAGGCACTCATATTAGCAGAAAGGGATTCCTCTACAGATATTCCAAGGAGTGGATCATCTCACTTGTGCGTTAACTGAACAACAGGCAAAGCACAGGTATGTCCAAAATGTGGACTCAAAGTTCCAGGAAAATCAACCACTAAAGGCTTCTTACTCTAACCTATTTCTCTCTCCCATAGGAAGCCCAAGTATCATCTTAATTGTGCCCCTAAAAGGGGGTGAGTGCGAGGTGTATTTCTGGCTTGTACATTCTCATTTACCTTGCTCGTGCATGTTAGTTTGGCCTATATGCTTATATACTAACTTTATTTTTTGCATGTTTTTCTGCAGAAAATAGATTTTTTTTTTTTTGTTTGCTTCCTTTATGTTTCTCTGGGGTGACGGACTTGCTAAACTTCCCTCAAGAAGTGCTGGCTGATAAACTAAGGATTCTGGTTCAGAGCAGTTCCCAGGCACGTGTGACTGACAGCACTGCTGAGCAGAGCTCATTCTGGCTGCCTTGAACAGCTTTAGAGCACTTGCAGAATTTTTTAGCCTACAGTAATGGTATCTGTGTGTTTCTAAATTGCATTCATAGAATTGTAGAATCCTGAAGCGGTTTGGGTTGGAAGGGACCTTAAAGCCCTTCTCAATCCAGCCCCTGCCATGGGCAGAGACACCTCCCACCAGCCCAGGTTGCTCCAAGCCCTGTCCAACCTGCCCTTGGACACTTCCAGGGATGGGGCAGCCACAGCATCTCTGGGCAAACTGTGCCAGGGCCTCACCACCCTCATAGTAAAGAATTTCTTCTTAACATCTAATCTAAACCTATTCTTTCTGAATTTAAAGCCATCCCCCCTCGTCCTGTCACTACATGCTCCCATGAATAGTCTCTCTCTATCTTTCTAGTAGTCTCTCTTCAGGAATTAACCCAAGAATATCAGGGAATGACCACGAAGAACTACAGGCTCGTACCTGCAGACCTTTCCAAGCATCACCCCAAGAGCCTGAGCCGTCAGCAAAGCCCTGCGTGAGCTTTGGGGCCGTAACTCAGAGCTTCTGACCAGCTCCCAGGCTCACCCAGCCCTGCCCCAAAGCTCCAACACGCTGTCCAAACCCCCAACCCCAAACCCTGTCTTAGAGGGTTCCCCAAACCCCATCCCAGAGCTCCGCCTGACCCCAAACCCCATCCTGGAGGGTTCTTCAAACCCCATCTTGGATGGTTCCCCAAACCCTGTCTCGGAGCTCCCCAATCCCAAACCCCATCCCGGAAGGTGCCCCAAACCTCATCTCAGAGGGCTCCCCAAACCCCATCTCGGAGTTCCCCTGACCCCAAACCTCATCTCAGAGAGTTTCCCAAACCCGTCTCAGAGGTACCCCAATCCCGAACCCCATCCCAGAGCTCCTCTGATCCCAAACNCCCAAACCCCAATCTCAGAGGGTTCCCCAAACCCCATCCCGGAGGGTTCCCAAACCCCATCTCCGAGGGTTCCCAAACCCCATCTCCGAGGGTTCCCCAAACCCCAATCTCGGAGTTCCCCCACCCCAAACCCCATCCTGGAGGGTTCCCCAAACCCCAATCTCGGAGGGTTCCCAAACCCCATCCCAGAGCTCCTCTGATCCCAAACCCCATCTCAGAGGGTTCCCCAAACCCCATCTCCGAGGGTTCCCCCAACCCCACCGCGGAGCTGCCCCGACCCCAAGCCCCGGCCGGTGCGCCCCGCGCGGCGGTGCTGCCGCCTGGCGGCCGCTCTCGGTACTGCAGGCGCCCGGCACACGCGCGGCCCTTCCCGGGAGCGGCTCGTTCCTTCCCCTCCTGCCTCTTCCCACCCGCGTTCAGTGCAGATTCCCTCGTGTATGTCCAAGCAAAAGCAGTTAAGGTGGTATTAACAGGGCTGCAAGAAGCAGCTGGCTCTTTTGCGTTGCTTTGCGTGAGGAGGGAAAACTTCAGGGCCGTCTTTGTTGGCCCTTCGTACCTGATTAATTCATAATTCCAATGTTTTGCTTCATTTGGATGGCGCTTTTTGTGATTTATTTCTCACATGTTTTCAGAGACGTCGCCCTGGCCTGCCAGCACAGGCAGGAATTGCATTAAAATAGGCTGTGGGTTGGTTCCTGGCATTCCTAGCAGGTTACCTCGTTTGTGCTGCTTAATTATCCCCTTTTTTGTGCCGTGTGTGTGTGTGTGTGTGTGTTTCAGGGGAGCCTTTCCCCGTGCCCGCCAGCGCAGGCAGCAGGGGCGGCGCGACCCCTCTGCGAGCTGCAGGTTGTGCCGGGATGGCAGAAAACACCCGGAGCTCCAGGCAGGGCTCAGCGAGACTCGGCAACGGCCCCAAACGCTTTACATGCTCTTGTTTCCTTCGGAGAATTAGATTTGCACAGGAGGCATTCGATGCGGGTGAAGAAGCATCACGGCCCAGCGAGCTCCTCTTTGGCACCAAATGCAAGGCCAGGTGTTTGTTCCACGGAGGCCTCGCCAAAAAGGGGCTTTTTAGGGGGGGCACTGAATGTCTCCCAAATGACCGCTAGGGGGTGCTGCGAGCCCACCCAATTTCACCACTCTGCGCGCAGAAAAACTACCAAAGTTGGGGAATTATTGCCATTCCTTTCCATGAAAAGAGTAGGGAAAGCAGCTTTTTGTCATTTGATGCAATAAGGGCATTTTATTGGAAGATTAAAATATAAAATTGGATTTAAGTGAATAGAAATAGATAATTTTTAATTATTTACTAAATGTCTGGGTAAAATGTCCTTATTATGTATAAATATCCTTGTTATTTATAAATATCCTTGTTATGTGTGTATAAAGAAGTTTATTTTTAAATATTTATCGTATAGAAACATCCAAGTCAGGATCAGGATCCCAGTTCAATCCATTACATGCAGAACTGGGTGGAGAACAGTACAGACACCCCAGGGACAAAGCTACAGAAATCTTTAGTCGGGGCTCAAATCCTAGAAACAGTCCTTTGACAACAAACATGGAACAACTTGCAGGTCTGAAATTTGTTACAGAGCAAAGCTGGTTGTTCTGCACTAGAACTTGTTTAGCCTTTAAATAATGTACATTGTTTTCAAGTGCTTATAAAAAGCTATACAAAACAGAAATATCTAAATGTTTGACAATTATGTAACATTTCATCATCTCTTAACACGAAGAACAACATAATGTAAAAATGGATGTAGATAACTTTTTTCAATTAAAAAACAAACTAGGAATAATGGCAACCTAACCTTTCAAAGAATTGCTATTTAAAAATTGCCTGTTACAGCATTTGCTTTACGAATGTTTGCAAACAAACTCACTGTTAAAGAGAATTTTTAATTGTTATCCAAGAGTTACACAGGACAGGTTTTTAATATGTTATATTACACAGACAGCTGCATTTCAAGTTCCTGCTGAGAGCCCTGCCTTAGGGCTGCTTCATTCTTAAGATCACAGCACAGCATTTGTTTGTCGTACAGTCCCTTTGTTATTTTTTTTTCCATCAGTAAAAAGGTCAATATCATACCCCACCACTGCACCTGCTCTTCTGCTGGCTGAGCAAACTGCTTTGGCTCACTGCAAGGGTCTACAACTCATAATTCCACTGCAGTGGAAGAGGGGGGAATATATGTATGGGAATGGTAATGATAATACCCATTTCAATGGCAAGAAAGTCTTACATAAAACGTAACCATTTTGTTTAATTAAATTCTAAGGCCTTATTCTGGAGTTGGACCCAAAATATGAGTGCAGGTCGTGTGCGTGGTTTGATAAATTTGCAGTTTAGAAAGTATATCCTTCATTTTTCTGAATTAGTGTTTGTCTCTATGTCAGGTTTTCAAGCTTTATTTAGGTCATTAAATACGATTTTGATTTGCATCCCAAAGTTAGAATTGTTGGTATCGGTTTTTCCTTCGTATTTTAAGTACTTTTTCTGCCATCATGTAAAGACAAAGAGAAATGCACTGTACATCCGAACCATAACAGCTAGAAAATATTTTTTCTTCTTTTTTTTTATTTGGTCCATAAATAATGTTTTTCTGCTGTGTTAAAAGCTTGCACCGTGCTAATGCCCAGGATTGGTTGTTTTCTCAAAACATTCTCACATCCCTTGAAAGAGCAAGCACTTATCTGAAAGCACAGAAGAGATTAAAAATGTGCAAGTTGCAGGACTGGAATTTGGGTGATTTTAAGAAAAACATAGCTGAGACATCGAGAGAGAGATTAAAACAAGGGTCACAGTACTAATTTTATGCTCCCTGTGTGAATGATTGTTGCATAGAGTTGCCCAAGAAATATTTGAGAATTGTTTTTCCTTCTCTGCAAGACCCCTCAGTATTCCTGAATTACTAATGACACTCTTAAATGCAGAGGAACACCATAACTTCTTTTCAGGTTGCATTGCAGTGCCTGGACTGTTATATTCCAGTACATCTTTAAAAGCCAGGATTAAGTAAGGCTATTATACAAGGGGACAGAATAATCCACTATAAAAGGATAAACCGACATTTGAGTCAATTTTGGATCTATCACATCTTTGACACAGAAATGTATTTATTTGCCTGTACTTCTGTTCTGTTGCTGTTTGTGTGGTTGAAATGTTACCTAGAGCTTCACTACTGATTCCCCTGCCTGTGACATCTGCCCACTGTAATGTCATATGAGGATATTGTGGCCCTTAAAAGAAGTATTGAAGTTCATGTAATAAGGATAGGACTAGTCTGCAAGCTTTGTGAAGACTTATTTTTGTACTTAATTAACACTTGGATTTGATTTTGTTAGTGGCAAGTAGGATAAATACAGCATGATTTATTCTGCTCTTTCAAAATTTGTTCTGCTCTTTCGGATGTGAGTGTAAATTTCTTTACATCAAGCAAAGTTAAACAACTGCCAGAAACAACTTTAGAGTGGCATTAGCTCAGGGGTGTCCTCATTTCTGTCACCTGATAAGGGGAACTTAGTAAACATCGTCTGTAAACCCAACAGTGCATGGAAAATAACAATCTGTAAAGGTGCTAAAATGAATTCAACAGTTTATGCAAATGTTACCTAATGTGAGTGGTGTGTGCTAATTACAGGCAAGGCTTTCACCTGGCTTTGGAAGGCAATGCCACAGCTGGAAAAAGTGTTGTTTCTTTTCAGGGACATGATTGTATTTCAAAAGCTTTTTTAATTCTTGTCCTTTCAGATGGTTGAAGAAACAAGGACAGATCTACAGTGTTATTTGGACAGGAAGAAAACCTAGTTAATAACACAAATCTGATGAAAATATGTATGCAGGGCTTGATCACGTAGTTTCACACAAACTTCTTGTGGTGGTAGTGACTGTTCAAATCACCTGGAGCTGCTCGTGCCTGCTCTCAGTCATGCCACTACAACTGGCACTGCAGCAGTGTTGTGAACTAGTGAGAACTGGAGCCTTTGCTCGTTAAAATTAAGAGAGTAAATCTTGGATTTACTGATCAGATTCTTAGTGTCACCATACAGGCAGTTCTGCTAAAGGTGTGACTGAGGTGAGCACTGTGGCTGGAAGGAAGGGTGACATGCTTAGGCTAGTAGGTCTGATTGACAAAGAAAAGAAAAAAAAAGTAAAAGAGAAAAAAAATGTTGGTGAAACTGTGGGTGAAGTCTTTTTGAAAGTGATCGTGCTGCATATTTGTGGTGGAAAAAGAAAGAAGTTTTTACTGGTGAGAGGCAAACCACGAAAATGAGCAGGTGGAACAGTGGATAGGGAGGAGAAAAGTGTGAATATGCATAGCCTTAAAGCTGAAGCCAAACTGCAGGTTTAGTGTGTGGAGTGGCATGAAAGAGGTTAAAAGTGAGAGTGATATAGTCTGAATCTGCAGTGGATTGTGATAAGATACAAACATACGAGAGGAAACAGTACTGTAATAACTTTATTTTTACATGAATGCATAACTTTATTGTTGTGACTCCATCACTTCACATATTTGGTATGATCTTCAGCTGGGGGAACCTTCTGGGAGATAATAAGATTTTATTAAAAAAACCCATCAAACAGCGACAACAAAACAAGAAAAAGAGTCATGTATCTCATTTTGTTAACCAATTCCTGGACATGAAATAATTGGAAGAGAAAAAGAAATCATAGTAGTAGGATTAGAGTTTGCATTCTCCAGACCTAGCCCTAAATAATTCCTCCCCAATAGCAGTGACTTTCTCTTGTTTCCTTGGGAAGGACCCTATGCTAGAATAAGTGCTATATACAAGAAGTCTCACACTTGGGCATTAGACTCCCTTGGTGAAGCACCGACTTCTCTCAGGACTCTGTACCTTGGTCTCACGCAGGATATTTGCATTCCCATGGCCACAGAGCTTCCACGTGTGGTGAGTTGGACTTGTGTTCTCACAGAGCAGATAAATCCAGTTGCTGCACAGGTGCTGTTCCCCTGCACGGTGCGTGTCCTTTAGGCCTGATGTGCACAATGTCTGCATGTGCCTCACAGCTGCTCTCTGGGCAACTGAAAAGGTCCTTGTCTGCATTTGAAATATGAAAGAAATTATATCGGTTAGGCCTTTAATATAGAACATATAATTTAAATATAAAATAATGATAATCCCATTTTATACAGGATAACAACATCCCAGCTGTTTAGTTGTGGAGAGACTGGTTCAAAGGGGGGGTAAAAGTGATGAAATATTTGGGCTTATGCCGTAGGATAACATGGGCTGTAGCACCTCCTTCAAAAAGCTACAGCTGTGAAAGGGCTCGAAGATGCTTTTATTTTTTTCCCTAGGTATTTTTGGCAGATGATTGAACATGAATGGAGATTTCCTTTAGAAGGAAATCAACGTGAGGCAATTGCACAGCCCACTAAAAATGGCTGTCAAAAGAAACTTCCATAATGTACCAAATACTCAGTGTGCATTACAAACCAAACCAGATTTTAGTCTGCAGACAATGAGTGACCATTGTAATCCAGAACAAGTAATGTCAACCAAAAGTACTCAGAGCTGTTGTTCAGAAGGACCAGTGTATGCATGTGGCTACGAAGCCTTTTAAGCTCATGGGCAAATCAGCTGTTCTGCTGGGCATTAACACTTTCTCCAATAGTTTCTGATAATTTACAAAATTACCAACCTTCTTTGACAGGTCACTAATTTTAGCATCCAGCCGACTTTCAAAAATTAGAGAGCTGTCTTCATAGATATTTATTGTTGGATTCTGTACTAGACAATTCTGGTCTTTAAGCAGATACTGTTACTTTATCAGATTCAGGATAAAAGGGGGAGAGCAGAAAAAAGCTCTGGGAAGACCCTGAATCACAATGTTTTGTGTTCTTACTCTAGAAATGAGGGTTATCAGTCAATGACTGAGAAATCCCTGACCAAGCTATGAGCCTTTAATGCACCTTTCCCCCCCTATTTTTATTTATTTATTTTTATCCTTGGAAAATATGATGTTTCCCATTTCCTTCTGTTCAAAATACTCCATCTTTTGTTTATCCCCTTTTGTTCCCTCTGTCAGTGATGATTCACCCCCTCTAGGGAGGAGTACGTATCAACCCCTCATTTCTGTTATACAGCCAGACCTCTTCCTTACCGTTATCTGTTTCATTTGGAGAATTTCAGTACACATTATGTAGTATAGTCCCTTACAACACTGTGGTGCTTGATGTGTGTGTGCTTTCTGGAAATGCTGCACAGCGGGCAGACTTCTTCGCAAAGAACTCTAAATATAGTGGGTTGTACTTCTCACATTGCTGTCTTTTAATTTCCTTTTGATTGAATTTGTGCTTTCCATCTTTCCTTTGATTTCTCTGTTTAGCCTTTTCTTTTCCCTGCCTCACAGCCCTGTTTTCCCTTAACCTCTCCAAAGCACTGAAAAGGATAAATACAAGCTAATCTAATCTCCACCCTCTCTTCTGCTTTAATGAAGCTTTTAGCTTCCCCTCTCTCTATTTTCTGTGTTCTTTACCTTTCTTTCCCTTCCCCCTCCAAAATAAAATCACTACTCCTATGGAAAGAATTGGTCAAACTGCAGCAGGACATACAAATGTGGGGACTTAACAGTCAAAGATCTGTATTTTCCAGATGTATCTGTGTATACCTCCTGCTGCAAAATTAGTGTGTGGATGAGAGAATAAAGAGAATTTCAAGCTTCCCCCTTGATTCCTGACAGAATTCTTTTGTCTATTTTAGCAGAGTAGCTGAGTGGCTGGATACACATGCTCTATGTGTCTGCTGTGCTTTCTAGTGTTCTGCTCTTGCTATGACTGAAGGTTTGTAAATTTTTCTTTTGCATTTGGGCCACCATTTCCTTGAATCAAGGGGAAAAGGGACCTTAGGCCTTTCCTAAGGCTGCTGCTGCCTCTCTCCTCTGTGTGCTCATTCTGCCTGATAGGCCCAAGTGTGTCAGCTTGGCAGCGTTCCCAGGCACCATCAGCATTACAGCATTCCCAGAGTCGGGTCTGGGTTAGCACAAAGCATTTGACAAATTCAGTGTATTTAGTTTTGTACTCATCCTGTACTTCATAGGGATTAGATTTTTTTTTTTTAATACAATAATGTTAGAATAGAGCAGTCAAACAATGACCATAAATGTTAATGACTGACAATCTTCACAATTACTGCCAGGAGGAATCAAATGTGGATGTTTGTGTGTTGGGGGTGATATCCCTGAGCAGCACAGGCCTTTAGGTGTGCAGCTGAAAAAAAACCAACTACCTATCTTGAAGGGTTTGAACTGTTAAACTGATGCAAGTATGCACTGAATGTCATGAATTTCCAGTGTGTTCCTGCTTCTGTAGTGGGCTGTACAGTTCTTTTTATAACAGCACTCTCCCTAGTTCCTGCTACATTCCTAGACCAGAACAAACAGCCAGTGTAATCTGTGAGGCTTCCTGCTCCCTGCCCTGGAAAACGCTGCCAAATCTAAAAAGAGAAAACGTTTCCAGCAGGGACTCCAGAATTACTTATGAGATGATAATTTATACTCTGGGCTGTTAATCCACTGTTGCAGCCTAAAATGCAGAAACACAAAAGCTGTAAGCACAGGGATAGGCTGGTTTGGCAGTTGCCCTGTGACAATGCTATCTCAAGAAATAATCTGAATGCACTGCGGGACAATGCAGAGCAGGATGATTAATTTTACTGAGTGGCACAGTTGTGAGTCATGTCAGCTCCCAAGCAGAGAGGTTTGTGTGGTAAAGTAGTTATATCATGAAAGATGCTGTTCGGAGGTAAGGGAGGGCACCAGTTTCATTTGTGGTGATTGTTTCTGGGATCATTAGCACTGGAGTAAAGGCAGAGTGAAGTGCATATTCTGTTTGCAATCTTGTTGTAGATATATGGTAGAGGGTTTTCTGTAGCTGGTTTTGCACAATCCTGCATGCTGCGTTGGTAGAATGTTTATTTTGCTTTGGTTATTTTAGCTCATTAGTTAATAATTATTGTTTCAATATCAAGCTTCTCCCTCTACAACTTCATTTGCTTTTTGGTTTTTGTTTCACAAATAATCTTTTGATGATAAGCAATATGCTTCAGAATCACCTTTTCATCTGTGGTTTCCACTGTAATCTGTCTATGGCTGTAGAATGAGAATACTGAGCTGTATGTACAGATGCAAAATTTTGAACGATAATGTGAAGGCTTTTTGGGCCCTTTCTAAAGATTTAACCTTTAAAAATCTTCACCTGGAGAGTTAAGACTTTCTCCCTTCCTGGCACAGCGATAAATCCTCCCACTTTCTCCGCATCAGGGAAAGGAACAGAATCGCCTTTTTTGAATCAAAACCTTGGGAACTGGCCCGGGATCAAACAGGCGGCTCACACGCCAGTTTCCTCGTTCTGTTTCATTCGCCAGTTTTAGGAGGAGATAAAAAGGTAAAGCAAAAACATCTGAAATGCTACACGAGGCAGAGGCACAGTCGAGCTGCGGCGCAGAGAACCCCCCGCGCCTGCAGGGCCCCCGTGGAACCCGAAAAGGCGCCCAGTGCGAGAGGGTTAACGGGCAGGAAGGCGCAGCTGCCGCGCTCCGGGGCACGGCAACGCCGGCGGCTCGTGTGGGACTGCCCGGCCGGCCGAGGAGGCGCCCGGCGCCGCTCTGCGGGTGGCACTGCTGCTCTGGAGGGGGGACACTGATAGTCCTGGTTCTGGCTCGGGGGTGACATCGATATTCCAGGTTCTGGCTCTGGGGGGACATTGATATTCCTGGTTCTGGCTGTGGGGTGACATCGATATTCCAGGTTCTGGCTCTGGGGGTGACACTGATATTCCAGGTTCTGGCTCTGTGGTGACTCGATATTCCAGGTTCTGGCTCTGTGGTGACTCGATATTCCAGGTTCTGGCTCTAGGGTGACTCGATATTCCAGGTTCTGGCTCTGTGGTGACATCAATATTCCAGGTTCTGGCTCTGGGGTGACATTGGCATTTCGGTTTTGGCTCTGGGGGTGACATTGCCACTTTGGTTCTGGCTCTGCAGTGAGGGCACGCACCCCGTGGCAGCAACGCTCTGTGACAAAGCAATTACTATTCCATAATACTTTGTGTGTGTGTGTGGGGGGTGTCTTTGTGGGGGGAGTATGAGACATGAATTTCCCCGTTTAAGGCTCATTCTCCCTACTAAGGCTCAGCTTATCGAAAGAAATCGCAGCGTAGTTATACAGCTGCAGCAGTACATGACAATATATTTAAATTCTGGACCAGGAGAGCTCTGCTGTGAACTCTTGAGACATTAACTCCAGCCCCCGCCGCGCTCACTGTCGGTAAGTGCTGCTCTCGCTCCCTGCGGCCTCCCTGTCTCCCACACGAGCAACGGCCGAACAAAAGAACAGCCTCTTGCTCCCCGGGCGAGCCGTCCCTGCTGCAGGTTGGGCAGAGCCCGAGGGCCGTCCCTGAGGGGCAGGAGGAGGCCGAGCTGCGGGCCGGGCCGGGCCGGGCCGGGCCTGGCCTAGCGCGGCCGGGATGGCTCCTGCCGCCCGAGCCGCACAAAGATAATCGCTCAGGAAGTGTCCCAGCCAATCCCCCGCCGCCTTACATCGGGACGCGGCGGCGCGGCCAATGGGCGGGCGGCTCTCATGCGGCAGACAGATCATCAAGCCGGAGTGCCAAGCCCTCCCTGCCCGAGTACTGAGAGCCTGTCCTCCATGTTTTATAAGTATTGACATAACACTGTGTTAACAATGCATCCACAGAGGTAAGCCTTGCTTTTTACCTTGCTTTTTCTCGGAGGCCTGTGAGTCGTGGGTTGAGAGCGTGGTTCTCTGTGACTTCTCCTTGCAAAACTCACACCACAGGCACTTCTGTTGAGTTGGAGCTGTTTGAATTTTTGCTTTCTTGGGTCACATGGTTAGTAGCCATTAGCCACAGCTTTACTGCAGACTCTGGCAAAGCCTTTGGCGTGGCTTAGCTGGCTCCTCAGAGGAGGATGGTGCTTTTGGAGTTGGTCAAGGTGTTCCCGAGGAGCTGTGTGTGCCCGAGCAGTTTGCCAGCACTATTGTCTGTGGTGTCACATGCCTGCTGGAGAGAAAATGGAAGCTAGGGAGCAGATGCATTGAACTGCCCTACAGGGAGCCAAGCAGGGATAATGGCAGACAGAAGAACAGGCAAGTTTACCTTTCTAAACACTGAATGGAGCAGCTAAGATAAGTTATCTCCGAGAAAATGTGGGATTTTTAAAAGCCTAGGCATCAGCAAAAAGTGCTAATGGCAGATTGTAGATATTGGGCCTAGGTGGTGGTGTGCTGTTGCATCATGTTTTTTATGCAGCTTATCTTGACTTAAAATGGTTATTGAACCTTTTTCCTTGCAGGAGTAATTAACACAACGCGATTCTCTTTCAGAGGGACAATGTATGGTTAATATTTTGTTCCTTTAAAAGGCAGTTTTTATGCTGCAGATTTTGGAAATGGGGTGCTGCTCAGTAAAATGCAGCAGTGCTTCTGTTTACAAATCTGATGCTTTATGGAAAATGCTTCTGAACTGTTAGCTTTCTTGTTTTACATAGTTGAAATAAACTAATGTACCTTTTATTTGTGTCTTTTTGTTTTACATTGTGTCAGCCACAGTTTTGTGTTGTGGAGTCCAGAAGATATAAAATCGTGTGGTTCATGACAGTAGTACATGTTGTTCTTTCTTAGGGTATTTTTTCCTTTTTTTTTCTTTTTTAAACTTTTGGTTTAATGCTACGTAATTGTTTCAAGAAATTCCTTTTTGATCAATTCCCAAATCTGCCAGCCTGTTGTATCTTCTTAACTGGAAAAATGAGATGGGTGCTTGAACAGTTGGTAAGTAAGCAGCATGCTACTCTCTGAACATTTTTAGTAGTTTTCCAAACATTTTGTTTTTACTGGGTCATTTAGGGCAGTAGATGAAGTAACGTTAGTGGTTAGTCATATAAAAAATCAGATTTGCTTAGCGTCCATTTTAAGGGACTTGTATGTGTAAACTGTCCAATTTGAATGCACTGTTTTTTTAATAATTTGTCTCTAAATTTTGAAGCTTTTACTTCCTGTTTACCTCAGGCCAGTGAAAAATATTCTCCTTGCTGTTTCTTCATAGATCATTAATTACCATGTTTGCAGGGTGAGGCGCATTTTCGCTGTTCCTTGGGCTTTTTGGGTGTGATGAAAGTGTTAGTACTCAGCAATGAGGTGACCTTATGAAGTAAAGTAAATAATGCTTAATGAACATATGTTTCTGATACTATACAAAGTGTAATCTGAGACAAACTTTCTCGATTTATAACTAATTTAGAACATTTTGTGCCCTTTATTAAGATTTTAATTGTGGTGCTTGCATGCTTGTTTGAACAAGCTGTTTGTCAGTGATCACCAGGGCTCTTACAAAAGCAGAGGAAGGATGCTCTTTTGTGCTTTTAATGTGATTTTTGCACTTGTTTTAGCAGTCCACACACATCCATGATTTTAGGGAAGAGCTGAGAGCCAGGCTGGCTTTGCAAATGACTGCACTGAGCCACAGTACATGCTAACTTTCCTAGACCCTTGCCATGCATTTGATAACATTCTATAACATAGCAATTTACCTCTGGTTACTTGTTTACCAGGATGGGTATCTTACTTTGACTATCTTACTTTGATTAACTGCTGCCTCCCCTCTCCCCCCCCCATTCCCCTTCCCCTGCCTCCATCCCCCAGGATTAGATTATTAAAAATGTCTTGTTCAGTTTGCAACCTGAAACACTGCTGGGTACCACTGAATTTCATGTGATAGCATTTTTGTGTGCAATTTTAATGCATTTTTCAGCATACACAAAAGTGCTGACGCAGCTAGGAGGTTATTCTGGGTTTTGTTTTCCAGTTGCTAAAAACCCAGCAATTGCATTTGGACATAATTTTCGTAAAAGTTAGTTTATACACATTAGCAGTTCACTTTCAGTCTTGAAGAGGGAACAACTTCATATTTGTTTAATATGAGGAAGCAGGAGTAAGTGATCTGCAATCAGAAAGCTTGTATTAAAATGGCTCCCCCAGGTTTTGTTAAACCAGGGTCTGTTTCAAATCTGCACCTCCAGACACGCTGCTGACAGTGAAGCACATTTGTATGAGCTGCCCTCCTGCGTGTAATGAAACGGAGCGTCGCGAGTCTGTTCAAGTTCACTATTTTTAATCGCTCAAATACAATTCTTTTATAGTTCACAAAAAACAAATGTCTGCATTGCAGCAAGATGTCTGAGGCAAGGTAGGGACAGCAGCGCTGTGTTTCGGCTCAGCCCAATCGCGCCGCTCCGCCAGTGCCGGAGCCAATTGCTGCAGCAGGCAGGTTGGAGATTGACAATTGCAGTGGCAACACTGAGGAAGGCCTTCTAGAAATTTCTACCATCTTTGTTCCATCTAAGTAAAGCAAATTCAGCCAAGCTGAAGAATTTCATATATTTTTTGATGCTTGGTCAAGGTACAAATGTTATCACTCACTTTTCTGGATTGCATAATGAGCAGCACTCTGCTGTTTTTTTCTGCTCAGGACAGATGGAATGTGGGGTTTTATTTAAGTGACAGACGCAGGGAAAAAGCGTGTATCCTTTCTCCCCAAGATTTTACTGGACGGGATCTTGTTAGTATCACGATTAGACAGGGTGTGTATGAAGCAATGTAGCTGAGGTTTATTCAGCTTGTAGCAAATGGCCATTATTTTAGTATAACTAGCAGTTAATCGTATAATTGCACTGTAAGTTTTCTGGCTACTAAAGAGTAATTTGAATTGCCCAGGATGAATATGATTAACCATTATTACTTAGTGCCAACATCCAGTTACTTTTGTAATTAACTGGACAAAGAATGCAGTAGGGGCAAAACAAAGGAGTGATCTGGATTATAAATCATGGTGAAAACAGTAGCTTTTTAAAAGCTACATGCCTTTTTCATTCTTTGCAGGCAAACTGTTTTAGTTGGAAGCTAAATAGTGCTAGGGAAAAGCTGAGTAATTTCTTTAAACAAATGACACTACTTAACATACTGGGAATGAAAAAAATGCAGAGTATAAACCACTCCAAATGTGACATTCACCCCCCCTCACACTAGGTAGGAGTAGTGAAATGTAGCAGAAAAACTACATGGCTATTAAGGAAGCATGAAATACAAGGAACTTCAAGCTCAAAAATCATAAAGAGGTAGATTACATTACAAATTTAGCCCTGGAGTTCAGTGTCCACAGACTTCAATTGGCTTGTCTTCCTGTCTTCCATTTTGTAGTATCTTTTCTGCTTGAGTTTTTGTTTTGTTGTTTTTTTGAGTTTTTTTCCTTTTCGCTTTGTTCCAAGTTTATTGTACTGTATCACTTTTCAGCTACTGGCCGTGTGTGGATCCAGTAGCTGAAAAGTGATAGGTCATGGTGAGTTTTCCATAGTAATGGTACCACTCCAGCATAATGGGTTAAAGGGTGATAAATCTCAGTGTAAGCTCTCCTCTTCTCTGTATGGGGTTCAGGGTATTAATTTGAATTTCCTAAATATCTTGAAATTTGAACATAACCTTTGCTCATGTAGAATGTAGTGGCCAGCAATTTTCAAATTTGTTATTTGTGAATCCCCGGTATTTTTCCCATGGGCACGTGAATCCCATTAGAGTGAATTTAAGCCTGTTAGACTAGGTTTGATTTACTGAGTTATTGTCTGCAAACCCCTTAGTGGTAGTACACTGGCTTGGAGGGGGCTGTAGGCTGGAAACCATCATAGTAGGCCATCAAGCTTGGCCCTTTTAATTGCATTCAGAAAGTATTCTAAATGTATTTATTAATAAACATGCCTTGTGTTCATGGGTTAAAGTCTAATTTAGCAGTAGCTTCACAGGAACTGAGTTTCATTTATTTGATAGTTGTCTGTCATTCTTAGGTTAACCCTTTTCTGCCCGTTGTCATAGCATCTGTTTCACACTGTGAGATTAAAGCCATGCTATAACAGGATGTTAACATTCTTAATTTAGCCAACATAACCCTTTACTTTCAAACATGATTGTTCTCAAATTATATTTTTGGTATCTGAAGTTTGTAGCAATTTGATTGCCTTGCTTGGGCCTCAGCTGTATAGTTTATAGTCTTAAAGATGACTGTATGATGCTAAGGATCTCCCTCCCTCCCTCTCCTGATTTTTCTCTTTTGTGAAGCTATTTTGACACTGAATAAGAGTAAGGTTTTAAAAAGAACCTAAATGTTCTTTAAATGAAAAATAGATTTATTGGCTTGTTATCAGGGGTAACTACCTTAAACGTTGCTGTGCACAGATAGGCAAACAAGCCTTTTATGTATGTTAATTGCTTAATACAAAATGCTACTTGCTTAATACAAATGGAGCATTTTGCAGGGAATTTTACAACAGGAAAGGTAAAATACGAGGTGCTCAAACTGGAGAGTGAAGCTAAAATTGAGTGATTTCCTTAGTAACCTGTGACTTCACAAATCTCCCTCTCTTGTGGCTTTTTAGTTAAACATTTGGATGTCAGGTGTCCTTTTGTCGTTCTTTACCATTTCTGATATTTAGATGCTTGCTTTGAATATTGCCCTGCTGTGTAAACAGGAGCTACTGGTATTGAACAAAGTGCTCCCATTTTAGCTCCAGTCCAGGAGTGAGGCAGTGCAGTGCTGGCAGACGCCATTTTAAGAACCCTGCATAAATAGCATAGCTACCGATGAGTAAGAGACTGTTATAGGTGAGTGCTTATACAAAGCTGCTATTTATTCAGCAATGGCATGCTAATATTTTTTTTCACATTTTTATTGAATGCAGGTTTTTTTTTGTTTTTTTTTTTTTTTGAAATCATTAAGTCATTATTTAGATTTGCTGCTCACAAATGTGATATGGGCAGGAATTATCTTAAGGATGAAATTCAGTTTCAGCGTTTGTAGTCTTAAATCAGGGTTTTTTTTGTTTTGTTTTCTGTTAATTAAAAGGAAAAATTAATTCCATGTATGCGTAGTTCTTGATTTGGAATTAATGTGTTATTCCCTGATGTAGATCTAGATTGTGTATGTGGGCATTAGCTGTTTCGAGTGGTTTTCCATATCTGTCAGTTTTTCTTGGTTAAATGTCAAGGTGCAGTAGTTCATCTGCAACTTTTAATTGCTCTTTGTAGTTAATATAGGTTAGAGCAGCTTTAAATATTCTTGGTAGATAGACATTGTTTCAGGTAAGTACTACTGTTAGTAAAGGAATGATTTTCCTAAACAGAAAAGTCAGTATTTTAGTTAGTGGTGTGAAATGTGAAAAACTGAGTTTTGTATTTAAAAAACCACTCTCTCTTCAGTTTAGTAGAGAACATATTTAAAAATTAGGCAGCTAACTTCTTTTTCCATTTTTACATAAGTATCAATAAATCTTGTATGTTTGCAATCCTTATTTTTTTTTCTTTCTGTGTCCAACTCTCCCCAAAGGAATAACCTCCACCCCTTCTATCCTCATTCAGACATGTTAAACTAATTTGTATGAAGCAAATTAGTTTAACGCTGTAGAAAACAATTTCTTCCTTTTTTTTTTTTTTTCTTTTTGTTGTGGTAAGTTTTGTCAATACGAGTAGGGAAGTTTTAAATGATTAATTGGTGTTCTGTTCAATTGACAGGAAAACTGGCAAAGCTTAAATTTCAGTTATGTTCTTAAAACATGTTTCTTTGTGTTCATTCACCTTAATGAGGAATTAAGAGTAGCTTTCAGAATGTTGTAAGGTGTTTATTGTATTCATATGGGTACTTAATTGAGTAAATTTCAGTATCATTTCTGGTCTGCAGCCTCAGAGCATCACATTCCTACATGCATGACAGTAATACATGCTGGCTGAGGTAACTGCTTTGAGCCCTGCAAAAATGAATTCTGAAAATAAAACTCTCTAGAATAGTCTGCTTGATCACACTGTTCTTGTTTCCATAGAACTACATGTTGCTCCATAACTATTTTGCTGCTGGTCTTAATTTTCCTTTTATTTTGTTGTGAATAATAGTAAGGTATCTCTGATTAAGGACCTGTTTTTCTGGAATTATTTAACTGGAAATCTTTTACTTAATGAAACTTCTGCATTTGGAAGTTTGTACTTTATAAGGTGCAAAGGTGAAAAGGTCTGTCAGCTTTAGAAAAGTTACTGTAAACTTGTGAATTGATATAATGTATTTACAAACTTGAGACTCAAAGATGACCACTTCAGTCGTCACTGCCACCATTCAAACAATGTCATGTTGTGCAAGTCATTATACATTACAGCAAATAAAACAATGGGAGAGGCTTTTGAAGAGCTGTGAATGTGAAATATCTTTTTATAGCTATGTCTAAAACACTTAGTGTTCCTCCCCAACTAATTTTTTTTCAGAACATTATCAGTGATTTTCTTACATACTTAGATGTTTGTGCCCTTGTAAGAGTAGTTATAGCAGAGAACATGGAGGTGCATCTCTTCCTCTGAGCTCAGTTTTCACGGTGCAGTAGGTAATTGCTGCGTTTGGTGTGAGTTGTGGGTGATGCACAGCGTGCACATGTGTGTGTGGGGAATGTGCTCCTCCACTGCCAAGGAAAATGGGGACCCTTGGTGTCAAGAGGTGAATGCTTTAAGTGTTAATTTAGACTTCAGATCTTTGGAAGGCTCTCTTCAGGCATCTCTTATGTGATGTTTGCATCCCTGCCTATGGCAAGGGGGGTGGAACCGGGTGATCTTCAGGGTCCCTTCCAACCCAAACTGTTCTATCGGTCCATGATTCATTGTATCTGAGATGTGGTAAGATGCTTTCTTTGTTCATCTTGGAATGGTTTATGAAGAATCTTTTTCTTGTCTCTAGAGATCTATTGCAAGAACACTCAAAATGGTGATGGGGGAAACTGGCTCAGTTTCCTAGATTAAGCTCATTATCTGGGGAGAGAGATTTAGAGCTGGAACCACCTCCTGTGTTGTAACTAAAATATGGGAGTCATGACTGTAACCCCCTGCAGGGCTGGGTTTGGGCCCAGGGCACAGAGCATCCTCAGTCAGCCTGTAGGTTCTCCTGGCACTTTGGTCAGGGAAGTAGGAACAGTTCCTGCTCTGGTGTTGCTGTATTGATCTATCAGTCCCAGTTCTCATCCAGGATCCATGTGCAACTCTGTGTATTTTAATACTGACTTGGAGCAACTACTGCATCTTTGTTGTTGTGTCATGTTCCCCTGAGGTTGTGATATGAACAAAATGCATTTGATGGATTTGGATGAGTCTGGGATAATATGATTGCTTTAATATATCTTAAATGTCAGCTGCTGCTAAAAGGATGTTGCCCTTTTCCCCCATCCCTGTGTATGGCACTCTCCCATTTTCTCCATGTCTGGCTGCACAGTGAGCTACATCACAGGACTGATTCTCTTAAAATGGATGTGATTTCTGGAATATGGGATTAAGGACTGGGGAAACCATTGCTTTTAGTAGCAGCCTGTGTAAAATGATCATAAGTCTTCAACCTGAGTCTTGTAAAGACTTGTATGTCCTAGTCTGTGTCTGAAACTGGATCTGTATTTTAAAAGCAGGTAATGTGCGCTGCCAGATTACTCTTGACAGAATTCTTGTCTATGATTACATGTTTGCCTGTATGCATTATTGATCATATGTACATTATGTTTTAAAAATAGGGGTTTTGTTACAGTTTGGTGATATTGGAATAGGATTTTATAAAGAGGGAGGGGAAGAAAAAAACCAATGCAATGTTGGAAGAGAACAATGAGCCCATCCCATGAGCCCATCCCTTCTCATTGCTTCGGAGAGGAACGGGCAGAGGCAAGTGGTGCATGAAACGTTTTGGTGTCTGTAGCCCACTGCCATCTCCTCTTTGCTGGAGGCCCCTGGGAAAGGGTGTAACAAATGCGCAGGATAATTAATCTGCCCATGCATAGTAAATGGGTGAGCATTGTAGTACGGTCAGCTATGTTATGCATTTAATCTGCCCATGCTAAGTAAATCTAAGAAGAATTGTGCTACAGTCGACTGTGCTACGTATTTACCCGAATTCTGGTCCTTGCTCCTGAAATGATCAGACTAATCCATGAGGTGGAAGGTGGATGCTAGTAGAACAGAATTTCCCTTCAGTGTTTTGTGACTTTAAAGAGCTTAATTTGTAAATTATTCCTCTATACAATTGGCAAGTAGGGAATATTGATTTATGGAATTCATGGGCCTTCTCAGCTTTGGGTTTCTCTTACATTGATCTTGGTTAATTTGTATTTAAAATTTTTGTTGACATAACTGTATTGTTTAGAAGTGTGAAAGAACTTGCATCCCAAACCCCCAGTGGCTGATAGATAATTAAAAGTAGTTTTGTCAAATACCAGAATAAAAAAGTCCTTGTGCTGTGAAGTTTTAGTTTGCTTAGGAATCTCTTTTAACTTGTACCCCTAACAAAACTCCTGCTGATATAAACTGTTTGTCAGGCTGAAGAGTTTCTGTGGTATAAATGTAACCAAGTCCTCACTGCTGTTTCCGAACTCTGATGATCCGTCTCGGGCAGATTTATATACAGTGACTAAAGCGAAGGTCTCTAACTGTTCTCCTGGCCTCGGTCCCTAGAGCTGGGATGGCTGAATGGAACCTCAGTCCACTCCATAGCAGCAGAAATTGGTAATCCATATCAGTGTAAACAGATATCAGCTGCAACTTCCATGAACAGACTGAGCAGTAAATTGTCACTGTAGAGGAGAGGTTCTACATCCCCCATGGCTGTTGTGCTCTAGTGAACACTGTGGTACCTGTCTGAAGCCACCAGAGCCACATTTGTCTGTAATTTTGAATTTGCGTTTGCTTCATTGTATGTTTTCTTTTATCTTTCTGTTGCAGTAGTCAGATCTCCAAAACTGACGTGTAAATCAATGTTCATTCTAATTGATTTTTCCTCTCCCTTCCACCTTCTTTCTCCTAAGTAACTTAACTTGTCAAATTTTTCGACTTGCTTTCTTGTATGGCACCACCATAAAAGTATAAAATATCAATGTCAGATGTAGTTTGTAATAATTTAATCCTTCTGGAGCAAACGAAAACTGACTATGTAAGACTGAAACAGCTCTGTACTGTTTACTCTTATTATGGTTAATAATTGGTTAATATTGCCAATAAATTATAAATATTCAGTTTTCTGTTATGTAGTCTTGTTTTAAAATCCTTAAAATGATTTATTTAATAGTTTTTAAAATTGCATTTTACCTTCTAATTTTGCAAGTTGTGCTGTGTTACTAAGTCTGTTTCTTCAGTTAATCTGTTCACGAATGTTGATGAGCATTTAAATGTTGGCAGGCATCTGTCCACAGGGTTTTTTTTGGGTTAGGAGCTCCAAGGAACATAATTCCTATTTCACTGTCACACACATACAATTTATGTATACAGTGCCATAATCTTCAGTATGTGTTACAAGACTGTTATTAGTATGAGAAGGTTACTTTTGTGGGTATGTGTGCCTGGATTGTTTCTCAAGATGTTTTGATCAATGTATACTCTGGCAAACAGCAGGTTTTTCATCAGACATTTTAATATAGTTGTGTTTGACAATGTTACTTCATGGACAGAAGTTAGACATGAGAACAATATGGTCTCTAAGTATTCTAATTCACTTTTTTGAATCCTGCAGCTTGGCTGAAGAGGAAATAAAGGCAGAGCAGGAGGTGGTGGAGGGGATGGACATCTCCACTCGATCCAAAGGTGAGTAAGAGGAGTATTTCATCTTGGTTCTACAACACAGCTGTTTGTAAACCAGGATACTGAAACTGTGTCATTTACCATGAAGTTGCTCTTGAGTGAAGGCTCAAGATTCATTGTAGTTTTACAATGATAATTATATGTTAGCAAGTGTTTCAATTTTTGCTTTGTTTTCATTATACATTCAAACCTACACACACATATTTCAGTGTTGTTGAGTAACTACGGTTAAATTATAAAAAAATCAACCTCTTGTATTATCTCACTTATTATGTCTTCCTTTAAAATACTTTTAGACTTGCAATATAGGAGAAAGTAGTAGTAGTAGCAGCAGCAAAACTAATAAGGTAATATTTCCTACAGTAATGAATCATATTTTTTCTAAGAATAGAGAATCAGAGTAGCATTTCTGTTTGTACAGAACTCGGTCCCCTGAGCAGTATGTATTCATGGACATTATGTATCCATTCCTGACGTGAATTAAACTTGGTGAAAATGCAAGTATATGAGAGTTTCTGTCCTTCTGGTTTCTGGACCTTTTCCTTTGAGCAAGTTATTACAGGCAAATGATGTTATCTCTCAGTATAAAGAAAGCTAAATGTGTAACTGTCTATATGTCTGTAATTTGGAGTAGGGGGACAAAAAAGTCCTTCAATCAGAACACTCACATGGAATTGTTTGCTCCAGTTCTTTGTAATTGACTGCCAGCTGCCTGTTCATCTTCTTTTGTACTTGCAATTGACTTTGCAGCTGAGTTTACTTGAAAGCCATTTCTGTAAAAGTAGCAGCAATAGCTACTGCCATCCCTTTAAAACTCTGGTGTGTACCTACTTACTCTTCGCATTTCTATGACAAGGGTCATAAGTCTAGTTAACTCTGCATGTGCGGATGGAATTGTCTTGAAAGCATGGCACACATCATCTGCATTCGTTTGGTTTTTAATGAGGTAGCTTGGGTAGATATCGTGGTTTCAAAATTGAATTCAAGTCTTATTTGCACTAAGAGACAGTAAATTTTCTTGTTTCACTTCTCATGGTACGGTTATATGAGGTGGTACATATGATCTGGCTCCTTAGAATAGATTCACTTATTCCTCTTGTACCTGCTCCCTGGCCTTTTCTCTGTTTTCTCCTGGTCTTGCACATCAGTCTGCATCACTGGACTGCTTTCAGTGTTTAATTCTCTCTGTATTTCAGTTTTCTAAGCCAGCAGAAAGTAAACGTTTTTGTTGCTTTAATGATTGCTGCTGAGTGGGGTAAGCTCCCAGCTCTGCACTCCCACCACTTATTTCCTTTGTGGTTAGTACATCCCAGCCACTTGAACTTTATAACCAATTTAAAAACTGAAACATTTTTCTGCTGCTGTAGTGACCAGTTTGTTTGTGAAAGAGTTTGATAATATAAGAACTTGGTATAAGAGACAATGGGGGTTATTAGATGCATTTAGCTGGCCATGAAATCTCATCTTCATTTCTCCTTAGAAAAATTTTGGCCCACTTTTTAGTGCTATTAAGAATTTCACATGCATCAAGTGACCTAAACTACTAGTTATGTGACTCTGACATAATCAATGTCTAAAAGTCACTTATGAATCTGATACCTGCTTATGAAGATGTCTGCATTTTAGTTCTGTTGGTTTACTTTGCCCAGAAACAGTTGCTACTAAAAATTGCTATTTCCTCACATTAGTTCTAGTGGTGCTCTGATCTCAAGGTGTGCTGTTGCAATGAATTAGCCCCACAGGAAAGTTTTTACTTTTTTTGGTAGGGTTTCCTGTGACAGTGAACTGATTTACTATCTCATGGTTATTAAAAGGGTCAGTCTTTCATCTTCCAACCTTCTCAGCCACCTGATCTTGCAGCTTCCCTTGGTCTGATCAGTTAAAATTGGTCAATTCAGAGGGATTTAACCTGGCAGAAAGAGGCTAATGTTTTTATACTGTTTACTGTTGATACAACTCCCTGAATCAGCTGAAGACAAAGCCAGACTCACCACAGTGCTGGTTTTGGTTGATTCAGGCTGTCATTGTGTGGAAGTCACCAGTCTTTATGTAGAAGTCTTCGTGTTTTAAATACCAGTGTGAGTGATCAGAATGGCCTTTGTACATCACCATAGTAGAGCTAAAACTTAACAGAGTTTGAATTACATGAAGAATAATGATAAGAGAATTAATATTTATTGAAGTAGATACTGATTTGCTTTAGTTGGTTTGTTGAATGACATGGATGTTGATAAAACACTTGCCAGCACCATTCTAAGGACAAGAATAACAGCCACCCACCCCAAGCCCTTACAGGTTTGGTTTTTTTTCAGTGAAGAATGTGGGTTGTGAAGAAATCTTGAGACTTGCCTGGAAGCCATCTCTCTTTGTTGTATACTGAGCCTAACCTGTGAATTAGTGGTAGAACTTCATAATAGTTGAATATGTAGATTTTACAGCAAGTAAAAGAACCATAAATGTCACCTCCAAGAGCTGGCCACATTATAATGAATTTTTGTGGACTCCTGTTATATGATTGAGACAAGTTTCTGTTAGTACAGTGCACTGTTTTTGCAACAGAGAAGTTATAATCCAGAATTTTAAAACTTATTGTACTCTGTGTTAGGCAGAAAAGCTCTGAGCTGGTGGGATAGTGGCAGCAGTGTCTCCACTTGCAGCAATTATCTTGTGCAGAGTTCTGCTTTGTGTGCTTTAGAAAGGATGTAGATGAGGAAGTTGACCCTATATAGACAAACCTGAAGGGCAGCACACAGCTCTTTGGGCTTCGTTTGGTTTTTTTGATGGTGTGAGAAGCCTGTGCAGGAGATCAATTCGTGTTATTGTATAACTTCACACTTGGCCTAGAGAAGCGGATGTGCTGCAAGTCTGTAACCTGACTTGCCCTGCTACAGTTTGTACAGCTTGTGTCAGGCTGTGTCTAAAGAAAGTTGTAGGAAAAGAATTTTAATAGATTTAAAACCAATTAGCATGATGCAGACCTCTTCATGAACATTGTTGTTTTGGTACAAGCAGTTTAATTGATATAAATCAATTCCAGTTCAGTTTAAGCTAAACTAAACCATGCATTGTTTAATTTGCAACACTGATGTTAAAACAGCCTCTGAACTGGTCTAAGTAACTGTGGTGGTTTCAAAGCAGCCTAAGCTGGTCAAACTGCTCAATGCAGCAGTTTTGTCCACTTCCTTCCATGCCTAAGCTGGCAGGAAACTAACTGAACCATAAAACATGAACAGTTTTCTACTAGCTTAGTGTGCTGAAACATCTTGGTAGACTGCCAGAAGTGGTTTGAGAGGGCAGGAATACACCAGTTAGGTGCAGGAGATACAGAGCTTTGTTAGCAAGCATTTAGATTGGGTCAGGCTGTAATGAAATGAGAGCTTAAAGCCATCACTTACACTTACTACTTTATAATGTGACATGTAAGAGTGAGTCTATAGCTGGGGTCAGGGCTATGCAGCCCTATGTTTATCTTCAGCTGCATTCCTCTGCTCTGCTCCTTGGGCTTCTGCTGTTGCACAATCAGCTGTATCAAGCAGCTGATTTAGCAGAAAATTCATCATCTTTTGTAGTACCAGTTTTGCCTGAATCATGAACTCATTAACCCTACTATTACACAGAAGTGCCTGTCTGCAAAAAGTTAGGGGGACAGATCGCTGTTGAGGGGGGAAAGAGAAGAGGAGTAGAGTTACTATAGCAGTTATAATTTAGATCTGCTTATAATCTCTGCCTGTGCAGCTTAGCTAAAGACAGGGTTTTAAAATGCACTGCTCTTGATGAGAACAAGAAGTCATAAGGCAATTGAGAACTGGAAATGGGAAATGACAGCTTAAAGAGAATGAAGAGAGTCCAGAAACCTAAAATGGAGACAACAGAGCATTGCTGTTTAATGAAGGAGAAAGGCTGTAGATTAGATTATTATATTTTGTTCTCTGCATATGATACATTAACATGTCCAACAGAAACATCTTATTATATTTCTGTTCCAGCCCTATGGACTACTTTTTAACCTTGTTTATTAAATATTTCAAGATGGGGCTTGCAAAGTTTCTGGATAAATGCCTAAGCATTTCCAGGTTGTGGCTCCAGAGCAGCATAACAAACTTAATTGTTTGGTGCAATTCTGTCTTCACTTGTACTTCTTCTCTTTGGACAGAATGAACTTTCCACTGGGCTTTGACGTCCGTGTAGGTTGTTTTCATGCATTTTAGCCTGGTACTGGTACCATTCCCTGCTTAGTGCCCAGTCAAAGGAGCTTTAAAACTCACTTCTTCCCATCATCAGTCATACATGTCTTACATTGCCTTTAGATCCATGATGGCTCTTGGCCAGTCCTCCATTATGGAGTTGGGTGTAGAGGTAGTTTTCTACCTATTTATCTCCCTGAACCAGATTATTAGTGAGTTGAACAGATGCTGGACATTGCAGGGAGGAACCTTGCCCAACAGGATCTGATGGTCATTAGATGGTCTTAGCTTGGCATGAAATCATATGCTGCTGATGGTGAGAATTCAGACTTGTACGGCTTTTGCAGTGCTGCAGGTTTGTGTTGAAGGCTTTGGTCCTGGGGGCTCCTCTCAGTGGTAACATGTTCAGCCATTGCGAATAAACTACAAAATGACTTGATTGAATGGCATTCCCTGAATGCATTGTATATTTTGCAACAGTTTCCTCATAGTGTATAATGTATCGACCTTCTTTGCAGTGATACCAAGTATTTAATCACACAGAGATGCCCCGGGCCTTTGTTTCTAATGCAGAGCTCCCTGTTATCAGGATTAGCAGGGGGTTCTCAGAGGTGCCCTGAGGCAGCAATTCCCCCCCAGCCAGGCTCCAGTTCATCCACACCTTACAGCTCTTACCTTGCAAGCTGTCGGGAAGTGTTTCTTTTTCTGCAGCAACAAGTAATAGTGTCTTTTTGTACTTGTGTAAAACCGTAACATAGTAGGAGTTCATCAGAATTTACACAACCAGGGCTGACCTCTGTTATTTATTGCATTAACCAACTGGATTGGTTAATTACATCGGCCGAAGTTTCTGCAATGTAAACAGGGCTCTAGTGGTTGATCGCCGTTGCATCATGTTTCAGAATTCTGGCAGAAGATTAAAATGGCTCAAAGTCGAGTGTGAGTTCTAACAGATTTATCAGTGATTTTAAGTGTTTTGAAGATAATTAACCTAGCTATAGTATTATAAGTAATTGATTTGAAAAGTCATAAATCTATGAACAACCATTCAGGATAATAAATTTAACTTGGAGACTTCACAGCTCTGGAGTTAATATAGGTTATTAATTGAAACCTCTCTTATCAGATTGGACTGGAGTTAGTATTGCTGTTTCCTTGCAGGTTTCTTCGTTAGTTACTCTCCATACCATTTCACAGTACGGGCATTCAGAGGTTTTCAGAAGAAGGAAGGAAGAGAGAAGTGGCAGTGTAGGTGGAAGTCAGTTTTCTGATTTTGTTCTTGTTCCTTCTAAAGGCATAGATACACATTTCTGTGCGGTAATGACATCTTAAGAAGCCTTAATTCACCTTTGTTTTCTTGTACCTTGTCTCATACTGCCTTCTTTTTTAAACTAACCCAGCTGTTTCTTACAGCCATCAGATGAATGCTTCATGAAACTGTGTTCATTAAATTTTTATTCTTTTGTTTCATTGAATTTAATTCCTTGATTTGGTTCACCAAATGTTGGCAGAACTCTGTGTCATAATAAAAGGCATAATCTGGTATTGGGAATGAAGGCTAACAGATGTAGCCTTGGGCTGGTTAAGTGACACTTCTGCTCAGTGTCTGACTTATGTGGAACAGTTGACCATGTTTCTAGTTGAAAACATTATTCAGAATTTTGCATATTTGACCCACTTGCGTTGAGATATCAAAAACCCACTTACATCACAGAAAACTCATTGGTGTAACTAAGTCTCAATTTACTGATGTCTCCTGGGAGACTAAAATAATGCTTTCACTGAAAAAATACATTGCAGTTTCTGGCTCCTGGAAAACCAGAATGACTGCTAATCTTGCCATCTTTACCACAAATCATATTGAAAAGCTTTTTCAGTTTTTGTTGGTTTTTGTTTGGTTTTGTTTTGTTACTGTTGTTTAAACAAATGCATTTCTGGGTTTACCTCCTCTCACTTTCTGAAAATTTCCAGAACAGGAAAGTACTGTTTAAAAGCAGCAAAGAGCTCATTTTTCATAGAATTTGTGTCTAAAATATAAGAAAATTAAGTATAGAATTTAAATAACTAATAATTTTCATGAAAGTATAGTAAACTTGATGTGGTTAATTTTTTGATTGTCTGTACTTTATTTTGAAATGCGAAAATTTTCTTTCCATCCTCGCTATCTGAAGGGAGAGTAATTAATTTGCTGACATTAAAAGCTTTTATCCTGCAATTTCCACACTTCTTTCTTTGAATTTTAAAATCGTGGTGTGTTGTAATTCTCATTTACTCAGGCTTTTCTCATTTAGCTTGCTATCCATTGCATTGAGGATACAACACTAAGGTCTGATCCAAGTCAGACCTGCCACGCTGGCATCCTCTTTCACATCGGCCACGTTTCCATCCTTTTCCTTTATTTGCTTTATTCTGACAACTATCAACTTTGGGACTTGTTGCTAGGCTGATCCAGCTGAAGTAAATTTTTAAGTTTGTTTTTGTTTGTTTGTTTGTTTGTTTTTTGTTTTTGTTTTTGTTTTTTTTATTTAGGCCATATCAGTTTTCCAAACTATCTTGTTTCCTGAGTGAACAAACAACAGTGCTACAGAAACAATTTGTTCCCTTTTTATATCTGCACAAGGGTGCTGTGCAGCCTTAACTTAGATTTGGATTTCAGTTCTTGTTAAGACCTTATTGGTAGAGAAACTGATGTAACAGATGCCTAGAAATACATATGTGGACATGATTTCATTATGGTTTTAGTCTTCAGTTACTTTGATTGCATTCATCTAAAGTTTTCAAATTTAAAAAAAAAAAACACAACAACAAAAAATATATGGAAAGAAGGGAATAAGAGACATCACTGTCAATTAGTCTTTGGTACTGAGCAGTTTATGCTGTGCTCTTACATTAAGGAATGTTGATGTTGCTTGTTTTGAAGGAGAATTACATTTGAGTATCATGGATCAAGCAAGGAAAACAACATCCTACTTTTACACTTTTTCTGAGTTGGCACCTGTTTTCATTGAGAACAACGAGAATTCTCCGTTGGTTGTCAGGAATGGCTGCTATGCAGTGTTTACTGGGCAGCACTTGGCAATGCATAGAGCATACAAAGGTCTGGTTGTGGTCTGTGCTCCATATGCTGCGGCAAGATAAGATCCTTGGTATAAATAACATACTTATTTTCTAAGCTATAATGTATTAAATCATTCTCATAGTTATCTGCTCGAAAACTGCATTGCCATCACATAAAACCGGACTTCGAAAATAGTCATAAAGTAGGAAATTAAGTTGCTTTAGGGTTTAAGTATGCTGAGTAATTGCTTTAGGGTTTAAGTATGCTGAGTAATTGCACATGATCTCAGCCTTTTCAGTTAGAAAGTTGTGAGGGTGCACAAATTGATGCCCACCTGAAGTTTGGTTGAGGTTGATGTGCTCAGTGTATGAAAGGAGTTCAGTAGGAGCAGGGAAATGTGCCAACTGGTGACAAGCTGGCATGGTGAGATACTTCCTAAAGTGAGACCATTCTTGCTTATTAAATGCTTTTTAAAAAATATTTGCTTGTCATAGAAGAGAGCACACAAATTTTTGCTGTCCCATTTCAGTGCAGAAACTTGAACCCACCTCTGAAGTAACGGAGTCCTCAAGTTATTGCAGAGTTTAAATTTGGTCTCTTTTGTTCTAACCTCTGATTTGTTTCACTTAGTAACACTACACTGGAGAAACGATCCAGGTTAAAAATTAACTTTTCTTCCGATAGGTTGTTTTAAGAGGGATCAATTTTTTGATCTGGTTCTCAGCTCAGCCACATAAACTCTGCTCACACAGCTGGAAAAGCCAGGCAGGGAGGAGCAGCAGTGTGTGCTCCCATTTGGAAGAAATTCACAAAAAATGCAACTTGAGCATTTTTTATCTTGGGAAGAATTGAAAGCTATAGCTCCAGCCATTTAGGTGCTACAATTCTTTTGTTACTTAAACTGAATTAAAAGGTTGTTCATACTATTAGGTCCCTCATGGATTGGTTAATTGGTGACATATTGTGATAAAGACACTGGCCTATTCCACTAACACAACTAAATCTGAAAGAAAATGCCTGTGCATTGCTCTTTTCCTGTCCCCTAATTTTACATTGCCTCAAGAAAATCTCTGTGAATTTCAATGACTTGCCAGTTGAAAAAAAAGGAAGTGTATTTCAGGTCAATTTTCGTATGTTGTCTATGAGTCACCACTAGTTTATTTGAAAATCCCTCGTATGCTCAAGCTTCTGGAACCACAGAAGAAAATTATGTTACTTTAAGTAGATTTTCAAACTGCTTAACCAAGCATCTTTGTGTGATCATTTCATAGGGTCGGTATTGAATAAGCACCTTTTTAGCTGAAGTGTAGTTTGGATTTGGCTGTGACTGAATTGTAATTCAGTTCTGGTTTAGCTAATAGCAGTTTAACCCTTTTCCTGTCCCTGAATCAGTTTATTTAGGAAAAAAAACAGCTTTTAAAACTGAAAAGCATTGCATTATATGGGTCAGGAACTTCACAGCTGATTTTCATACTTACAGCTGACTCAAAATATGCAGTGTCACAGCTTCTTTGTAATCCCCTGCAATCTGAGGCTGACGAGCTAAAAGGAAACTGGTGTGCTCCACTGGTGGCAGTTTTGTGCCTGGAAGTAAGAAATGGAAGCCAAAGGGCAGAAAACTATGCTGTCCTTTTACCTTCCTGTTTTAAGCTGTGCCTCTGTACCCACAGTCTGGAAATAAAAGCTGAAGTCTCTTGAGGGAGTTACGGTGATGGCTTTACTTGCTGGTGAGAAACTCGGGCTCAGAGATCCTTACAAGTCCTTTGGGGGTGTTGTTTGCTGTTGAGAGAGACAATTCTCACATATCCCTGCATTGAGAAAACAGGGAGTAAGGCATGATCAGCACTTCACAGTAAGAGTGGTTTTCTTATGACTTTCTTTAGTAATGTGTGGAACGACTGTTGAGAACTGCAAATTATAATAAAGAAACAAAGGCTTGATGTGGTGATGGGAAGATGAGAAAAAATATGGTGTGATGCTGTTTTTGCAGATCACTGAGTGCAAACAGTTCCCACGCTGAATAAGCTCTGTTCTACTTTCATGAAAAAAAATGGAATTCAGAGCTTCTTTGGTTTTAGGTTTGATCACTTTGGTTTAGCTGTGGGCTTTGGTTTAGCTGACACTGATGCTGCAGTGTTGCTTCCAGGATAGCTGGATTGGCACAGCTCCCTTGGGATATATGGAGCATATTCCAGCCCAAGGAGTTCTTCTGCCACCTTCTGTGCATAATCAGCTAAACTGACAAACCCACTGAGTCTCTTGTCAGCAGAGTGGCACTGTGTTAGGGCTTTTATTGTCATAATTGCTTAGGGAAGGGAGGAAGCAGATACTGTATTTTCGCACTTATAGGTGACATACCTTATCTGGCAGTTCTCTGTATTGTCAGATCAGTCTAAATTTTGGGCTAAATGGAGTGGCAGGCAGATTTGCTCGAATCAAAACACATCAAGTGACAATAATGGCCTCAGACGCATTGTATTGATTGAATCCAGCCTAGGCATGTCAGGAGATAACTGGTCCTGAATGCTGCCTGCAAGTGTGATAGGGGAGGGGTGTGTGGGAAGGAATAAAAGTCACGTAGTCTTAGTGTCAGAACTCAAAACATGAAAAAAGAAAACATGAAAAAAAAAAAAACATGAAAAGTTTTATTTAAACCAGATTAACTTTGTTTTGGCAAAATTTTATAACTTGTGTCAACATAAAAATTTCTCTGAGAGCTGACACTACATTTCTGCTGGGCAGCACTGCTGAAGCAGCTTTGCCTACAGACTAGAAGCAGACAGTTTTCCTGAAACTGTTGAAATTACTTGTGTTGTTAGACTGGTGAAGCTAGTCTAGATTCATAAAACTCTATATTTATTTTTCCTCTTTCAATTATATATTCTTCCATCTATATTTTAATATGTTTTTTGTATTTACTTACAGTTTCCTTAAGCATTATCTTGACACAAATTGCCAAGCTTTTGGTCAGAAACCATATAGCTCCATATTTTCCATAGAATTGTGTAGAAAGTAGCCAAACCCGCTGTTTTGGTTTTTTTGTTTTCCTGTGCAGTTATGTCTTTTGGGGATGGTTCAGTTTTTCTGTGTGATATTGATGACTTATGACCCTTATGGTTTTATCTATAATTCTGTTTTGTTGCGTGCATTAAAAGCTTAAGGAAAAATAAAACATGTTAAAAAACAACTCTGATGAGCTTTCACTTGTCATTTGTCAAGATCATGTCACTGTTCTGTGATTGTCATTTACAGCTGATTGCATACCTGTTTCTTTTGAAAAGTGTCAGTAAGTTCTTTGTAATTGAGCTGAGCACTTCATATTCATTAGGAATCATTTAAATTTTGGTCTGAGAGAATGAAGTTGCAAGCATTCTTACTTAAAAAAGGTGAATTCAAAACCTTTGAGCAATGTGAATGACAAATCATAACCTTGTTGGAATGTTTTTCATCAGTCTGCTCTCTTCAACCATGTTGTTTGTATGTGTTACAGATCCTGGTTCTGCTGAACGCACAGCACAAAAAAGGAAATTTCCCAGCCCTCCACATTCCTCTAATGGCCACTCACCACAAGATGCATCAACAAGTCCTATAAAAAAGAAAAAGAAACCTGGTCTATTGAACAGTAATAACAAAGAACAGGTAAGAGAAGTCATGGTTTTGTTATGCTAGAATATGAAACAGTAAAGGATGTAGAGACAGCTAATCAGGAGCTCACTCCTCTCTAGGAAGCTCCATTTTTGTACTCGTAAGAAGTGGGTATTAATTTTTGACTGCAGTGGGGGTAGGAGTTGGCATTATCATTTGAATTTGAATGCTCTTTTATTATTGCTTTACATGTGTTGAGAAAGACCACCTGTGTTCTGTTTATTGATTTCATGAAGCTAATAAGATGCATAATAAATAAATGTAAAAACAATAACAAAACCAGCAATAGCTCTTATTAATTAAAATCATTGAAAGGAAATGCTTGATAGGTGTGATATCCTAGATGAGAAAGATCTCAGTGTCAGTGGAAGTTCCTCATCTACTTTCACTCCTGTTCTACTGCCAATTATAAACAAAAGTCAGCTCCATCTTTGGTACTCTGCAGATTCCGTCCCTGTCCTTAAAACCTCTGGGCAATGTACACTCCTACCAAACTAGTTAAATCAGTGGGTCACACTGACTTTTCAGCCTTCATGCTTGAAACCTTCTATTTAGTGTCTTCTGAACACCAAACTGATAGCATTTGTTGTAGTTCTTGGAAGAACTTGATTCTGGAAGACTTTTGAAAAGTCTGTTTCATTGTGTGATGCATGTGAAAGAACTACATGAATTGTGTCGCATAACAAATGCTGTAAAGCATCTGCATCATCTTAGAGGAGATTAAAGCAGTTGTCAGCCTTACTGAAATTGTTTCACATCTAATGTAATAACGACATACCTGTGTATTTTTCAAAGTGCTTTTGTGTGTCACTGTGTTTTTTGCCAGGACCACGTAAACGGAGGATTAAGTTGTGACCATTCAAAGCACTTTTTCCTGGCATGACAACATCCACATTAGATACTATCCTGGTACAGTTGCAGGGGTGAAGAAAGAGAATTAAATTCTTGCAGTTGTCATGGAACAAAGGCATAAATCAGACCTTAAAAACTAGTGTCAACCATGTTTTCTTTCAGGATAACTGGGAGGGCTGACAGTAGCATGTGGAGATGTGCTTGCAGGAGTGAACTGGGGTCAGTTTGGCTTTTGCTGAGCTTCACGTCAGGCTGGGTTTATTCCTCTGCATCCTGGATGTTTTCTGGGGACATGTTGCCCCACTGAAGTCTGAGCTTCTAACTGTGCAGTGTAGAGATAATTTTATGAACAGTGGCATTGAATCCTAGGGTATTAATTTCCACTTTTTCTTCGTGCATTTAAAAACATATGTGAAAACACAGTTGCAGTTGTTGAACTTGATACATTCCCCTCAGTAAATCCTTTTCTGTTTTCCAGGTATCTCAGAGCTGAAATGTACAGGATAGAATAAAGTTGTGTATCTAATGAAGAAAACCAATCAGACTTGCTTATGTTGCTGTGTTTGTTACATGTTAGCAAGAAAACATAATCTGTTTAGTTTTGTTTGGCTTTCACAAGTTGTTTTTAATATTGTCTTGCATGTCAAATTTGAAGTGGGCCTGAAGATCGTTGTGTCTAAAGTAGGTGCAAATTCTGTTCTGTGTGGTAGCAGGAGTTGTTAGAGATTTTACTGCTGAGCAGTTGTGAGTTAAGCATACAGGTGCTAGTTTTGCTCTCAGGTTAAATTTGAAGTATGATGTGGCTGATAGTTGTGGTTCTGATTGGCTCATAAATCTGTTTTGAGGTGTGACAACATCCCTGGAAACCTCTGACTTAATATTTTACATTACAAAGCACTTGGTAATATCTTTGTATTTCAGGATACCATTACTGAAGTTACAATTGCATGAAGCTTTGTATCACATGTAGTAGATGCAGTAAAATACCTTCAGAGTGGTGCCAACAGGTATTTAAAGTGCTGAAAGACAGGCGAGGAATTACAGAATTGTAGAATGTAGCTAAGACAGGTTAAAAATCAGGAACTTTGGACCCTTTGTTGGTCAGTTGCAATGTAATTGAAGTTGTCAGCTTGTTTTACTACTAGCTTCAATATTAATTTAAGCTGAATATAATTAGTGATCTTTTTCTCCCCAAAACAGCACTACCATACTGTTGTTTTTTTCTTCAGTTTTCTATGTCATTCTACACGTCTTAATAACTTTAATAAACACTTTAAAACAAGCTACCACTTATTTAAGCTTGAACTTTAACAACTGTTAAAAATTTTGACACTTAAAACATTACTCTGATTGCGACAAGTGAAAAGGTCCTTTGATACAGTTAAATCATTCATTTTCAGTCCTTCAGTTTTGTTCTTCTCTTTTGAGTCTCTGAACCTGTTTTTGTTTTGTCTCTTAAACTTGGCTTAGGCAAAATAAGGTGATAGATATCTAAATGATATAAGCATCCTTGAACAGAAAATTAATTCTTCTCATGCTTCAGCGAAAATGGACTTCTCTTCAGTTTGCATGTTACGAGCTGATTTCTGTGGAATAGTTTCACAGATTTTATGTTTTTCTTAAAGCTGAATCTTTTAATCTTTCGAAGTAGAATACTACTTATATCCACTTCAAAGTGAGAATATATATTAAATCCTTCTGGTAATCTCCTTTATCTGCAGTGGAGGAAGTGCCCCTTGGCTTCATGTCCATGTATACAAGATTGTGATTTTGGTCTCACATCTGTGGTGCATAAAGCTGCAAACAAAACATGTTTCTGCACTGAAAATTACAACTTATCCCTTCTTCACTCCGGGTTTCCTTATGCCTTTGTATCTGTTTGAATGATGGTAGTAGCAATATATTTGAAATGGAGTTAAACCCTTGTACTGTCCCACTGGTTCCACAAGATCTCATAGACCCTTCCTTTTGAAAGTCTTGTCCTATTACAGGATTAAAAGTGTATATATACAGAAAGTACAGAAGTATCACTTTGCACGTTTCTGTGGTGGGAACAAAGTGTCTTTTCAGGCTTTGTCATCTGTAGAATAGAAAATGAAAGCCACCAAACCTGACAGAAATTAATGTGAAATGTTAGATATCAGAATGTTTACGGGTAACATCCTTTCTTTGCCTAAAATATTGTACAATGTTAGATAATTACAGGTGATCTTTTCTGGGTTTTGTTTTGTTCAAAGTGGCACGTGAGTTGTTTTTTTGTGACATTTATGCCCTGTGTGACTAATTTTGTATGGGATGCCCCAAAGGTGCAGAATCACACAGGCATGTGACAGCTCAGGGGTCTCAGAACTTGCAGATGTATAAATGGTGTAGGATATATGCAAAATGACCTGAGAACAAAACAAAATGGTTTTGCAGACTACAGGCTTTTGCATAGTTATGAGTGTTGTCATGAGCAAGTGGTTTTACATCAGGCAAAAAAGTCACAGTAAAAAAGCTGCCTAAACTCTCAAGATTGTTTCCCACTGTGCCCTCCTCAGCAAACCACCCCTATAATTAATATCAGAGAATTTAAGTTCCTTTGTCATTAATAAATAGAATGTAGTTTCCCAATAAATGTTAGTAGCTCTTCAAAGCTGATATAACAAACTTTAAGTATCTGTGGACCCACTTAAGCTATCCCAGACTCTTCACTTCTTGTGTTTTGGCATCAGCTGTGTCGTCTTTGAGCTGTCGGGCTCAGGTGGAAGACCAGTTCATGCAGGTTACAAAGTTAACATTGCTTTCTAGTGCAGGCAAACCAATGGAGATTGTGAGTCTTAAATTTTGATGTGCATTCAGATGATGAATGAAATCTCTCCTGGTGTTCCTGCTCCTGTAGCGGAGGTGGCTGCTCAGGATGTGGATTTGCTCCTTTGTCCTCCTTCTCTACAGTTTGCCTTATTAATCAAAATTGGCACTGGCTTGCTTCATGGTGCAAAGCTGTGAGCTGCTGCAAACTAGCTCAGACTTGCATGGTGTTCTGCTCCTTGTTTCAGGACTAACTTCTTCAGTTGTCCCAGGTTTAGCCACCACTAAATATCTCAGTATTGAGCTTGCACAGCCCCATGGAATTCTGAGTTTAGAAGACCTAATGGCTTCTATAGCAATACTTCTTTCTTGAGGCTAAAAGTGTTTGCTGTCTCTTGTTGGATTGCATGTCTTGCACTCGATGCCCTCACTTGCCACAAAAAATTGTTTCTGGTCTTGAGTGCAAACTGTCATTCGACATCTGAATAAGAAGTAAACTTCTTTATGAATGATTTTGTGCAATGACTAAGATACTGTGCTTGCATACATGTTAATCAAACTCTGTAAATTGCTGTTTGCTTATATATTATGAATATTATGATTTGAAAAAATGCAAATTTGTTTTGAAACCAAACCTGTTTTTCTTGCCTACATTTCAGTCAGAACTAAGACATGGTCCGTTTTACTATATGAAGCAGCCACTCACCACAGACCCTGTTGATGTTGTACCACAGGATGGACGGAATGATTTCTATTGCTGGGTTTGTCATCGGGAAGGCCAAGTCCTCTGCTGTGAACTCTGTCCTCGGGTTTATCATGCTAAGTGTCTGAAACTGACAGCCGAACCAGAGGGGGATTGGTTTTGCCCAGAATGTGAGGTTAGTTTGATATAAGGAGTGGATTTCTTTCTTGTTTTTGAGATTTAAGCAGCTTTTTCTGTGGTCTGAAATGTTTCTGGTCTGTTCCTATATTGCCTCTTGGTAAAGGCACCAGAAAAATCTGTAGAGAAGAGGAGCCATCCATGGCTCTGCTTCACCACTTGTGTTTGCTTTCTTACCACGAGTCTTCAACTTCCTTTGTGTTTCCAGCTCTAGAAAAGCACCATTTCAAAGAGTGATCTCTTCATCAGGCACCACTAATTCTGAAAACATTATGCAGTTTTCCACTTGTTTTAACTTGTGCTTCTCCTAGAGGTCTGATCATCTTTTCAACAGTGCAGAAAAAAATGCACTGCAGGGTCTACATAAACAAGTGGGTATTTTATTACTATTTTTTTCTGCAGGGCTGAGGAAGAATTTAATCATTCCTCGTCAAAGATTACTGGGGAGAGAATACTTAGCATCAAAGTATCTGTAATGAAAGCAGATTTGTTTATTGCATGTTTTTCTTTGATCACTTTTTGTATTAGAGCCCAGGTGATGATCTCACTTGTTCACATTGTTGTGAACCCACATTGTATTTGGGAATTTTATGTATTCACACATTCACTTTGCGTGATCTTGAAGATGGTGGGTAATTTTCTGGTCTTTTCCTTTTTTTTTTTTTAATGAACATACCAAGAACAAAACCCAAGTAAAACAAGCATCTGAAGTACCTACACTGCATCATCAGAAAGGGTTTTTGTTTTTTTTTTTCTTACAAAACAGCTGTTATATTCCATTTGAGTACTAGAATGTTTCAGTGGAGAAGAATTTACCTAGAAATGTTTGCTGACAGAATTTTTTTTTTTAATCTGAACTTGCAGAAAATCACAGTCGCAGAATGCATAGAGACACAGAGTAAAGCAATGACAATGCTCACCATCGAACAGCTATCATATCTACTGAAGTTTGCACTACAGAAAATGAAACAGCCAGGGGTAAGGAAATTTTTGTGGTTTTTTTTTTTTTCTTTAAATACTTGGATCATGTGTTTGTCATAATTCTGGGTTTTGCTTCCTTTACCAGTCTGTATGTGACAGCTTCTGTGCTGCCTGCCATCTGTCTTGCACAGACAGATTAGCTTAGGGTCTAGAGACTGTTTTTGGAGTGCATTTGAAATGTAGTTTGTTGATGCAACTTTGGGATGTATTTTCAGTAGGTGTAGTGAAAATACAGTTTGGTTTTCCAGTGGAATATGGTTTCACTCTCTGAAAGTGGACAGTGCTGTTTCTGAGATACAAGAGTAATCAGGAGACATGGTCTATTACCAATACAGTTACACGGACAGGAGCCTTGGGCCTGGACGCTGTTATATTATTGATTATATCTTTAGAAAACATAGCTTCTATCTGTGTGATGGGATGAGTTACCAAGGGTTGTCTTAACTCCTGTTGCTCTCCTGTAGGTAAGTTAGAGGAGCAGAGAGTGTCTCTGTCCCTGCAGTGTTACAGGAACTGTAGAGCATGTTGGGAAAACCATATGTACAGAATCATGGGCTCTCTGTCTGCATCTCTTGTTCTCTGTGACAAGTGTTTCAGCAGAACAATAGAGACAATTTCTTACCCTTGGGTACTGACAGATTTTGGCTCTTTGAATCTTTTCATTCTGGAGTGGTAAATACTGTCAGATGGTGCCCTTAGAAGCTTTAAGTGCAGCTTTTCAGTAGCAAAATGTCAGTGTTTGTTTATATTGAATTCACAAAGTATTTTGAAAATGTGGTTAGAAAGCTCGTGTCTAATGAAAGCTATTGAGATGTTTTGCCCTTCAGGCATTTTATTAATAACCTGTTGTGTTGGTATCAAGTACTTCACTTAGTTTTGGTCCATGAATTGCTGTCTTCTCCACATTGGCAGATACAGTGTGGAGTTCATCTGATAGACGTTCGACTGTGTTTGCATTACCAAGCCATCATTGTTTTGGAAGTTGTGATTTTAATGAGAGTCAGGAGAAAAGTGTTTGTGAGTCTTGTAAATTGGAAATTTAGTGTCTTTGTTCTGCTGAAAATGCTTTGTTGAGCCTCATCTAATACTCTACAGAAAAAGACCCTGCCTGTAAATCATAACAGTACATTTTAGGAAACCCCTAATTTTTGCAATTCATTATGTTCAGCATATGAAGAATCAGTCAAATGACACCTTTTAGTTCCTGTTGTTCTGCTTATAATTTACTTCCTCACAACACTTTATAATTACCATTGAAGAATTTTCTGTGATAACACAGTTGGAAGCAGTATTAGAAAAATGAGTATTGTCATTGATGAAACTGTTCAGTATTAGTAAGCAGTGTGGTTTATTATTTCCCCTAACAGACAGAGCCATTTCAAAAGCCAGTTTCACTGGATCAACACCCAGATTATGCAGAATATATCTTTCATCCAATGGACCTTTGTACATTAGAGAAGGTTTGTATGAAGCTAACAGAGGAGGGTTCCTTGAGTTTGATTTCTATCTGTAATGTTTCTGAAGTGTTTGATGGCAGGGGAGAGAAGTTGCTTACAATTATTTTGAGGGGTGTTCTTTTATTACTATAGAAGTCAGTTCAGTTACAGCTTAAATAATCACATGCCAACTAAGCAAGTTTTCTGTTTTGTCTGAACAAGGAACAAACAGTCAGGAAAAACAGTATGAAAAAGACAAGCTTACACTGCTGTCTTCCTCCTGTTAAATTCATCTTATTCCAGAGATCTAAATAATTCACTATTTAGAGGTAGTTTAGACAGTTCATAGGTTTTCAGGGCAGTCAAAAGATGCCCTGAATCTGAAAAATTCTTAAGTATTTAGGGTCATAAGTCTTGCAGTAAATAAGTGTCATAGAATGCCAGAATGGTTTGGATTGGAAGAGACTTTAAGGATTATCTTATTCCAGCCCCCTGCTGTGGGCAGGGACACCTTCCACTCGACCAGGTTCTTCCAAGCCCTGTCCAACCTGGCCTTGAACACTTAGAGGGGTCAGTTTTATTTTATTGTATGACTGATGGGAAATAACATTGAGGAAAAAACTGTCACTTTTACTCATTTCTATTTCCTGATGCACTCTTAATTTCTTCTTTACAGAATGTTAAAAAGAAAATGTACGGTTGCACTGAAGCATTTTTGGCTGATGCCAAATGGATTTTGCACAACTGCATTATTTACAATGGGGGTATGTACTTATATCCTCAACTGGGAAACTCTGAAATAGCTAAAAGTCATGGAGGAATTTGTAGGCTTCTAGTTGGAAAATGCTGAAAGTATCTTCCTGTTAATGACCATACTGCCTAAACATTACAGATTTATTTTTTTTTAACTACTGACTGTAGGGCCAAATACAGCCTGTGCTGTCACTTGCTCTTTCCACCTTAGAAAAAAAATTCACATAAGTTAAAGTCATAGAATGGTTTGAGTTCATAGAATCATTGAATGGTTTGGGTTGGATCAGACCCTAAAGATCACCTGGTTCCAACCCCCAAGTTGCTGTAGCATTTTGCATTGTACAGCACTTAATTGAGACCTAATTGAGAAGATTATACAGTACATTCGTCATTGAAAGAGTGTGTTGGTGGTGGGAAGACTGCAATAGGCTTCGAAAAGGAGCATTTAAAGATTAGCACAATGTTAACGTTGAGAAGAAAAGTGCTGATGTCCTGCTTCTGCAAGCCTGTAGTTTATAGGTAGGTTTCTACATTATCTTTTTAGATGTTCTCTTTTGTTTTTATCACTAACTTTTAAATCTGAAAACTGTTGATTTGTCGTAATTCTAGCATAACAATTCTCTTGATTAAAGCATTTTATTGTTTCCTCAGGAAATCACAAATTGACACAGACAGCAAAAGTCATCATCAAAATCTGTGAGCATGAGGTATGAGTGCCCCAATTAACTTAATTGTTCTGTGTTTTTAAAGTGTTCAATTTCCTGTATTCATGAATGAAATAATGTGTGTTTTCTAATGTGTGTACTGCAGAACTATTCTTTTTGTAGGCTTTCTTATCCTTGGCCTACAGAATGGTGTTTGGCAAGGGCATTGCTAATGTGTCTTCCATGAGGATATTCACTATTTATAATTAAAACTTCTGGGGAGAGGAGGGAAGAGAAGAAAGTGAATATGTGGATTTTGCACAAAGACAGGATTCAAGATGCCTCAGCAGTGCCCAGTACAGGAGGACAGTCCCCGCCCTGGTCCTGCTGGCCACAATATTGCTGATACAAGCCAGGTGCCTTCTTGGCCATCTGGGAAATGTTGATTTATGACCACAAACTTGTGGACAAGTGATGCTAGCAAACTAGACAGGCTAACATAATAAGACTGGTTGCACTTTGGACTGTCTTTAATCTCTCCAATAACTTTGCTTTTTTCTTTTCAGATGAATGAAATTGAAGTATGTCCGGAATGTTATTTAGCTGCTTGCCAAAAACGAGAAAATTGGTTTTGTGAGCCTTGTGTAAGTTAAGGGTTATGGTAGTCTGGCTACTACGCTAAACTAGCAGTTCTCATTTCACTGTTCTCTTATCCCCTCTTTGTTTTAAACCTGTGGTGGTTACTGAGTCAAAGAAAGCTGCTGTAGTTCACCAAATAGCTTATGCTGGTATAGCATGTTCTTTGGGGAGTCAGACTGTCTCAAGAGGTTTTCACGAAAGAATTGGTTCAATCAGAAATAGCTGTCAAGGGTGTCAGCAGCCAGTTCAGTGTTCAAGTTCAGTGTTCTCAGATATGAGGTAATTGCTCCTGTGCCATCTGTGCTTGCACTCAGGGATGATTTCTGAAATGGGAATGTCTCCTTCTGCAGGTGTGCATCTGAGAATTTAGACTTGATTTTTCTTTCATGACCTACTGATAGGTTGTCTGTTTTCTGTTTAATACTGCTCCAAACTTGGGAAGAGGAAATTCTTTAGTAGAAGTGTATAATCCATAAAGTTCTTTCTTGAACTGTCCAGGTTTTGGCTGGGGTAGAGTTCGTTTTCTTCTTAGCAGCTGAACAGTGCTATGTTTTGGATTTAGTATGAGAATAATGTTGATAACACTCTGATGTTTTGGTTGTTGCTAAGTAGTGCTTACCCTAAGTCAAGGGCACTTCAGTGTGTCACGCTCTGCCAGGACACAGACTTAAGTGAAAATTAAGAGCATTTTGAAGATTGACCCTAGCCTAATTTATGTTACCCTACACATTTGGAGGGGACTAATCAAAAATAAATGACTGAAGAAGTGCAATTGCAATGAGTTTTGTTGAGACAACGCAAGGTTTTATGTGTTGAGTATTTTTTATATAATTTTATCATATTGTTCTCTCAGGATTTGTATGTATGTAGTAAAATGGAATTTTGTACTTGGCAAATGCCTTGAGCATGTTAGATCTTTATTGAACCTAAGTAATATATACAATTTAAAAAAAAAAAAAGTTTATTATTAGATTTAAAGGTAGTAATGCTTGCATTTTCTTACTGTGTATTTTGCCTCTTCCTCTAGAGCAATCCCCACCCTTTGGTCTGGGCTAAACTCAAAGGCTTTCCATTCTGGCCTGCTAAAGCACTGAGGGATAAAGATGGGCAAGTCGATGCCCGTTTCTTTGGCCAGCATGACAGGTGGGAATTTAACTGAAGATGTCTGGCTGTGCTTAAGGAATTCTTGTTGTAATTTTGTATGCTTAAGAGTTTTGGGATCCTGTCTCTTGAACCTGGACCCTAACAAACTGTGTAATAATGTCGCATACACAGTTTTCCTTACATGGTATTTGTAGAATGTGAGCCGTGTTTGTAAGATTAGTGCATACAAAATCTGGTGACTATGCAAGTTAGTTCCTGTGTCTGGTGCTGTGCCATGGAGAATAGTAGTTCTTACAGGTGTAAGAAGCTAATAAAGTTGTTTATGTTGTATAAACACTATGGGAATAAAATGGAATTGTAGATTTAAAAAATCTAGAAATATAACCTGTGTTGAAAATTCCAGTTTTATTCTGAAAGGGGGTAAGTTTTCTGTACTTGTGAACCCTCTGCTTAGATGGAGACAGTCATGATTAATACAACTTGATTCGTCATGAATTAAATCTATATAGTGATAAAAACATGTACTGTAAAAACCCAGCTATATAGGGCCATGAAATAATTAAGTCAAAGTTCCTGGTATCTTAGACTCTTGGGAGGCACAGTTTCAGGGTCTGCTAGATTTCATGATAAATGAAAGCTGTATAATACTTGCAGATAGAACTTTTACTGGTGTTGAGGAGTTTGGTCAACCTGACATGGGGCATACAATTATTATAAGAATGTGCTTGTGAAGTAATTTTTTCCTGACATGCTTTTTACATTTTTCTGATAACTGTGACAGATGACTATTTAGCAATGGTTGTCTCACAGTTACATAAACTGTTTTAATAAGGAATATTTTGTCATATTTGACCAGTGTTTATTCATGTTTTATGTGCTACTGGGTAAAGTAAACAAGCTAGTGATAATCTAAGGCATGCTATATGCTTACTTACCAAAACTAAGCACTGACCTGTTTAAAGAATGTCATGAAGGTTCTTTGTAAAGGTCTGAGGTGTGCATATCTTTATGATAAGGCTAAAAGTAATTAGTATGTGCCCAAAAGTTGCCAGTGACAATCCACTGTGTGAAATACATTATCTTTTATTTTTCTGTTTTGTATATAGGGCCTGGGTTCCAATAAATAATTGCTACCTCATGTCTAAAGAAATTCCTTTTTCTGTGAAAAAGACTAAAAGCATCTTCAATAGTGCAATGCAAGAAATGGAGGTTTATGTTGATAACATTCGTAGAAAATTTGGAGTATTTAATTACGCACCTTTCCGGACACCATATACTCCCAACAATCAATACCAAATGTTGTTAGACCCTGCAAACCCAACTGCTGGAACTGCAAAGACAGACAAACAAGAGAAAATCAAACTGAACTTTGATATGACAGCATCACCCAAGATTCTGATGAGCAAGTCTATGCTGAGCAGTAGTACAGGCCGTAGGATTTCATTGACAGATATGCCACGGTCACCAATGAGTACAAACTCATCAGTTCACACGGGATCTGATGTTGAACAGGATGCAGAGAAAAAAGCAACTTCCAGTCATTTTAGTGCCAGTGAAGAATCCATGGACTTTATTGAGAAAAATACAGGTAAAAAGAAAAAAAGTGGGGTACAGGACTTTGGTAATGCACTAGTTTTATTCCATGTGCTTTTTAAAGACAGGCTGCATTATGACTCGGTTTATGAAGAAATTGTAGAAAAAGAGATGAGTTTAACTTCCACTATCACAGATCAGTTCTCTCTGTCACGTTAAGATGGAATAAATAATCTTGAAAAGTGACCAAGCCCCTTCAGCTTAAATAGCAGGAAATAGTTGTAATTATCAAAATGAATGGAGAGTGGAAGCAAATACAAAAAGAGTTAGAATTGTCATGATTAGGAGGTATTCTAGTTTTAAATCTGTCTCTATTAATTTTGTACTTTTTCAGCTTCTCCAGCACCAACAAGAACAGGTCAAGCAGGGAGCTTGTCAGGCAGCCCCAAACCTTTCTCTCCTCAAGCGTCAACGCCAATTTCTGCTAAGCAAGAAAGAACTTCAACTCCAGGAAGCATTCTGAATCTTAATCTTGGTTAGTCTTGACTTCTGAAAACCTAATACTCTTGCAGCTGAACCAATTATGGGGGTGTCAGTGCAATGTAATATGAACAAACTTGCTGGTGTGTGGCTTTAAATAAGCACAAGTCATTAAATGAGGCACATTCGTAATTATTGTTTCATCAAATTTGCTGGGGGTTTTTTGTATTGTTTTATTGAAGAAAGTTTCTGTTATTGTTACTTTGTGTTGATAAAAGGAAGTAGGTAAAGGATGTTTGTTTTTTTCTGAACTGTACAAATGAATGCTTCTAAACAGTAGGTAACAGTAGTTTCTAAAGGTTGTAATAACATGAACATTGCTGCTCTTCACGCCTCAGTCTCTCAAGTGAATTGTGGCAAGGTTTTCTTGTGATCTTTAGGATTTAGGGTTTACTAGGGCTTCTTCTGTCTTGCATCACCACCTCAATGACCATCCTTCTCTAGGGAGATAGGTGGATAAAAGGAATTAGCAGAATTCTTGAAGTCTTGAAATTCCCTAGAAGTAAATATGGGATTGTGGAATTTTGAAAGATGAAGTAGGTAAGTATTAAGTTGGTAAAATAGTTCTGAGAGCCAGATGGATGTAAATTAGTTTCTTCAGCTGAGCTATGTTCTTGTGAGTATTCTGATTCAGTTCTGGGTACTTTTTACCTCCATGCCATATAACCCAGAGAAATGGGATTCTGCCCCTTGGTATTGGCCTGATATTTCAGGAAGGCTTGAGTTCAAATGCTGAATTACGTCTTCAGTACCTTACAGATATTCTGATTCTGGATACAAGCTCACAAGTCTATTTTTCAACATGTTAGTCTGTCTGTGTGGACAGAACATAGAATTAATTTCTTCTGCTGCACTGCAGCTGTTTGTTGTCTCATCTGAGATGACATTGCATTTGGAAAAACATTAGAAAGTCTGTAATGCTGCAGTTGTTCGAGCTACAGATGGGAGACATCAGCTGGAGCACTGAACATTTTGAGTAAATCGGAAAATCCGGTGTTATGGTCCATGAGCAATACCATAAAAGAACTGCTGGAATGCTTTCAAGTAGAGTATCACTTATTTTTTCAGCTTTGGGGAATTTCCTTCGCTAAATATACGCTTTGGTGATAGGAATGAAAATAGCAACACTTCTTCATTTGTGTCAGCTGTGCCAGACATGGATTCTTCTGTGATACAACTTATTGTGACTCATTGTCCTATGTAATGTGTACAAGGTTTCTCTCTGCAAAAACAGAAGTGAAAGTCTAGAACACAAAGACACTTTGTATCTTGAACAGAGTACTAGGAGGACTCTGTGACCCCGCAATTCTAACTTATAAAGGATGTCTGGTCATAGGAATTATTGGCTCAGCCCTTTGTATTTATTTCACTTTTGTCTGAGTTGTACATCAACAGACTATGTCTTGTAAATAAATATATATCTATTTAAAGTAAAATAAGGCAATACTGTGCCATATTTAAGTGCTCTGTAATGAAACTTTAAACAAAGCACAAATGCACATTGTGCCAGTGTTACCTTTTGCTTTCTCCGTGGCCTCTGGCCTTTCCCAGCATACAGCACTGGCTCTTTTGATCTTACCGTGAGCCAGTTCAGGGAGTTAAACTGGTCAAATGTCATTCTCCTTTCCATTCCTTCCCCCTTCTTCATGTGCCCTTCCTTTTCCACCAACTAATTCCAGCTGGTTTAGTGCCCTGAGCGCTGATGGAGTGTCAGCACTCTTGGCAAAGAGTAAAGGATAGGACTAGGCCATAGAAATGCAGTCTCTGAAATGGAAAAATTGAAGCAAAAATGTGAAACTTAGTTGCTGAGACACTTGCTTTAGCACTGTAGTGTGTGCTCTTTGCAGACAGAGTGAAAATCCACTACATATAGATGAAAACTCAAGATTTTGCTGACATATATGGAAAAATGTATTATTTTATCTTTAATTTATTAATCTGTCCGGTGTAACAATCCACAGTTTTTTATATATTCTCACAACTTAACTTTTGGATTTTAAATGATGACTATAAGGGTTTTTATTTCTGTTTAATTTTCTCTGTAAAAATACTGCTATCAGCAGTAAATAACACCAGTAGTTTAGTAGAGGTGCTGTCAGACATCTTACAGATCTGAATGGTGATTTCACATTGATGGAGATATTGTTCACACAACTGATACACACTTTTTTTGGTGTGAAATATGTAGTGTTGGAGAGGGAGAATCCATTGTTTGTCGTAAATCAATTTTAGAATTATTATTTAGCCCATAATTGTAAAACAAGTGAAATATGTTTCAGATCGTCTTCAGTGAAATTTGTCTTACCTGATAGTGCTCTCTGTTCCTTTTGAAAAATCATTTTTCTCAGTTTCTGTTCCTTTTTCTAGATCGTAGCAAAGCTGAGATGGATCTGAAGGAGCTGAGCGAGTCAGTCCAGCAGCAGAGCACTCCCGTGCAACTCATCTCACCAAAACGGCAGATCCGCAGCAGGTTCCAGCTGAACCTGGACAAGACAATAGAGAGCTGTAAAGCACAACTTGGTAAGTGTCTCTCGAGAGCACAGGGACATCTCAAGGGTACTCTTGTGGAAATTCTGAATCAGGTTAAAGTAAGTTTTTGACTAGTATGGCCTTAAATATTTTATGTGTTAAGAGTAGAGGATATTTGAACTCTTTGAGGCCAGTAGAATGCACTGAACTAGTTTACTTTAAAACACAGTGAGACCTGATGTTTCAAATTTTTGTCAAAAAATGTCCACCTTTTGATCTGTTTTTGTACCATTCTGATATAGGATGACAGCATTATAGTCTTACTATTTGCTTTGTAAGCTGAAAAACTCAAGAATTGTACCCAAATTCTGTCAGTTGCACAGATTAGGATGTAAGTAGGTAGGTAACTGTCATCATGTGAATAGTACTAGTGATTTTTAAAGTGTTTTCTGGTGGATAAAAATAATTCCTTGTGGTATTTGCCAGTACTGGGTCCTGAGTTGAACAAAATGGCTTGCAGGTGGTGGAAAAAAGCAGTGAAAGGAGGGACATTGAATGAAATAAAAGTATTAATTGGAGTATGTGGAAGTTATTTCTTATACACTGTGGTACTAAGGGCACTAAAGGAAGTGTCTGTAGCTTAAGGACTGACAGTTAAGATAATGGTATGTGTACACTTTGTTCTAGTATATAGAGTAATTTTTTTGGTAATTTCAGTCTGATGTCAGCATGGAATCTGCTTTCCTCCCCACAATTAGGAATAAATGAAATATCTGAAGCTGTTTATACTGCAGTAGAACACAGTGACTCTGAAGATTCTGAAAAATCTGACACCAGTGACAGTGAATATAGTGATGAGGATCAGAAATCAAAGAACGACCAAGAAGATGGTGAGGACAAGGAAGGTGCAAGAAGTGACAAAGAATCATTGAGCTTGAAAAAAAAACCTAAGCCTCCAGCACAGAATGAAGACAAAGAGGAACTTAAAAGCACAAGTCCAGAAGTGGAGAAAACAGAAGAATTGATCAAGGAAAAGTCTGTTTCAGACTCTGAAAAAGAATTTTCTGAAAAGGGAAAAAGTTTACAGCATCCTGCAAAAGAAAAGCTGAAAGGTAAAGATGAAACAGACTCTCCAACTGTGCATCTAGGATTGGACTCTGATTCTGAGAGCGAACTTGTCATCGATCTAGGAGATGATCATTGTGCTCGTGAAGGAAGGAAAAACAAGAAAGACTCTAAAGAACCTTCTCCCAAACAAGACGGTAGGATGAAATTCTTTCCTTCCTTTTTTTTCTTCTGTTCTGAAAAGCTGTGACCAAAGTCAGAATTGGTACCTTTTTTTTTTTTTTTTTTGCATTAAGGTAAAAATCTGTACTAAACCAATTTTTTAGGAATGATTTTTCATTCTTTCTGACTATGAAAAAAGTTTTCAATGCCCATTGTAGTTTCTGGTTTAAACAAAATCTAATTCATTGTTTCCTTTCAGCAGTGTAGAGCTATAAATATCCATAATATGTGCTCTGTGACAAATGTACAGTTTATTTTGCAATGTATGACTTCCAGTTGAATCTTTACATTTCCATTGACTTCCCAAAGTTGCAGGTATAGAAGAAGTTGGAACTTACCAAACATACAAATTGCCTAAGATCTCATTCAAATCAATGTAAATGCTCTCAGTAATAATGAAAAGAACAATTAAGTCACGTGTTGTCTCTGAGTTATTGTCCCTTGTTTCTGTGTTGCTAAAAGAGGAAAGCAATCTCAATTAATGAGTAATGTGCTTTGGCTAAGCGTGTTTTGCATGTTAGCCTTCTGACAAAACAAAATAGAAAGCCAGATTTAAATGGTTAGATTGAAAAATATTTTACTCTCCATATATCTTTATTTCCTTGTTGAAATTTTATAGTGTGTTGGCTCAATCATGTTATTGAAAACAATATTTTAAATCCATTAACTGTGGATACTTTAGAAGACCACTTAATGCTCCTGGATTTTGAATTTTAAAACAAAATTTAATGGATAAATGTTTATTGTGAGATAATCCAGAAATAGGCTTATAAAATAAAAGCAGAATGTAATTTTGGGGTTTTTTTAGGCCATTTCCTCTCATCCTTTCACTTGAGATATGGCAGAAGAGACTTGACTGCATGTCACTACACCCACCTTTCAGGTAGTTGTAGAGCAGCAATGTCTCCCCTGACCTCTCCAGACTCAATAACCCCAGTTCTCTCAGCTCCTCCTCGTAAGACATGTTTTCTAGACCCTTCCCCAGCTCCATTGCCCTTCTTTGGACATGCTCCAGCACATCAGTGTTTTTTTTTTTGTAGGGCCCAAAACTGAACACAGCACTCAAAGTATGACCTTGTCAATGCGAAGTACTGTGTGACAATCCCTTCCCTGGTCCTGCTGGCCATGCTATTCCTGACACAGGCCAAGATGCCATTGGCCTTCTTGGCTACCTGGGCATACTGCTGGCTCATACCCAGCCAGCCATTGACCAGCATCCCCAGGCCCCTTTCTGCTGAGCAGCTTTCCAGCCACTCTTCCCCTGTAGCACTGCTTGGGGTTCACATCATGACCCAAGGACAGGACTTACTGAACCTCAGCCCATCAGTCCAGCCTGTCGAGATCTCTCTGCAGAGCCTTCCTACCCTCACGCAGATCAACACTCCTGCCTGGCTTAGTGTCATCTGCATTTGGTTGTCAATGCCAGTTCACTGTTGTTTGGGAAGTTTTTAGTGCACTATTCATTCAGTTATTGTTCAGTCATTGCTACTTCAGAATGTATTTTTCTCCTGATAGAAATTGGGATGACAGGTGTAAATGGTAACCCGAAAACATCCTAATGCATGCTAACCTCTCACATAAATTCCAAAGGAGGTCAGGCTGGTTTTTCTGGGTTTTGTACTTTTTGTTTTGTTTTGCTTAGTTACTGATGCATCTGAATTGCCACCAACTTCAACTAGTCTGGAATGACTTTAGTTGTACAATATCAATTACTTTTGACGAAATTAATTCAAAGAAGATTGCAAGGTATATATGGCTCTTCCAAAAACTAGATGGAAAATTATGAATCAGATGTGCTGGTGAAAAGCTGGTGTGATATTTTATGTTTGTTTAGTTGTAGGTAAAACTCCACCTTCCTCCAGTGCAAGCACCCAGCCTCTACCAGAAACTCCAGTGCTCACCCGTTCTGCATCTCAGACCCCCCCAGCTGGTGTGACAGCAACTACTAGTGCTGCTTCCACTGCCAGTGCTCCGTCTGTAGCCACAGGAAGCCCTGTGAAAAAGCAGAGGCCCTTGCTGCCCAAGGAGACCGCCCCTGCTGTGCAGCGGGTGGTGTGGAATTCTTCAAATAAATTCCAGACATCTTCTCAGAAATGGCACATGCAGAAGGTACAGAGACAGCAGCAACAGCAGCAGAGCCAGCAGTCTCAGTCACAGCAGCCTCAGTCCTCTCAAGGGACAAGATACCAGACAAGACAAGCAGTTAAAGGTACACACTTTCTCACTCAATGTGCCTGTGGTGCCATAATTCCCCAGTAGTGATCCCAGTGCTCCAAGGCTGCCCAACCAGGACTTCTTCCATATAAACAAAATCTCAGTGTGGTTCTACTTTGATAAGTGACTTTAAAACACAGCAACTTACTCACCATACCTGCTCTTTCTGGTGTGTATTTAGAGTCATGTCTCCTTTTATCTTAATGACAAAAAAACTTGTGTGTGTGTCTGTGTAAATATTTTTGATGTTCTTAGCCATCAAAGATTTCGAAGAGTGAATTGAATTATATTCTGGACTATAGAATAAAACCATTAACTATTCCACTTGCGTGTTTACCGCTGAGTATCTACAAATTGCTTCCAGTTTTATCTAACAAGAGCCTGATCTGAACGGTTTTTCAAAGTATAATTCGACAACAATGAAATTACTCAGGCTCTGTTTGTCTTTGAAATCCCTGTTGTTTAACAAGACTTTGATGGCAGTTTACAGAACAAACAGCCCTGGCACTTCAGAATGTTTTCACAACTGTTTTCTTACCATCCCATTGCCAGAGGTTGTACCAATAGCAGGCACAGGGTAATACAAGCCCATGCTGCTGTTGCTTCACTTCACAGAACAGCAACTTCATGTAAATTAGCTTCATTTGTAATTTCAAGTTAATAAACTGCAATGTTTACTGCTGTGTGTGATGAATAGACATTCTCCCCTCTGCTAAAACCACTGGCACCCCAGTGATTTCATAGAGGAGAGGTTTAGGTAATGGCTTACATGAGGCTGGTTTCTCTGGTCCCAGACTGCTTTTGTGTCAGTCGTCTAAATCATCTAAACAGTGTTAGGAAGTGGCATCTTTCTACTTGCAGACTGCACAAATTTGATACAGAAATATTTAGGGAGGAAATTAAATGTGAAACTAGGTGAAGTCTTCTTTTTGATAGAATCATACTTTAAGTTTTCATATTATTATGGTGTGAATTAAAGTTTAGCCCATGAGTTTGTTTTATCGATATTGTTTACTTATTGAGCACATCATAGCAATGTTCCATCTTAAATATTATAGTCTAGAAATCTATCACATGAAAACTATAAAATCTGTAGATTTCCTATATACTGATTTGGCATGAACAAAAATATAATACATAGAGATAAATATGAATATGTTTTTTATTGCAGTAATTGCATTTTTGAGGATACTGGCAATGAAGACATCTTTTATAATAAGAATCAATAAAAAGCTTTGTCTTGTTCTAAAAAAAAAAATTCAAAATACTGAGGTAGATAAGTCATTAGGGATGAAAAGACAGGAGTATTTGCATTTTTGATGTTTACTCTTTTTAATTATTCACTGTTTAAGGTTGTTTGAAATACTGACCAAAAATGAGAAAACGTTTCTTACCCTGTTTCACGCCATGAATAATTTCTTTGCTTTAATGAGTTAATGCAGTGTTGCATTCCTTGCTCTGCAGCCAATGAAAGGCTAATGCTGACCTGAATATATGTGTATTAAACATGTTGCAATACTAATAATAGCATTATTAATACCAAAAGAATAGGAATAACAGAGGAAGTATTAGTAAAGCAGGATTTCTTTAATGGTAGCTCACTAAGCCTTATTTCAAAGTGAAAAAAGAAAAGTAATTCACTAATATGTTTCAAAGTTATGGTAAGTGGAAATGTCTAAGTCTAACTTGTATGTATGATATTAGTTGGGAGTTCTCCAGGCTGAGAGGTTAGGAAGAGACTTCATAGAAATGGGATAGAAAAGTCCCATGATGGGAGGAATAGAGAACTGAGGGAGACTTTTGCACTGGCCAGTCTGAAATGGTAAGTTTAAAAGTTGCATTTGCTTCATTGCCTTTAAGCCTCACAATTATGTACAAATTCAGTGTCTGGACACTGTGTAATCAATCATTAGATGGCACCATTGTGTAAGTAATGCAAGTCTGAAATGGTTACCTGCACACAGTTAAGTTAGACATTGAAGTTAGAAGTTTGCCTATTTACTTTCATAATTGCTTATGTGATTGATCCACTCAATGTTCTCTTTTTTCAGCTGTGCAGCAAAAAGAGATCACCCAGAGCACTTCCACGTCCACTATAACCTTAGTCACAAGCACTCAGCCTATTTCTATGGTTACCAGTTCTGGATCTGCAAGTACACTTTCTTCCTCACTTAACACAGACCTGCCAATTGCAACAGCTTCAGCTGATGTGGCTGCAGATATTGCTAAATATACCAGCAAAGTAAGTTCTTGAGCAAGGTTTCCCTGAAATTTGATTTTGAAGTGAACTAATTCTGAAATAAATTTAGTTTCAGGTTGTCATATGTTGCATATTCATCCTACTAGGTGGGAGCAGCTAGATTTTGGTGAGAGTGCAGAACCACATTTTTAGATCTGGGTTAATGCTGCCATTCCAAGCCAGAGTGTGTTTGATGGTTTCAGCTGCCCAGACATTCAGACCCTTCTCATGTCCTGCTGTGTCTTATTTATGTTACACTGTGGTTTGGAGCATTTTCTTTGTTTTCTCCTAAACATGTGAATATTCCCTCAGCACCATATTTACAGCAAACAATATTTTTGTCATCTGTGTCCAGTAAAGCATGTACAAAGTTTTACTTTTCTTTTAAAACACTGTGTAACTTCATCAGGTGGTAACTTAAGTGTGTGCCCATATATTAATACAGACTCTCAGATGTTAAAGAGAAGGGGTAATGTAATATTTGTCTCATGACAGTGACAGTGGGGGAAGGGACATTGTCTTTCCATATACTCTTAGGTTTTAAATTAAAAAAATCAATGTGAATACTATGTATTTTTGCAGTGCCTTTCTTCCCCAAACTCATGATTATATATTTTTTATTCATAAAATATATCAATAGCAGTTTCTTAGAAAAGTAGAAGGTCAAGCAGGTCACCAGTTCACGACTTAAAAGCTGGAGGCCTGATCAAAAGTATTTGTTTTACTTTCTATACAGTCCTCTAAAAATAGATCCAGATAAATATATATAGAGAGAGCTTTTATATTGCTGATGGCAATATAAGTTCATGTTAGAGTGGTTGAAAGGAAGTGAAAGCGGCAATCTATTAAAATATGTATCAAAGAATTATTTTTTTCCCTTTTATCTTTCAGATGATGGATGCCATCAAAGGAACAATGACTGAAATATATAATGATCTTTCAAAAAATACTACTGGAAGTACAATAGCTGAGGTTAGTGTAAGATTAAAAAAAAACTTAAAATATTTTAACTTTGAAAGCCAGTAATTACATATATATCTATAAAAAGTACCACAGAATTATATCTACAAAGTATTTTATATGGAGACTGTCAAGACATCCTAATTTCTGTGCTGTTTTAGAAGTAATGAATATAGTGGCGGATAAAAATACCAGCTGGGCTGTATAAGAGAGGCAGTAAGCCATCATGCCCAGGTTGTTCAAGCTTCTGTCAAGAATTTGTCACCTTGTTTAAAATCAGAAACAAAGTATTTTTTTTTTAAGTATTTTTTAAGCCACCTATTTTTCTACCAGAGGAAGATTTTTAACTTCCTTCCAGTGCAGTAGTTTATTCTAGTTATGTGATTATAACAGTAGTTTTGCATACTTCTTAAAAATACTTCAAATTTGACAGTTTCAGGGGAAGCAAGAGCAAGTTTAATAAGTTCTTTTTATTTCAAACAATTCTTTATGGTAAGCAAATCTAGCAGACAAATATTTAGAATAATTCAGACTTTGGTTTGGGGCTTACTATGGTCTTGTCGTTCTGTTAATATATGAAGGAGCCTTGATGTAAGTGATGATCAGGGTTTTTTGTATAATAATTCTGTATTATAAACCTTGTTTATTATTACTATTAAATTTTTAATATTTAGATTCGGCGTTTGAGGATTGAGATAGAAAAACTTCAATGGCTACATCAACAGGAACTCTCAGAAATGAAGCATAACCTAGGTATGAAAACAATAGTCCAGAACAGTGTCTCAGGTCTTGTCCTACATGAAAAATAGAAATGCTTGTAGTATGTATTAACTTCATCACGTGATGCTACAAACTGTGTTGGAACAGAAAACATTATCCAGTGTGCTGTGCTGATGTTAGTGCACACCTTTGGAGTCTGAGCACAAAGTTACTTTATCTGTGCATGAGAAGGAACAGGTGTTCAGCCCCCTGAGACAAATTTAGGCTAAGCTTTTGATGGACAGAATGGCTTGCTGTTTTATGCATCATTGTATAATCTCTCTTCATGTGATAGTTTATGCTGATTATTTTGTACTAATTCTCATACAAACCAGGGTCTGTTAATACACAGATTAGCTGGCATTTTCATTCAGATCAGCTTTTGATGTATAGACTTTATTTCTTCATTTAAAGTGAATAGACAACCTGACTCAATCTTGGTGGCCAGACTGTCAGTGAAATGAGGTCAAAATGCTGCTTTAAACAGATAAAAGAATAGTCCTTCTAGAAGGGAGATTTCCATGTTTACATTCACTCAGCCATGCTGGCAGGAAATAAAACCCTAATGAAATGTGATTCTTCTTAAATTATCTTTTTTAGTGCACTGACTGTGGGAAGATGGTTTCAGTTGTGTGGTCAAGTCTCCTTTAAGCTACATACAGTCCAAACAGCCTTAGGGCTGTGTCATACAGTGTCCTCATCCACTTTTAGACTCTCCTTTTTGCAGAGCACATCTGGGAGTGTATTAAGGGCTGAATGACTCCATATTCAGACTGTGTCTCTGGTTCATTAGTAACAATTTGCTCTTTCAAATCAGGGTAGACCAGTTTTTCCACTGCTGCACTCCAGTGATAACATTCTTCAGAGTCACTTGGGTATGGCAACAACGCATCTGCTGTTCACAGAGCTGAATGTCTAAGTGTGCTCCGAAGTAAAAGAAAAGTTCTTTAAACACTTTGCCACCAGTCTTAAGCTACTGATTTAAGTAAACCTTTTATAGTGTTTGGAAAGTATGTCAACTAAAGAGTTTTTCAGAAGACTTGAAGATTCACTCCGAGTTAAGGTGGCTGGGGCTGGAATGCTTTATTTTTGTTTCCCCACTTTCTCCAAGATTCTGTCAAGCTCTTTCACTGAGAGTCTCCCATAGTGACTGAGATACCAATTTATAACTGCATCAGTAGTGGGTGGCTCCCAGAGCAATCCTGAAGTAAGGCTCAAATTTACAGCTTTATTCACAGTCATGAGTTTTTACAGCTTTGTTGACATCCTTCTTGGAACTTTCACACTTTTTTTGTAAAACAACCAAGATATAATAAATATGTGAGACAAAAGAAGAAATACAGTTTTCTGTATTTTGTGAATATTGGAGCAGAACAAAAGTGTGGGCTTGTGAAGACAAAGTATGTTAGCAGCAGCTGTATATGTCCTTTTTGTGTTTATGCTGGATTCTGGTCCTTTGTGGAACATGTAGAACTAAAGTGTTAAACAAATGGAAGGTAATAGTTAAGGGTAAAAAATCTTGGTGCCAGAGTAAGAAAAGTCTTACATTTGTTGAGTAGGTATGAAACAGAGATGCCCAAACTCGGGGGATATTTTGACTGTAAGTTGTAATTTCATGTTATCTTTAAACTCGTGAGTATTACCGGTTTGTACCTTGTGGGCTGGAAAATGTAAAACCATTTCTCTCTGCATTTTGAGTAGAACTGACAATGGCTGAAATGCGTCAGAGTCTGGAACAGGAGCGAGATCGTTTGATTGCTGAGGTGAAGAAGCAGCTGGAACTGGAAAAGCAACAAGCAGTGGATGAAACTAAGAAGAAGCAGTGGTGTGCCAACTGCAAGAAAGAGGCCATCTTTTATTGCTGTTGGAATACCAGCTACTGTGACTACCCCTGCCAACAAGCTCACTGGCCTGAGCACATGAAATCTTGCACGCAGTCAGGTAATGGTGCTCTGGGCTGCCTGTTCCACACCTGAGGGAGTTGGGGTGGGTGGGCACAGTGACTCAATTCTGCATGTGCAGGGGTGCAGGTGTGGCCATGAGGAGGGACTAGACTGGCTCACATGAGTAGTAGTGGCTACTTTATCTTTTTTCCTTTATTTTAGCTACTGCAACACAGCAAGAAACAGATACTGAAATTAGCACAGAAACACTAAACAAATCTTCCCAGCCCAGTTCAAGTGTGCAGTCTACACCCACAGAAACAGCCAGCACCCCTAAGGAAAAGGAAGGTTCAGCTGATAAAAGCAAAGAGAGTGTTACAGTGAGTATCATCAGTTCAAACAAAAATAATGTGTAAGCTTTCTCTGAAACCGACCCCTGAAGGCTTCCCTGGATAAGCCAGGAATTTATGACCGTTTGCATATTTCAAAGAGTATGTTTTGGGGAGTGATAGAGAGTTGTGGTTTTTATTCTTCATCCTTGTCTAAAAATAACCTCCTTCTGTCCTCTGGGAACACCCTTTCCCCTTCACTTTTTCCCAGTAAAACCTTGTGTTGGCTTGACTCATCCTTCCAGCCAAAGGGGACTGGACCTCTTTCTCTCTCTCTCTCCAGGACCCATCAGTGTAGCTTCTGGTCTGGATCTTTCGATACAAGTTGCCTTCTGATAAGCAATACTGACTGCAGCACTTCCAAGCCCTTCTTGCCTGGGGGTTCAGAGGCCAAGCTCAAGACCTGCATTCAAATCAACCTACTTTATCACCACAGACTGTCATTAGGGTATCACAATGTTCCATAACACTGATACAACAGTTCACCTGGATCTACGGTTAATGGAGCAGTTTTGAAATCCTCCATAGCATCTACTCTGATAGTATTCAGTAGGCAAGGATGAGCAAATGCTCTAGTAAAAGGGACTTAACTTTGCATATATAGAAAATGTTTATAGAGAAGATTCTGCTTTATAGGTAGGGCTTGACTATTAGCAATTTCGGCATCATTTTTTTTCTGCCCTTGCAAGATTTATTAAATGAAAAATTTTAGTGGGGCGGGGGGTGGGCTGATCCTTCAAACCCTTACACATGATCCTCCACATCAGTTGTATTTTAAAATATTAAAAGCAAACTAATTTTGTAGTATTGTGATTCCAGCATGATGTCTCATTGAGATAGTCCTGTAGAATTGGGAAGCATAGTAATCTAGAGAGCTGTGTTCATTTCTTGACACTTTTGCTACTGTCTGGTGTTAGATCTCTGGGCTTGACATGTCATCCAAGGGATTAACTTGGGGAAACAGATTTTAAGAGGTGGAAAAAGGATGTGCTGTTCCACTTGAATGCTTTGATGAAGTTGGTTAGACTCTGGCTCATTCAGTCGATGTTCATTTGCATTGTTATGGCAGCACAAGCTTTGTATTACTGGGGAAATAGGGAATGTGAGACCTAAAACGTGCCAGGGAATATTCCAGTTATACAAACCTGAAATTGCTTTTACATAGATGTTCTACCTGAAACATCATGCTGTATACATTGATCATATTCATAGTTTGAATTTTATTAACAAAAAATTAACCTGTGAATTCATTAAGACGCAAATTCTTAGCACAAAGGAAACATCCAATGTAAATTTCCTATCATAACAACTAGGTGGAATTTATGTAAAAGCTGAGGCTTCTACTGAGGTTGCCTGTGCTGTCTCTGCAGATAGCAACAGGTGTGACAAGCAACCAGCCTAAAAAACTGGTCCAGGTACCGCAGATCACCACCTATATTCCAACTACTCAACCCACAATTGTAAGTACAACATCATAATTTAAAGTCTGCAGCAGTGCTGTTCCTGGCATTAAAATTGCTCAGTATCTCTGGGGGGTTCTCTCTGTCTGCTGTTCAATCAAGAGATGAATTCACTGGTATAGTCTCAACTTGCAGTGCAAAATGTCTTATTTTGCTGTGCAACATTCCACCCCTTCATTCCATTCATGATTGCAAGGATCCAGAAATTATTAAGTCTAGTGAAGGCACTGAGGACAGGCAGATGCCATTTTACATTATTGGTCCATTTCATGTATATACTTGACCACAACATCAATGTAAATATAAAGAATTCATTTTAAATATCTTATAAATATCTTTTTGTCTATGGTATCCTAAAGAGATTTAATTATTTCTGAGCTATGCTTGATATTCCTGTGACATCTCAGTACCTATAAAAGAGAATATGCATTTGTCAGCAGTGTCTCTCCCATGCAGTCTTGCACATTAGCATTACAAAATGATGAAAAATGGCATTGGAATCAGACCTGGCTTTTTCCATCGAAGTGTTAACCAAGGTCACTTGCATTCCCTAGTGTCAGTCACAGGAGTGGAGACAGAATTGAGTTTGAATTTTTGTATCTGATGCACCATAATGGCCCATTATTTCAGCTGATCATGCTCTGCAGTGCTCAGGTCAGAGTCAGTGTAGCACCTGAGCTGGCACTGCCCTGGCCATGGCACAAGTGCTGCCTCGGGGGGTTCAGCAGGGGAGCCCATGTGTGGGTAACTTCAGTTCACTTCTGACTTAAATCAGGTAATTTTGAACAGTAGCTGTATAGTATTTAACAGTGTACCTTCACCACACTGTGACTGTGAGGCCTGAGGTGCTGCAGAAGTTCCTCTGTCTTTCTCCCTCCTTGTGCACACCCCCACCAGCTGCAGGACACACCTGTGTGTGTGTCAGTGAATGCACCACATGCACGAGTACAAAGAGTGTTTCACAGCCACCATATTCCACACAAACTTAGCGGGGATCGTGCTCTTAGTGAGGATCATGACATCCCACATTCCTCACAGCATTTTAACTCCACTCACTTGGTCTCAACTGAGAGCACTGTGCACCTTTGCAGCATTGGCCCTGAGTTGCTTGGACTGAATTACCATTAACAACAAGGTTTTACATGTGTTTTAAAACTCAATAGCAGATATTGAGCACATTAGGCTTTTTTTGTGAGTAGCTGTGAGGCTGTAAGATCCTAAGGTGGTTTTGTGTAGTCAGAAAAATGGCATTTACCTTCATTGGTTTTCTGTAACACAAAGTGTATTGAGTTATGTAAAGCAGAATTGGAAGGTCTGGAAGGTTTCCAACTTCATTTGTGCATGTTTATAACTTTGTACACATTTGCATTAGTCTTGCACAGCTACAGACACCTCTGTATTCTAATGACTGCACGTGCAATTTAAATGATTTTAAACCTTAGTGCATGTTTAATATGTATGCAAAATGTACATATGTGTAAAACTGGCAGAGGTGGAAAATTTACCTCTCAGGGAATGATCTTAACACATTTAAGGAGTCTCGCACATTCCATATTCCGATCGCGCTAAGAACTGAAACTTAATTATTTTCATGTGTGTAAGTGTGTATATTTAAAAGGCAACTGTGGCAACCTTAACTTCCCCACCTCTAGTACTGACAGTGACTTACATAATGGCTTCTTTAGGGTTCAGTTTGCACTTTGTGTCCAGCTAAGAATTTCTTCTTTTGAACAACTTCCAGTGTATCTTCTGGGTACCATTTCCATTGAATCCTGTGTACACATCTGAAATCATTACAAAATGGCAGTAATCTTGCATTTATTTAGATAATTGGTTCCATGTTTGGTTTTGATTCTTCCTGCAGTTAAAATAATGTGAAAATATGAATCCATCATCTTTGCATTCCAGGGAATGGAATGAGTAGGCTTCTGGAAGGCACAGACTCTGTGGAGTACCATTGAGACACTTGTGTGGTTTCTTGAATCAGTGTGGGGAAACATTGGGCTTCACTGAACTTGTATTTCTTCTTCCATGTTCTCTTTGGAATGTCACACTACCACTGGGGGAAGATCTGTGCATCCCTTTCAGGTTCCTCAAAGTCTCACTCCCTGTTTCTTCCACAAGATGATGTGAAATGGATGCGTTTGTCTGATCTCACCAGTTGTGCATCACTGGAATTGTATCGGAACATACTTGGCAGTTTGTATGGTAGAGACATTTCTAGACTTTCTCACGTTTTTGGAGGAAGGTTAAGATACAGACTTAAGGTTCAATAAATCTTTTACAGATCTTCCAGAGTGATGTGACCTTGACCGGATTGTTTAACATTCTTGTGCCTTTGTCTCTGCATCTGTAGAATCAATTACCACCTAGAGATGTCCTGAAACTCCATTTGTCGAGATGTATAAATCATGATCTGTATGATGGAAGTGAAAAGTTTATTCTATATTAATATTTTTACAGGGTGTGTGTAAGACAGTTCCCAGTAATGCTGATGTTTTTGCTATTGATTTGTGCAGAAGTTAACTTAAGTACTTTTTTTGTTCAGATGGATGTTCTTTGTTCTGTGTAGACTGAATGCATGGGGGAAATAGTTCCTTTTGGGGAAAAAGATTTAAGTAATGTGTAACAAGAATATACTTATAAACAAGGGTATTTTTGTACTCCAGTTTGATTTGTCAAAACTTTTTCAAATGAAAAAGCATTTTCTTAGCCCTTTTTCCTCTTCCCATGTGTTAGTTTGAAGAAAATACATAACTGGATGTAATTCTGAAACTCTCACTTTCCAAGCACAGACAGTGGGTACAGTCCCTATAGCACCTCCTACCCCTGTAATTCTAAAGCAGTAACGAGAACACAGAAAAACTCTTGGCTATAGGGAAGTTAATACACTACTTTCTCCCCTGGAATGAGGTATTAAGGTGGTAATAAAGGTATTAGTTCTTGCACAAAATTGGAACTTATTCTGGATTTCCCCTGGAAAATAAATCTCTATTTCTGTGGTCATGTTTATGTGACCTTTAACATAACAATCTGTTTCTCTTGGTTTTAATCCACAGACCATTCCTGTAGTGGTAAGTCCTTCTGCTGGGACAGTGGCAATGAGAACTGGAGTTCAGTATGTTCAGACCACAATGCCAGTCCAAGTACGAAGAGTCTAACTGCTAACAAGAAGTCATACAATTGTTGGAAAAAATAAATCTAATAGAAATGTGAAAAATAAACACAGTTCTTTGGATTAACCTCAAAGGTTCAGACTTTAGCTTTGTGTACGTGTACAAAGCATTAATTACACTACATTAATGTAAAGCATTAGTGCTGGCTTAGAAAAGCTGAGGACAGGTAAGATCCATATTAAATCTATGCTTCTTTTGTAAATAATGTACAATTTGTGGATGTCATTAGAGTACCATCTCCTTTTTATATTTGTATTGACTTTAACTTATAAAGAGTGTTTGAAGTTGGAAAAGGAAGGTTTAAAACAGCCTTATCACAACCTAATGCTGAAAACTGGTCTTGGGAAACTGCAGTTTATGCATCAAATCATATAATACTGATAATCTGAACAACTGTCTTTGCATTTGTAGAATTTCTTTGAACAACCAAGTGATGAAGGATATCTTTTTTCAGTTCATTTATCAGGCAAATTATGACATTTCCTATCTGTGGACCTGAAACACAGAGAGATTTACACTGTTTTTCACAATGACCAGACTGACAACAATATAAATGTTGTTTACAGGTTAAAATTAATTTAAAATTTCATTCAGTCTAAGATTAGAAACGTTAGAAAGTGTAATAGCAGCTGGTTGTAGCACGATTTCTCATCACTGATATCAAAGATTGAGGAAAGTAAAACTTGTTCCTACGCCTCACAGTTTTCTTATTTTTTAAAAATCCTCCCAAAGGACTTTGAACAAGAACTAGGTGTGGAGAAAAACATGGATCGGGAAACATGGGCAAAGGACTTTTGATGCTGGGCCAGAGCATGTATTATTTATATGATGGAATTTATGTTTTTTTGTAAGCATGAAGCAGTACAGTATGAGAGGAAGTGCCCCCTGCAGATGCTGTCTGTTACACTGAGACTGTAGTCCCATTTTGTATGTTGTGTAAAACGAAAGCATTGAACAAAGCAAAGGTGATGTATGTATATGAGAAAATTAATTGTATTATATCATTCCAGTACATTCTGTTGTACATTTTAGTCTTGTTGATTTCTCCCATTGTTTATATAAGAATGCGGTTTGTACAGTCTCCAGCTAGTCCCCAGATTAGAGGGAAAAAAAGTATTAGAAGAAAAAAAAAAAAGGCGAGAACAGAATATTCATTAATTGCAGTTGTGTCAAAACTAGCCTAGCTGGCCTTATTTGTGAAGCATAATTGCTTTTAGCATATGGAAGTATTTTTTCACATTTTCTTTGTATAAAATTTGTATTAAACTTAAATATCTTTTTTGACAATTGTGTTTCTTTGTGACTAAGACAGGTGGCACACACGGTATGCTTTGGGTTTCTCCAGTTTTTCAAGAAACTTCACAATTTTTTTATTAAACTGTTTTAGAAAAATGTTCTGTGTTCCTGGATTTCCAGTTTTGGTTCAGTCTGGAGGAGTGTTCATTTCTGCACAGTCTCCAGATCACAGGTAATTTCATTTATGTTGGCAGCTTCTGTCTCAAAAGTGTGGGGCCTTTGCTGAATTTGAGATAAAACAAAGCAGTGCTGACATTCTGCTTTCTGACAGGTGTTTCAAACTGTGGGGTTTTTTTCTTTTAATGGGCATTGTTTTTTCTACAAAAGAGTTGTTTTCGTTCTTCCTGTGAAATAACAGGTGACCAAATCCTAGTAAAGATTTATATAAATATAAAATACATCACACCAAGAATTATCAAACCAAGATCCAAGGTATTATCTTAGATGTCCTGGTGACTGTTTTTCCCACATTTTAGCTAGTTATGAAGTTGATTGTTTTGTGTTAACTCAAATGAGGGAAGAATGCATCCCTGGCTTGGGCATTATGGGAGAAGATGCCACTGATTTGAGATCAATTTAAAAAACAGGCTGCAGCTGTATGTAATATATGATCACATACTGTGACTAGGCATAAGCTGCATCCTTGGCTGGGGCCTGGAGTATTCCTCTGTCTTCTGTAGTGTATCCCCTGTTTATTTCACAACTAGGTGCGGGGAAAAATTACTGTCCTGGGTTTGGAATTTTTACCTCTTTCTTATGGTGAGGATTTATCTGCCATAGTACCCAGCTCTGTCCTGGATGGTTGTTCTGTCCTGTGCTGCCTTTGCCCCATTTGGCTGCAAAGGGTGGTGCCACTGATTAGGTATTGAGTGACAGGTGCTGGGGGACCTAAATTGTAGATGATGAAAAGTCTCTTTTCCCTTTTGCCATCCTGGGAAAGCTTGTTTTACCTTCAGCTGCAGGCACTGGGTGGAACAGACATCTCGGAGGGCCAGTGGTACACAGGTGCTGCCAGAGGTAAGAATGTGCCATCAGTGCTGCTGAGATAATGTGCTGGTGCTCACTGCATTCACTCTTTGGTGTTTAATCCTAGAAATGGAAGTGGTTGCACTGCAGGGGAACACGGAGCAGCCAAGAGGAACAGAGTCTATCAGTGTTTCACCCTTGTTGACTCAGAGTGGGTGCTCTAGGTTCTCCTATCCCTGCTCAGTTGAGGCTCAGCTACAGCCCCCTGGATGCTGGCGCTTCATCTTTTGGATAGGGTCATTTTTAGAAACAATGAGATTGCTGAGTCTTCTAAGAAACCATTTTTATAAAAAATACCCCTCTGGAGTACCTGCCCTGTGTGAGCTCTGCTCTGCTCATCCCCTGCTTGGCTGTATACTCTGAGAGAGCAGGAAAATGTTGAGAATTAGGGTGTTTCCTTCCTCTGCTGCAACAGCTGGGACTCCAAAATTTGAGCTGGACCTCACAGGCTGAGGTCCTGTATGAAAGCTGCCAGGGGAGGAGGGGGGCACTGAGCTCTCCTGTTTGGTGGGGCATGGTGTGGAAAATTGAGTGTGGTTACACTGCACTGGGTGGAAGTGTTCTATCCCTGATGATGATGGGTATTTTTGCAATTATTTTCTTTGTGGTTTTTCTGTTGTTGCATCCGAGCTATTCAAAGCTGGCCAAGGACAAACTGTGATTTTTGTCCAAGCCTTTTTCTGAACTGGTTCAGCTCCAGGTTCTGGTTTAAAAGAATGACTAGAATATGAAGTCGGAGCCCTTAGAAGACACTGGTTTTTTGGTGTGGTATCTCAATGGCTTTTTTGGTTGTTGAAAGCTTTATTTTGTGCTCACTCCACGACTTACAGAAGTGGCAGGTGGCAGCAGAGAGGCAGAGGGACCCTCAGGATAAGGCTTACGTGGGGGAAAAAACCCCCAGTATTTTCTTTCAGTCCTTCACCTGGGACAGAGAAGGTGGATCAGTCCCTGCAGGAATAGTTATGCTTTTGCAAAGGGAGTGCACTGCATGGGTGCAGTGTGGGAAGGCACACTCCAAAGGCTCAGGGATGGATGGGATGTGTGGATGCTGCTCAGCCCCAAAGCAGGTACTGGGGTTTCCATGTGGCTGCACAGAGCTGACATGTCACAGGTGCTGTGTGGCTGCTGCCTTCTGAGCCAAAGACTGAGGCTGGATTAATCTAAGATCAGATTTTCTGCTTTAGTTTGGCAGAAAATCCTCTCTTGGATCTGGCACTGTTTTCTCTAAATGTTTTCAGAGACTAGGAGTATCCCTCAGGCTTGTGTAGTAGCACTTGTGTCATATTTGTAATTTGTGTAACCCTGACTTATTTGATCTTAGTAGATGAGGGCGTTGTAGCACTCACTGCATCTCTACCACCTGGCTCCAGGAGGCTTTGATCCTTCTCAGCTTCTCTGGTGCCACAGCAAGCAAGAATCAGCAGCTTTCAAAATGAATGAGAGATTTATCCAGGCCCAGAGAATTTAAATATTTTGCCAGCAAGATGAACAAGCCAGTCTTGAAAGGGGAGTACGTATTCCACATATACCTCCAGATCCAGAGCAGTGGCAGCACAGAAGGCAGGTAATTAGTCCCCCAAAATGTAAACATGGTTTTATTTAATGCCTTTCACTCATCACAAGGTACTTTCCCCCATTCCCAACCCCAAGACGGCAGCATAAGGCACCGTGTAGACACATGCACAGTCCTCATACCATCTTGGTAAGGTTCAAAAACAGAGCTACAGTTCTTACCAACAGTACCATGTGTCCTTACTACTCATGTACACAATACGATTCCCCCCAAAGTTTGTGCTGGAGAAATGCACTATTAATTTAGAACAGTAAGACTTGCCCCACCCACCCACC
>VWZG01008762.1:2136374-2219936 GCA_013396735.1 Grallaria varia | reverse complement strand
TAATCAACAGTTTCACTCTTATTTTCAGAAGGTCCCATGTGATGTGATGGACTGTGCAGAGACTCCTTGCTGTGCCCTCTTCCCCTTTCAAAACCAAGAAAGCTGACAGGGAGACCCAGACTTGTAGCATTGGCTGTTGATGGCAAAAAGGCCATTAGAGCTCTGTGCCTCCAGCTTAGTCAGCAACTGCAGCATCCCAGCGACTGATCAGAAGGCTCTTCTTCTGTCCAAAGGAAGGAGGACTTGAGACAATGTTCTTTGGCTGCAAGTTTTTAAAGGCTTCCACTGAAAAGGTTCTTCTTCTTCAAAAAAAGAAAAACTGCAGTTGCTGTGGGATTTTTTTTTTCCACTAAGAAAATGTTGAGGAATAGGTGGAACCGCTGCAACAGTCTGAGTGAAGCCCTCCCACGGCTCAGATGTTGGGGTCTGCTACAAATATTCAAGTTCCAAGGCGTGCCGAAGGGCTTCCAGGTCAGCATGACAAGAGATTCTCCAGAATGGCATGTTGTGCTAGAGTGAAACCAAAAGAGGGGATTTTTTTGTTTTTTTTTTTGTATAATACTGAGATCAAAACAACTTTCTGTTTGCACCCTTAGGAACAGAGCTTTGTACTTGGCACCAGTTTGTCACGATGCCACAGGCAAGGAGGTTTATCTTAGAGTTTAGTTTTCTTGTGCACTAATTAGGATTGTTTCTGAAACTGCATTATTTCTAGGAACAGTTTCAGGCAAACACCAGTAGTGAAAGCTGTTCAGTGATTCACAGACAAGTAAATGATTATATACCATAAAAGGACAGTAGTGTAATTTTCTTGGTATGTTCTAGTGAGCCTGAGGTTTGTGCTGCATTTGTTCCTTCTCCAAAATTGATAAAGGAATTTTGCTTTTAGATTTTATAACATATGGGACTGTGATTTCCTTCACCTTCTCCCAAAATGTGGTATATATGCAGTAATAAATATACTAAAAGCCTTAAGTGACAGCACTTAGACCCTTCCAGCATGGGAGTAACACTCCTAAGAGTCTTTTATCACTAAGAATTCACCTGTAACCTAAACAGCTTCCACAAAGCTTCAGAGAACATACACTTCCTAGACAGATGATTCTGATGGAGATGGTCCTTTTCCAATTGTACCTGCCTGTGTACAAAAAAACTCCAATGGTTCCAAATGTTTATGTTACCGAGTGTCTATTTACACTCCTCTAATGTTTAAATACAACTCAAGCTTCCCTCTGGTATGTTGCCTTCCAGTAAACAAATGTTTCCTTCAAGCTGCTTATCAATGTGTGTAGGAACAGCAAACCCTGACAGCTGAAGGGACTGAAATCCAGTGCTCTGCAATTTCACTTTAAGCAGGAAAATTATTTCCTTCTCCCTCCCCTGGTTGCTATTAAACCCATTCCATTAAATTATCTATTTTTCTTTCTTAAACCAGAAGAAAACTTGGCCTCCCAGCCACTCCTGTTGTCCCTGGGTTACAGATTTGTCACTCATTAGACAGGTGAAGAAAAACAACTCCCAACACTGGAGATGGTATCAGTGCTGTCAGCAAAACAGCAAAAGGCTCTTGGCCTGCCCCCTCCCTTTTTTTGTATTTGTTGGGGGGTTTTTTTGTTGTCGGTTTTTTCTTGGTTATGTTTTTTTTTGTATAAAGCTCAGGTGTGTGGAAGCTTTGAATAATGACTGTCATCAATCAAAGGAGGCAACAGCCCAGCAAAGAATGTGCTCTACTAATGGGAGAGCTGCTTAGGCCCGGAGACAGGAGCAAGAGGCTCTTGAAATCCCAGCACAGGAGAGTGATGAACCTTCCCACTTCCCCACAGAGGCTGAGAGCCCCTGCAGCCTTTGATGGAGTCCTGGTCACTGACCCCCTGCCTTTGAAGTGGGGCACTGAGCTGTCACAAGCAGCAGGTAATTATCACTTCAGCCCATTCATGCATTTTGGACTCTTCCCTGACAGCTCCTTAACCCTTCATGAACTACAGAACCACCTGCAATTTTAGGCAGTGTCCAAAGTAGGTGCAGATACTGGTCCTTCCACTGGCCAGGCAAAGTACATTATAAAAACCAGGGTTTCTGCTGCATTAAAGACCACCTGAAATACAGTTCTGAGGATAGACATATGTGCCCATCACCTTTGTTCCTGGGCCTGTGCAACCAAAAAGATCAAATTTGCTTGGAAAGTCTTTGCAGGATCTTCATTCAGACTGTGATACCAGGCCCTCCAGCACAAGGTTCACCTGTATAAGCTGAATTCCTGTGATATAATAATTTGTACATCACCTGAGCTACACCGTTAAAAATACTGGTTTGCTGATGAGGGGACTCATGCAGTCAGTCCCTGCATCTCAACTCTTGTGCAATGCACCCAAAGCAAATGCAGCTCTACCACATTTCTGCAGTCACAGCAGGAGCACAAACCCCAGGATGCACAAAGACATCTTGCAAATAATGTCTGCCATTAACAAATTCTATTCTGACCCTATAAAGCCAAATAAATGGAAATGCCAGGCAGGTTTCTGTTCTAAAGTTTAGGCAATGAAAACTTTGGCTGTTCTTGTTATTCCTGACCACAGTGCTTTTGCAGTTTCTGTTCTTTGTATTCAGTACAGCTTCCCAGTTTCATTTTTCTCATGAAATTAAGCACATTGATCCATAAATCACTGGTAAAGGCAGTAACTTGTACTCCCTTTGGTATTTGCTCTAATGACATTACACTCCATGATCTCAGTGAGTCAAAAACTAATGTGTGTATATACATATATTTATATACACACACACACATATTCTACTAATTCAAAACTAATTCCAGTAATTGAGAATTTACATGTGCAGATCAGAAATTCACCCTGCCTGATCATCTGAGATCACACACTGGAGTTTCCCTTTTCATGTGTTTAAAGCCATCATTACTAACCAGGAATGATTCCTGAAATATATTACACAGCAACTACCTGAAATATTGCACTCACTGCCAAAGGGAGGGGGGATTTATAGTATGAAATTTCTGACAAGGCTGTTGAGTATTTTGCATATTAAGAAATGAGACCAATTGTGAACTGCTTCACATGGAGGAAGCTTCATTAAATGCTTAAATAAAGCAAGCATAACTGAAAGGAAAACTTGGAAGAATCCAGCACAGCACCCACAGACTGTACCTTTTTTGCTCCTTGTTCCTCTTCAACACCATCTCCTATTACAATATACACAGCTTTCCTTCCAAACCTCTGCATTATTCTTTCAAAACAGCTCTCTTTCCCTAAGCAACACAAAAGAAAACACGTATTTTTGTCTGGACACTGCAGGCAGAGCTAACATTCAGGCTGTGATCAGGCTGGGTGGCTGTGCCTGACTTTGGGAGTAAATTTCAGCCTGTCTTTGGTGAGCCCTAAGCCAGTTTGCTCTTACCTGTTTTTGTTGCACTGTAAATGTTTTCAATGGGGAAGACAGTGCCCAGTCCATAGAGAAGCACTTTAGCCAGAGCAGGTATAAGCTGAGTTGTGGTGACCAACACATTCACACAGTTGGGCCTAGAAAACAAAAGATATTAGAAGTGGCAATCTGTGTTTCTCACTTTCACTCTGGACTGAAAGATGGTAGGAAGCAAACCTTTCCTGCCACTGGAAGTTCCCAAGCCAGTGGGGGATTATGCAGCCAGAGGCAGATAATGTGAGTACCAGAAATGCCTTTTGATCAGCTTAGTAGAATGAAAAAAACATAAACCAAACTAGCAGTAGTGATGCAGCCTTACTGAACACTTGCCAGGATCTCTTTGGTGTGAAATTAAACACCACATGGTAATGTCCATGCTGGGTTCTTTGAGTGGGTTCAGGGACACAAGGGCTCTTTTCTCCCTGTCCTCTTTTGTAAATCTGCTCACACAAAAATGGTGCCACAGATGAGACAGCCAAAGAAAGGCAAGGAAAAGGACTGTTTTTTGCTCAGTTCATCATCCCAAGCTCACCCCAACCCTTGATAATTCAAGCCTGGCAAACATGTGCAGACTGGCCTCCCACAGGCTTGGCCAGCTAAGTCCTATAAATGCGTCTCGATTTGTTTAGAGGGGGAAACCAAGGGAAGCAAAGGAGCTCCTGGATCAAACCTGCAGGCAATTCTTGAAGCTGTTCTTACCGGGAATGTATCAAATTCAACGCCTTCAGAGCATGTGTGAGCCAGAGATCAGTCAGCGCTTCCAGTTCTGCTCTTAACTGCAGCCAGGTTTCCCTCTTAGGAGCTCCTATTAAACCTGTAAGCAGGGAAAGCGTCTTTGCAGAAGCACAGAAAGGGAACTGCGTGGATTTGGACACAGAAATACCAAAGGGCTCCTGCGTTCTGAACTCTCCCAGTGCCCAGCCCTTGGTCTTGGTGCTGGCTGCTTCCCTTTGTCCAGGGCCATGGCACTCCAAGGCTCTGCTTCGAGGTCCGTGAGGCCAAACTGCAGCACGTTCCCAGGCTGCAGCAGCTCAGCTTCCTCCTTCTCCAGGGAATGGTTAAGTCAACCACACACTGCAGGACCTCCTTGGGACACCTTCCTTGGAGGGAGCGTAAAGCTTGTAGGGAAGTGAGCGAAAGGATGGAAGAGCTGTGTCACCTGGGCAGTGACACCTGGGGCCAGGAGGGTTTTGTTTCCACGTCCCATTACCAGCACATGTGGGTAGGTTTGTCCTCCAACCAAAACCAGGTTGTGGTGGCACTCAGTTCTTCTTTCTAAAGTCAGAGACCTGCACTAACGTCCCAAAAGAGAAGCAGAGCAGCCTGCTGGAGGCTGGCACTGGGTGAGATGAAGGAACTCAGGGTATCCTGATGTCGGGTGGTATTGTTTTAGGGGAGTTAAAAACAAATAGTTATGATACAAGAATGCTTCACTCCTGTGTTTGGTGGAAAAACAAGCATATTTGAACTGTTTGCTTGCTTACTAAACTTTCTGGAAAACTGGAGAAGGTTGTTTTTTCTGCCAAATAACTTACAAAATAAAGCCCCACACTAGCGACTTGAGTCCTTCTCAGACCACTAAACCAGGTATTTTAGTATGCAAACCCTGTACAGAACTGTATTTAAGGATGACAGAGGAAACACTTGCTCGGCTCCCTGGGAAGCATTTTTACTGGGAGGCTCTGACACCTCCTCCACAGATGTCCCTGCGGGGTCAGAAGTTTTTGGGCAGATGAAAGGCACGCTGGCTGCCCGGCCATGGTCACTCACCGCCCACGTTGTTTTTGTAGGTGTTGTACATCTCTTTCACCCGACGGTAGCGAAATGCTAATTTCCTCATCCAGTCAACTCCCCCGTGAACACCCGAGCCCAGACACAGGTTTGCACTGGCAGTGGAGCTGTGGAAGCCATCCGCGGAGAAGTTATACGTGCTGGGAGGGGGGAAGGGGAGAGGTCAGCATCATTACAGGCTGTACAGTGCCAGCAGGGAGGGGGAACAACTGAAAAGAAATGTGGAGACAAGTGGCAGCAGAGACACACACAGGGCACACTGTACAGAACTGAAGGTCATCTTCAGCACAATTAATAGCACAGATCTAAAAAAAATGTTCTTTTTCTGCTTCAATTTCTCACAATAAACCATCCATAAAACCACAAATTACAAAGCTCTGTATGAGTTCTGCACATTTCATTCTTGTCCCATGACTCTGCAGGCAACACTCTGGGAAAGGTAGATGGAATTGTACAGAAGTAGTTTCAATGAACATGATGGCCAAACTTACAGGGAGAAGAGTAATGTTTGGTGCAGTTTTGGTACAAGTTTTTACCAGTGACAAGGATCTGGCACAGCAAAATCCAACTTCTCTCTACTAAGTCCATTCACTGCAGTGGGAAACCTTTCAGTCTGGCCACATCTGTGATAACTGTCTGGTGAAATCGTATCAGAAACTGGTGTGGAGTTCAACCTAAATTCAATATATTTCCCACAATGGTTCAAAGCTCAGTATAGTCAGGACTTGACAGAAAGCACAGGCACAATAATGTGAGAAAGGGGACTCTTTGCTTCTGTGTGTTTGATAAATGCAGACAGTGTGGAGCCAGGGAGGGGATGAGAGCACATGCTGGGGGATCACTGACCAGCCCCCTGCTATTCTGAAATGGCTGGAGACCACCTGACCTGCAGCTTCCACCCCAGAGATCCTGTACCTTAGATCTTGACCATTATCATCTGATGATACATCATCTATGTGGATCTGGTCACAGTCCTGAGAAGAGTATGAAAAAAGATACAGCAGTGAGTCAATGTTTTGAAAAAAATTTGAAATAATATAATGCAAAATTACGGTAAGTGTAATATTCAGGAGATAAAATCTTACATATTGCTAGCATTGTCTGGCATGGTCTAGCCAGTTAACTGTTAGGAACAAGTATCACATAGCACAAAATATGAATAGACAGAGGATGTGTGAGAGATCTGCTGTTATTTAAGGGCACAACAGCTCTTGAAAAACACAGTTGTCCTTCCTAAGCAGACAGGAGGGAGAGAGATGCTTGTATTCCAGCCAGGAGAGCTGTGGTTTTTTCAGCCCTGTATGCATGATAAGGCAGAAATTTGGCAGCCCTTCTCCCTGTGAGAATACTGCTTCAGACAGGAGGTGTATGCCCACACTATTACAGGGGGAGAAGATCTATCCCAAAGAAATTTCCAGAAACACCTGTCCTGTTTTCCCAGTTTGTTCTGAGGGGACTGAGCTTCCTCTGATGTGCAGAGGAGCTGGGCTGGAGCACCAAAGGCAGCACTCTGTCACTGTCCCAGCCGCAGGGAGAGTTAAGGAATGCTGTATATCAGTAATGAAAAAATCTGTGCACGGGGTATTTAACCAGAATATACACTTGGAGCTCAGCCTGCATGAAGTATGTACTCTGATCTTATCTTCCAAAATTCTGCATTGTTTGAATGGTGGAGGCCCTGCCTCAAAAATGTGAGAAATGCTATTCCTTTGGTTCTTTCCTAGTCTTAGCATTAAGATTAGGAGGAGAAAAATCAAAAAGGTTCCCCCACCACCTTAACTCTCCTTTCTCCAGGACCTTCTCAGGTGAGAACACAACGGAAAGTCTATCTTTAGTTTTGGTTGATTTTTCAACAGAGATTGAAAGGTGTTGTACCAGGTACAACAGGATTCTGCAGTCAGAGCACCTGCAAACTAACCAAGGTACAGTAATTCTCCAGTGTTCTGTAAACCACAGAATTTGTTTTACCTTCCTTATACAATTGTGAGTTTGATTAATTACTTCAAACTAGTCTCTTTCAAAAAAAAAAAAAAAAAGAATAAGTCCCCAAACAAGTAACCAAACTTACTATCAGTGGCCAAACATGACAGACAGATCTAGTTCATAATGATGAGATTATCTGCACCATTTATTTTAGATAATTCTCAAAAATACACACAATTTTATCTTGTTCTCATCTCATCAGCCCTCTTATCAACCCATCACTGGAGTGTATATTTCTGTATATAATGGGAGCCAAGCAGCTGAACAGCAGATCTCTGCTGGCACCGCTCTCTCACCTCTTTCCACCCCCATAATTTTTTAAGCCCCCCTCCCCATAGCTGTTGTGAACCATGCTGAGATAATATTGATGCAGCCCACTCCACTTCAGCTGTACCACGCAGGGCATTAAGTCAGGGGAAAGGTATTTGTGGAGGGATCTGTTTTTCTCATTTGTGAATGAATTGTTCTGTACAGCGAAGTGTGACAACAGTAGCTATCACATTTCTAACTTCATAAAATACCATGACACTGGGTGAGACGCTACCTCATAGTCCTCTGGCTGAGCCTATCGTGTTACTGGGGGGAACTCAGGGAACTGGCCACAGCAAGAATGTGGACCATGTTTCACTGCTTGGTTACAGGACCAATTTTTCATTCTTGCAGCATTTCCTTGAAATCTTACTGAGCAGGGAACCAAGGCAGGATATCTGGGCTGCTGAAAAGAAGGTGCAGATTGTTCGAGTGGAAATCTGTGATGGGGACATAACCCGGTTTTCACATCCATTGATGTTTTAAATTGATACTCTGGGATCTCAGAGTGTGGTCCCAGAGCCTGTAACTGGGTCCAACAAGTAAGACCTCGGTCAGCCCTCCCAGCTCTGGGCACTGAACTGATTATGCTGCTGGGATATCTCTGGGTGCTCCATAACCTACAGCCAGGTGGGACCAGATCCCTGTACCCACGTGTAAAGGAGCCAGAGCTAATGCAGCTTTCAAATGGCATTGCTGGCTTGGAGAAAGCCTCTGCTGCCTCCCTGTGAATCACAGGCTGCTCCTGAGGACACAGGGGGAGGCTGCTGCTGTTATCCCTCCCTCCCCCTGAACACTCTCAAGGTATGTCTCATGCACAAATGAAAACAACTTATGAACACACGTGTTCTCTATTTGTGTATCACGACTGTGGTAGAGATTTTTAAACATCTCATGGATTCACTGATCAGATAGGTTAGGCTAACAGTTCCCACAACACAAAACCTCCGGGGATGGCTCTGAAAGGCAGTAAACACACTAATCCCCTCGTTTGTTAATTCCTCATCCCCTTGTCAGTCCTCCTGTCCTTAATACCTGTTGCCCCGAGTGTTAGACAATAGTATCTCCAGAGGGATTGGGGGTGGAAGGTGTTATTCCTTAGCCAGCATTGTGCAGTGAACAAAAGGCAACTGGGAGAAAAAGCACAACCTTGGAAAGCCCAGAGTTCATATTTTAACTTCACTGTGATTTGCAACCTTCTTCCCCAATTTCTCAAAAGGGGAACAGAGAGGGAGAATCAAGTGAATATTTGCTGATATATTCTGCAGCATGATCAGAGCCCTTCGTACCCAACACCTTGCATGGCCTGTATTTGCAGAGATTTCATCTGCCTGAAAGTCTGAAACTCACTGGCAGAGAATCCCTTTCTGTAAAAAGACCAAAAGTGTTTAGTAAGAATCCAGGTCTAAGGCTTGTCCCTTCACCCACCTGCCTTGGGGACTGGTGATCAGCCTCCTTCTATACAACTGCCCTGAGGTTTGGGGTGAATCCAATGGGAAACTCGCCCCTCTACTTGGCTGCAGAACTAGGAGAGGATGGTTTGAAGTAGAAAGGATATGAATGGATCTGCTGGTTCACCTTTTCATGCATCCCTGAATCCCACTCCCAAACACAGCAGCAAAAATACATCCAGCTAATGCATCCAATAAACAGTGGCCTGAATCCCTTCTGAGTAAATCCTGAGAAAAGATAAAGCCCTGGCTAACAGCAGAGTATAAAAATAATTTTTTAACAAAAAAAAGTGAGTATTCCAGTTCATGTTCCTCATTCAGACTTCGAAGCCAGTTTTTTTGCTGTGATGTGAAATCACAACCTCACCAGACTTAAGAAGGTCACACAAATGCTACCCAGAGCTGTGCAAACCTAGCTGTATCTACGGACAAATGTTCTGCCCTCACCAGGAACTTCCTGGGAATGCTCCAAAAGGGCTTTGCACCCTGGTAGCACTTTCTGCTCTGCACAGCACTGAGATGTGCAGCCAGCAGAACAAACCATTCTCTGGTACTAAAGCGAGGGAATTGAGGTCTGTGTCCCATTAGCCCCTCTGGAGAGGATGGGAGGCATTTCCTCCCCTTCTCCTGGTTCCACTGCCAGGACCAAGGCCAGCCATGCTCTGCTTAGTTAAATCTGCTGGACCCAACCTATCCCAGCCTTGGCTGTGCATTTGTGCCAGAGAAATGTTTCACTGTGTTTAGAGTTATCTGGTAAAAGGACTCTTGCTTTGGTCCCAAATGGGCAACTATCCTACTGCTTTCCCAGTCAGAGCCTCTTTCAATTTGCCCCAGCAAAGAAGATATTCAAAAACTGTTTCAGCCCTATGCACTTTTAGCTTATTTAGTCTTGTACAGGCCAGCATTACACCACATGATGGTGCTAATGTATATGGTAATGCTCGTGGATCTGCTGAATCTGCTCCTGTGCTGTTTTTCACCAATTCCTTTTTTTTTTTTTTGGTTTGTTTGTTTTTAAGAATATCATTAATTGCACTCTTCTTAAGCCTAGTGCTCAGTGATGTATGATCCTTAAATACCACTTTGGGAATACACAAACCTAACTTCTATTTATCATCCTAAATGAAGGTGTAGGGTGGGTAATTCTGGATGACTGTCACTGCAAATTCTTCCAAACCGAAAGGGCTCTTTTTGGAAAGTGAAATTTTGTAAGGAACATTTACTTTTCTTGAATTCTCTGTCATCCCACCATTTTTCATTGAAAAGGCTCAGCTAAAACCAAACCACCAGTGCCCAAAGCTGTAAGTGACTGGTAAATGTGCACAGCTTCACTGAGGCCAGACAATTTGCTGCTTCATTTAAAGTTTTAGAGCAGTAAGTGAAGTAAGGAAACTTGTTTTAAAACTGGTAAATCTTTTAAAAGTCTAGATAGGCAATGGGTTTCTGGAGAGCGGACATGGAGCTTTACATGTTGAGATCTGATAGGTGGAAGGTGCTGGTTGTATACTAAGTATAATCCCTACTCATGTTATTGCCCTGGGCTCCCAAAGAGAAGCTCTCTTTTCTTTTTCCCTAAGAAAATGATTTTTTCGCTTTGTACTTTCTGTGCCTCCATCACAAACTCCCTCTCTGAAAAAGAAGCTGAAAAAGGAAAAATCTGTCAGTTCAGGTGCTACCCACTAACTTGCCTTTGAAAGGAAATAAAACTTCTCAGCAAGTGAAACCTCAAGACTGTAAGGAGCCAGGTGGCAGGAAAGGTTGTACCTCCCATAGCACAGAGGACCACAGTGCAATTAAGCAGTGAAGGAACCAGAAATTCTTGCTGAACTCATCAGGTAGAGAAAAAGTTCTCTCCTTTCACCTGGCACAGAAACAAATTCTTTCTTTTTCAAGTGAAAATAAAAAGACCACAGCAGTCTCCCCAGGGATGCCAGATATTTTTTCCCCTCCAAATGCCTCCAAGCAGAATTGTGACTCCAAGGTGCCCAGCACAAACCCCTCCTCACTCTGGACTTGACCCATTCAGGCTGTGTCTACTGACTGCAAATGGGAACAAATTTTCATCACTGCTGTGCAGCTGCTTCTCAGCTGGTGACAGAACTCTGGAAGCATCACTTTGCTTGGATTTTACTGCATAATCAAAAGGATTTTTTGCTTTGTGTAAGAGATAGCCAGGTCTAACTATGCCACAAGCAGGAAGGATCCTTCCTCTTGGTCTTTTATGTTCAAACACCCACAGTTTCATCCTGCAGTGTGCCCGAGCTTCAGCAGACCTCTTGCTCTGTCTGCGTGTGCAACAGAGCTGCCTCAAGAACACAGACCTTTTTATAAAACTCTGCATTGGCTCACAGCTAATTGCCACCTGCCCCATAGGATCTATGCTCATTTACCTTAATAAAATTATTAAATAGCAAATTTCAGGAGAAGCAGCAGCAAGGTCCTCATTATTAGATTTAGGAAACCTGCCAAAAGCCATCACTGCTACTGTGTATCTAGAAAAAAATTCCTTAACAAAATGAAGATGTCGAAGGGACACACTGAGTGTGCTTTCAATCAGCCACCTAAGGCCCATTTCTTTGGGGTCAAAAATGAAAGTTTCTTGGCCAAAAAACAAGTTTGTAGACCACATGCAAATGATTAGAGATGTTAAATAAAATAATCAGCTACATACCTCCAGGTCATTAAAGAACAGATGTGTGTCTGCAAGGTTGAAGATCATTTCTTCCATCATAAGGCCTATCCGCACAGACGTCGTAGTGTCCTGGTAGGGGAAAATCAGGGGGTTTCCATTTAGTTTTTCTTTTTTTTTGGGATGGGGATGAGAGATCTTAGAACAAACACAGGACCTATATATTCCTGCTTCTGAAGATACATTATTAAAGTAATTTGATTTGCCAAGTGTATCTTAATATCAACATGATTTCCCCATCCTTTCTTTTGTTCTCCTAGATAGACAAATCCTGTTCTTCGAAGGATGTCTGTAGCTCACCCTGACCAATAATAACCCACATACTTCAGGTGCTGTAAAGATCCTTTGAACACTTGAAACTATAAAAGAATTGCTTCAATAGGATAGATAAAAAAAATTGATTTCCAAAAGCATCATTAGGGAATGGTTTGGGGAGAGTTACAAGCAACAGGGCACACAGAGGGTGATCCTTTCCTGCACTGTCCTTCAAACCAGGCATTTCAATCCCATTGAAGCTGCTTATGCAACAGCATCAGCAGAGTTAAAACAACCCCATCTTACCACACAAACTCAATTATAACACAGCAAAATGCTTGTCCAAGTATGATTAGTGCTGCTCAGGACAACAAGCTTGCAGAGCCACAGCTGCAGATATAATGGCAGTTACACCCAAATAACTGCACTACTTAAAAATAGTCAAAAAAGACCAGACATAGCAAATGAAAGTGCAGGATGGGCTCATCTGTCACTCCAGCCAGTGTTCCTGACTGTGCCAGGTTGCTCACTCTGCCATTTTCCTGCCTCCAAACAACTGACCCTGTTCCAAACCCACAACAAGAGCGCAGAAACACACGATGCAAACAAAGTTACCAGCAGTACATTTTCTTATCCATTGAATACTTCAAAAACATAAGCAAAAATAGTCTGTGGTTAATTTGATAAACACTCATAGCTAAAAAGCATTGTGCCTGTTCAAGCTAAACAACAACAGACAACTTGAAAATAAAAAGCATTCCCACGACAGGTTTATTTTGTTAATTCATCTTCATTGGGTTGGAGATCTCCCATCATTATGTTCAAGTGGGTGGTTTTCCTCTATTGAAGTCACAAGCCAAGCTAAAGCAGGGCAGATTTACATGGAGTCCCTGCTCTAATTTTCTGCAGACTTCTGGGGAGTCCTGTTATTGTTACGACAGTAATGAATGAACTGAGGAGCTCTAACAGGGAGCACAATGTTGGGAGGATGAGCAGACTTCAATCAACCTCTGTGGCAGAGGCTGCTGACATGGATGGTGTATTACACGCTAACCTAATTATTATGCATTCTTGGTGTAGTTCCCTTTAATTAGAGCGGAATGGCTGTGGCTTTAGCCATGTGTGTGACTCACAAGCACTGTGCCCATTAAAGAAAAGCTCTGTCACTCGCATTTAAACACGCTTGTTGCTGTTCCAGAAAGAAGAGCACGGCCTCCTCTGGGCATAAAGTAAAAAATTCAACAGACTTGCCTTGAACATGTCTCTGATTTCAAGCCCCAGACCTGCCCCCCTGATGAGGCACAGGGACACAGGAGCAGTCAGGGCATCTGACTGCGGCCCCTTCCAAACAGCACTGAAACAAATTTTACTGCCCAGGTGTAGTTACACCAGGGAACTGTTTTGAAGAAAATACACTGCTAGGAAGAAATTATTTTGTAGAATAGTTTTTAATGAAGCAATTTATTTTTATACATTTCAAGGATCATTAGCCTTTAAAACTCTTTCAGGAAATCTCATTGGTTGGTTTTTGCCATTTATCCTCTAAGTTTTGTCTTTAGCTTTATTGGTATTAATCACTAATGGGGAGTAGGAAACATTTCCACAGTGTATGAAGTTACCCTCTCTTAAACTAAACAATATGGGAATCAAACTGTAGATGAGAGGAGGGAAAAAAAATATCTCTTGAGATACAGAATATGATGGAATGAAAACAAAACAGAAAAATGCACTTTACCACCCAGAGGGGAAGTCATTTGGGGAAATGATTTGGCATCACTGCTCTCACAGTGTGGACATTTCCTCTCTGGCAAGGCAGACTTCCAAGTCTTAAAGAGACTGATAAAGCTAAAAGGCCAATCAGCACTCCCAGGATGACAGAGGTGTCTACAGGCACCAGGCCAGGGTTCCTCCAGCCTCCCTTTATTTGCATTACTGTGGCATCTAGAAACACTAGTCCCAGATTTGAACCCCACCATGCCAGAGGCTGTCCCCACACTAAGCAAAGACATGGTTGCTACAGCTGTCAATTCAACTGTGAATAAACAGGAAAATTGGACTGACAGGAGAGCACCAAAGTGAGACAGGTATATCAGTCAACGTGCTGTCCAAATTCTCTATACAGTGTGCAAATAACCTGAAAGAGAGTTACGAAATCTGTCTGAAGATGTTGACAGAGAGCTCTTCCCAGGCACAGAAATCCTGTGCCTCTAAAGGACACCTCTGTGCTGCTGGGGGTACCCCTGTGGATCTTATTGCCTGTGGTGGAGCAGTGTGAGTTCAGCAGAGCAATGTAAAGTTACCACACTCATACCAACAATCCCTGCTAACATATCCTTCCGTAGGAAAAGAATGCCCTGGAGCTCTGGGAACAAGCTTCCTGGCTAACAGACCCAGCCAATGTTTCCTGATGCATGTGAAGCCCAAGGACCACAGACAGCTTGAAATCAAATCTCCACCAGGAACCACTTTTTACAGTGAAAACAGATTAATCTAAAAACTCAACCCCCAGTGCTTGTTTAGTAACTCTAGAAGAGCGAGGTTCTCCCTCTGCTAATCTACAAGTCATGCTTTCACAAACAAGGACAATGAGAGGCAGGGATGGAAAACAGGCAATAAACTCCTTTTGTAAATAAAACTTCCAGCAGCACAGTGTATCCCCATATGCCTCACCTCGGCCACGCACCGGTGCTGGAGCTTCCCTTGGGGTCAAAATTAAACAGCTCCACAAAGCACTTTTAGTGTGAACCTCTGGTGCTCAGACATGACCAGGCGTTCCTGGCCTTCCCATGCTCAGCCTGAACAGCTTCTCCCCACTGGTGGGGGGAGATAAGCACCAGTGGGGCAGTGGTTATTCTGGACTATTCAATCTGGAAGAGAATCCTATCTCCCCTTCTCAATACACCCGTCACTCCCACTTTTAAAGAACAGGAGTCCAATCTCACAGCCACCTGTTTCTCCTTAGGGCACATCCTGGGGGAACCGAGAGGTAAAAAAGCCCCCCCATTCTCCACTACTCCTTTATAAACAACAAAGGACCAAAATGTACAAAGAGTAAGTCGTTTTTCGACATTTTCCATAAAAAATGTTGGCCCTAAAGAGCATCCTTGGACATGTCTCTGCTGTTTCTGTCACTCCTGTGACTTTCAGCCACGTCCTGATGGGCCATTGCTGCTGACAGTGGCCACACCTTGCGAGCAAGGTGATTTCCACTGTATGAGAGGCACTGCCAACTCCCAGCTCCATACTCGCTTCTTTTGGGGTAATTTTGCTGCCTATTCAGCAAATAGTCCCACTAGAAGAAAACACAGGCAACAGAAGCCTGTGGAACATGAAACAGTATCACTTCACCGAGGGGATAATTTTCTGCCATATCCAAATGGCACAAGCTGACACATTTGCTCCCAATGCTGCTTTTAGGTTGCCCAGTTGCATCCACTGTTTCTAACCCTTGAACCACTTCTGTGCATTTGAAGTGAACTGTGTTTTAAGAACCACAGTCTGAGTTCAAGTGTGTCCTCTGAGCTGACAACACGTCACCTAAAGCTTGTTTCTGTTTTCATTTTGAGCCCCCATTTCAAGTAACAGTATGACAGAAGATGGCTAAAAGGAGCTTGTAGAACAGCCTTCAGTTTGTCTGTGCTTAAAGATGATTTCCACATAAACTGGAGGTGAGCAAAGAGCAAATATTTCCCCACGTCAGCAGTGGGTTAAAGAAGGAAGGTAGGTCTGCTCACTTCACTAAAACACCATCTAGTTTGTATTTTAGCAGAGCAAAGGGAATGCAGGATGTGCAGCACACCCAAATTAGCTTTAAGCTACCAAATGTGGGTACCAAAAGCTGCCGGTGAGTTGCAAAGTGCACTGTTTTGGTCCCCAGACCCTTTTTCAGGAGCGACCCTACACAAAAGCCTGCACTGCTGTACCTTCACTCCTGGCATTACCTACACAGACGCCCACGTGCGTTGCAGTCACACCTCAAACTGCACCACCAGCAGCCTCCCAAAAGGCTCTGCATTAAAACCTTCTTCCCACTGATCTCCTGAAACAGAGATTTCACAAACTGCTTATACTTGCCCTAGAACATGCATTAAAAAGCCACGTATTTGTTAACACCTGCAACCACCACTAATCCAGTTGGCTGCCTGTCCACAACCAGCCCTCCCCTCTTGTGCACTGTCATTTGGGAAGGAAGAGAGGAGCAGACTTATCTCTGGCAATCTCTCAAGTGCAAGTCACTCTTGCCTCCAGTCGTGGATGCAAAGCCCATTCCAAGCCTCTGCCTTGCAGGTCCCCTGTTCAGACTTGCAGGCCATCAGCAAAGGGGCAGAACTGGCTCCTCTGAGACGGGTAACAAATCAGCCTGTTGTCTGACTCTGCCTCTATTTAGCAACGTGACAATTAACTCGACATTCAAATTGTTAGGACAAAGTCAGTCTGAGCGTGGATCTTGGATTCAGACACCATCACTCCCCTTGAAAAAACCCCACCAAAATAAAGCCCTAGCATTTTAAACTAATCAGTCTCTTTAAATCCCTGCCAAATACCCATTTATGCCGTGAGCAAATAATTACTTTTCTACAAGGAAGCAAGTATTAATTAAGAGTATTCATCAGACTCCTATTCTATAGGGTTTACCTGCCACAGGTGTCAGCCAGAGGTGAGAGACGGATTAGGACACAATCAAGGGCTTTCCAAGTTAAATCTCCTCCTTGTGGTTAGCTGTTAATAATGAAGTTGTCACCAAAAGAAAGAATTTAATAGTTTTAATTGGGTTTAATTACTTGGAAACTCTTGGAAAATGGTCCAGCTTGGTTGTAGTATAAAAAATGATGATGATAATAATAATCAAAAAAGCAAAGACAAAAATACCAGGGCCACATGTTTGAACAAAAAAGAGTCTGTGAGAATAATCATTCTTTTGCTGTAACATTTTATACCTTGATCAAAATTTGAGACATGAACAAGACTTTCCCATAATAATGGGAAATTAACCATGTGTATGAGTTCTAGTTCAAGTAAGTCCTCTTTTTGAGGAAGAAAACACATTTAGGTCTTTCACTAACTACACTTAAGTCGCTTAGCTTGCAATTTTATCTTTTTAATAACACAGGCTGAGCCTCCCAGAGCTTTTCCAGTAAGGCAGCGCATATTTGTGAGAAAAGTTGTTTTAAGTAACAAAATAGCTCAGGAGCTAAACCCCATTTTCAGAAATGATTTATTTAAGGGTCTACACTTCAGGCTTTTTTAAACAGGATCTCCCCTTTTCAAAGGGAATCACTCAGCTTTTCAGGGTGCAAACTTTTTTCCCCCCAAAATGAAGACTTTTTTTTCCCTAAACACTAATATATCCAGGTTTATTAGACAACCTACTGAATTTAAATTAATTGTATCAACACATACCACAGTGTGACCCTGCAAAAAGTCCATGCCAGATGGAGAGCAAACATAATTTAATCCCTTTTCTTCAGGCATCTTTTCATATTGACCCTTACTGTGATTCAAGGAGTGCTTCCATTATTGACTGAGGGACTTTTTACTGCCATGTATCTGCTCACAAATGGCAGGGAACTACACCTTGGAAATTATTCCAATAAGCAAATGAGCACGTAGGTCACTAAACCCTCCCACTCCAGAGCACACAGAGGTTGGAAAGGTTCTCATCCCTCCCTAACTATGCTTAGGGACAGGCAGCAATGCCTACAGTGATTTATCCCATATCTAAACCCATAAAATCCAAAATGAATTCCAGTCCTGTGGTAGTACTGTACTTAAATACAGGTTAAAATCTGGGCCATAATGCTTGAGGATAAATGGCAATTATTTCTATTTAGTAATACAAAAGGCTCATGACCAAAAACATAGAAATAATTTCTTTTTACTATACATGGCACACATTTCAGGAGAGGGAGTGGAATCTAAATCTTCATTTCCTTCCCCTCAGCACAGGAAAATCACTGTATTTCTATTTGAAAGCCTTTGATAGATCTGTAAAAAATACAAAACTCCTGGAAAGCTTGACAGAAACACATCATGGAGTGTAATCCTCAGAACACAGGTATATTTTGCACATACAACTTCCTAAAACAAATCCCTTTGCCTTTTTTAAACTCCTTTTCCCAACTGGAAAGCAGGTTCCCTCTACTCGCGCTTGTTTAATAACCCAGCATTGTTTCTGACACACATTTTACGTCGAAAATAATCCCTTAATAGCCCCAAATGCCACATGTGTGCTCTGCTCAGAGCCCTCGCTGCTCTCCTAAGCTGCAGTACAAGAGGTTACATCCCCAGGAGCTCCGAGCATCTCCCGTGCCCACCACCCAACCCGCCGGGGGGCGGCTCCTGCTGCTGCTCCCCATCAACCAGCCCCGATGACAAACACACACGTTTGCTCCCGAAATACACATTTGAAACAATCCAATGGCTGGAATTATTCACTCCCTTCTCTCCAATAATGAGCTAAATAATTGATATAGCAGCATGTCTAAAGTAACAGACTTCTTTATTACCTGCAGTGATTGAATGCTTTTTTAATTTAACTTAAAAAGGCATTAAACACAAGGTTTAGCCTCCAGTGGGTAAAAAAATCTCCAACTTCCTCAGAAAATCCTTTCCAAATTGTATTCATCTTGACTTAATCCATGATCTACTGAGTGAATTAGGCTCTATTTGTTTTGAAAATCTATTTTATGGAGTTCCAAGGACTGTGTTTTCCTTAGGAAGGGCTTATTCTGCCTTTCTGACCAGGGTGCCTGTGAGCAGCCCTCTGCAGAGGCCTCTGCAGGTTTTTAACGTCCCAAGGTGCCCCACACATATGACTAACAAAATGTAAATAAACACAGCTGAGCCAGTAAGAAATTGGAAGGTTTTCTCATTAAAGAAATAAAATAAACAGATGTCCTTAAGCACTTTGGCTCATGTTTGTCAAAGGAATGGAAAACTCTCAGATGTTTGACCAGCAGTCATGATATAAGGCCACATCTCAAGCGAGAGGAGAAGAAAAAAAGTGACTCTATGGCACTTAGAATTAACTAATAGTTCTCAAGGGAGGCCGCTTTTGATTTGAACCTTAGCAACTTCTACAAATAGTTTTTAACAGCCGAGCAATAAAATGGGGTTTTATTCCTTCTCAGTTTGTAAAGTAGTAAAGGACAGACTTGGCCATTAGAAGCATGAATCACCATTAGATTTGATTAAATCCCCATGGTGTTTCAATCAGGTCCTGGCTTTAGGGTCCTGGGAGAGAACAAAGCAGGGAAAAGCACAAGCTACTTGAAGCATTCAATGAAAGCAGGGGGAAAAAAAAGAAATTAAAAAAAAAATCAAACTTAGGGTTTTACAAGGATCTTGAGTAGAGCCAAGGAGGAACTTTTCAATGACTACTTTTTTAATTTGGAAATTAGAATTCATGTAATTCATTTAAAGGAAAAGTTTTTTTTTAAGAACATGTAACTGCCAGCAAAACTTTTGAGGAATAAGGCTCCTTAGACCCACAACATCATAAAAAGACAGTCCAGTTCACAGACAGTCAGCACAGAGCAATCATGGCATTTGCTAAAATGCTAGAAAATCATGTTTATGTCCTGTCCTGAGCCAAGCAGAAATTTTAGCTACTCTGTCCCAAAGGTTTTGCTGCTGTTGGTGGTCCCTCTCCTGGTCCTTCACACACCTTTGTCACCACAAGTCCCTCTCCAAGAGGGGCAGGCTGGAGACCCGACTGCACGTCCCGTCTCTGTGTCACCCACCTCTGTCTGCTCACAACCCGCACAAACCCCATGGTGCCACTCATGAAATGCAAAAGCAATAAAAAAATAGGATTGTCACAGAAAACCAGCCTCTCCAGCGAGGAAGCACCTGCGAGACAGACTGCAGGTCCACCCTGGGCACAGCCAGGGCGGCTGCTCCAGTAAAGCAGCCCCAGAGCCCCGGCCCCCAGGGACACACCGTGACACAGGGGACCTGAACAGCCCTCCCCTGAGCTGAACTAACACCTACAACACGACCTCGCATCACTCTGATTTAAAGCTGGGCCATAATTTGCTTTATTCATTTTTTCCAGTATGTTTTTTTCTTAATTGGAGCCAATTCCAGATGCTGAACAATCTCAGAAATCGCTGTGATTCTTACTTGAAATTTTATAGAACTGAACGCCCAGATACGAGAAGACATTGTTAAAGTACTGATAAAGATCCAGCAATTCAAGAACTTACACTGTCCTATGTATTCAGTTCTGTAAGTTCAGACTAAGGTAAAATCTTTGTGATTTGGTTCCAGGATTTCAGAGTATCTTTTGCACGTAAAGATGACCTTTAACTCCAGATTTTATTTTACCCACAATTCATTTGGACACCACAATCCCAAGAGCTGGACCAACCCAGAACATGTTCTGGGAACAATACCTAATACTAAGAAAAGGCATTGCCTTCACACACCTTTCAGGAAAAACAACACACTCGCTGTCCCCTTTTTCTGATACTAGTCCTTCAAAAAGTGCGAGAACGGACCTGCAACTTAATACTTACAATTTCTCAGACTGAAAGAAATGCAGAAGTCTCAAGGCTTAGGCAACACAGATTACAGAACAAGCTTGCAAGTATCTCGGTCAGGGAAAGAGGGACAGTCTCAGGATTTTGCTTGGCACAGGAGTGCATGCAGCCTCTCTATATTGTTTCTGAATTAACACCACCAAAAGAGTATTTCTGTGCTCACCTGCCTGCTTCAAACAAGCCCCTTGACTTTTCCCCAGCTCGTGTGAAAGCCCAGCAGCCTGATGTGGATTTTGAGCCATTTCTCTCACTCATTCAGAGAATGATCTGGGGGGCAGATCTTTGCAGTAAAGGCTGCAGCCACCTCCCTGGGGAGCTCTATTAGCCACACCTGAAGGGATTAAAAAGGCTGGGTGGACAGGAGGAGAATCTGTAATGGTCTACATCTGCTGTGCTTCCACAGCACGTGGTAAATACTCAGCACTCATACAGGGATCAGAACCCTGCAGAACCCTCCTGAACACAATATCCAGGGTTTGCTGCCCCTGGAGGTGTTGGGGAGTTTGCTTTTTCTTGTCAGAGGGTCTCCTGCTGAGAAATTGAGGGTGGAGAGATGTCCTTGGGTTTGACAGCTTTGCTGCCCCCATCACTCAAGAGTGTGACTCCGTATGTTTGGGCAGGGATGTATCCACTCAACCACGGGCATGGAAGCAAAAGGAGAGGTGAATCTGCAGGCTCTGACTGCCCCTACAGAGGTTCCACAGCAGTGTCCGTATGGCCAGGACATCAAGACCAAGTGCCTGCTGACTGTGCAATGCGGGGCCGGAGCAGAGTCTGGGCAGAGCAGCCCAGGCTGGGCTCTTCATTCATGCCTCAGCCTCGGTAGGTTTTGTGGTTTAACTCCCACTGATGCTGCAGACAAGGTATTTTCTGAACACCTGAGATTGACTCGCAGTGCTCTGAGCCCACATGTATGGCAAGAACCACAGGGGTTTCCCCCAGAAACCGAAGAAGAGAGAATTTTCACATGAAATCTGATCAGAAAACATACATTGATGCATTAACAGTTAATACTTGACTACAACTGATAATCCTGTTTGTGAATTCTTCTCCATCTTTTTAGCTTTTTTCCTCATTTTTTGGACAGCTCCCTATTGCTCCCATCACCAACGAAGGGGAACACACAAACCCATTTGAGATTTTGTAGCTAAAGAACACAGGAGTTTAGACTCAAATCTCTGAGGCTGTGGTTGATGTTCCTCCTCCCATCTTCCCAGAAAAATCAGCCCAGGAAGAGGTGTTATTCTTCAGCTTGAACAACTCTATACACTAATTCTCTGAACACCTGCACAGCAACTCTACAGCACAGCTCTACAGGATGATACTGGGACATAAATGCTGGCTGGGGGAATGGTCAAGATCATATAAACTGACATTTTTTCTGGAGGAAGACAGGCTGAACCAAGATCTCCATGTGTGAGGTTTAATTACAAGCATGTGCATGTCTAATTACAAGCACATGAAACTTTTATGATTTCTCATAGACAAAAAATAAGAATTTAGGTTTTGATACTTAATTTACTTTGAGATTAACACTTCCTATGCTGTTGAAGTAAGAGATTATGAAACTATTAACCTTTGACTCACTGTTTCACTTATACCTGATAGTTTTGAATTGTGTTACTGTTTAACAGTTCCCAGGACAGCCTGTCTGACTGTGCTGTATTTCCCTCTTGGTTTAAGGTCTATTCCAAAGCCCACCAAAGCTTCTGGTTGTCTTTGGATCAAGCCACTAGCCTGTAATACTTTTATAACACAACCATTTCCCTTATAGGAAAGCCCTGAGGAATTTAACACTGATGAAACAAATGAAGAACTGCAAAAAAAATCCTTTTAAAGAAGTTTCTCAAGGAGCCAGTTGTAACTTAATAGTAAAAGGTGATCCATTCACTCAAAAGAAAATATTCCGATTTGTATCATTCTTTAAATTAGTATAAAGAAAGAGCCAACAGAAGTTTGTCATTTTATACATTAAAAGGTCTTCCAAGGCAGACAATTCCCAGAGTTTCCATTTTCCTGTTTTCCTCTCTCCTTTTTACAGGCTGCTGATCACGAATGCCCTGTCTTGGCCTAGCTCTGCTCTCATGGCTGATGGGAACAGCTCAGAAACCGGTGAGTGGTTGTGATAAACCCCTTCTGGCTCCACTCCCTGACCCCACTTCATCCCCACACCGGCTGCTCCAGAGATGGCACCTTCTGCCCTTGTGGCAGCCCATCAGCAAGAGCTCACGGCTCCTGCAGTGGTGGGACTTCTCCCCATCACGGGTCCATCACACCCATCACCACCTGCCCCCACGCAGCAGATTCCAACCCCACACCCTCTAACCCCGTGCAGGAGGCAGCACGTGAAACCATCCAGAGGTTCTATGCCAGGACAAAGCCCATTAAGGGAATTCTCCCCGTGCTCACTGCAGCCCTACCCAAGGCTAAGCTTGACCGCAGAGCAGATCTACACAGTGTAAGTCTCCCAGTTCTTTCTGGCTTTTGCAGGCAGTAGGTTTGGGCTCGCACATGTACACCTCGTTCATTACGTTCCCTGGGAAAAGTAAGCGCTCCAATTACCTCGTGCACCGCGGGGCTGAGTAAATCCCTGCTTGGAAACACGTGCTTGGTTTTCAGAGGGTGCTGTTAGAAGTGTTAGCAGCATTCCAAGTGCTGCAGTAGACTTCCACACCACAAACACCATTTTATATCCTTCACAACTGTGCACATCTAACAGCGAACAATAAATCTATCTTACTAATTACACATTCGGCTTGTTATAACCATCGTAAAAAAGTACAGCTGGTAAAGCCATGAAATGATGTCAAATCATATTTCTGCTTTCTTGAGAGAAGCAGGGTTATTTTCCAGTCTCCTGTTGAAGCTGACTGTTCAAAGCCATGTGTGAAAACAGCTGCCATCTAGGTCATCCACATTTAATTAGGTAATGATATTGTCTTTTTTCCCACCCATTTAAAAGTGTTTGACATCCTGTAACTCAAAGTGACTTGAGTGGTTATCATAAAAAGCTGCCTTAGGAAGAAGCTGAAGCACCTGGTACTAAATCCAAAAGCCAGGGTTTTCTCCTGGGCAGCCAAGTTCAGTCTGTTCAGCCACAGAGAAAGTCACCTAAAAAAATGGATTGACTGCACGTCAAGGAGGGTATCTAAAGTATGGACACCTAGACATGATTCCTAAATCCCCTTAGAAATGTGAGTTTCAGCAGCTATGTGGAAGCAGAGCCAGTGTTCTTCATGGCAAGCCAGACTGACAGACACAAAAATCACTCTTAAATTGTCGTCTGAGAATCTTAAGAAAACATCAGTCTAACAAAAACTGTGTTACCTCATTCAGGCTGAAGTTAACACTGTCTGCCTGCCTGATGCTCTTTCTTGCAGAAGACAGACACTGAAAGAACATCCCACCCAGCAGCAGCTGAACAACACAAGCTTTGGAAAAACAAGGGGCTACTTGCAACATGAAATGGGAAGTAAATGAAATTTTCACATGTTCGAAGGAAATACCACAGGACACATTTATACAAATATGTCTGAATAAAAGCAGCAGCATCTGTTTGAAAAGCTGCCTCATTAGCTGCCCCCACAGTTCCCGACGCAATTTGGCTGGACAAGCAGTAATGCTAAAAAAATTAAATTTTACCTTCCCATATCTGGATGCAAAGGTTCCCGTGAGTAAGGAGTGAAAAATAATTATCGTCTCATCCAAATCCCACACAAACACACGCTGTGATGACAGATGGGGTGGAAAAAAGAAATATAGTTACATATTCAGCAATTGCAAGAATAGGTTCAGTCAGGAAATATGTCCTGTTGGACCAGGGGTTTTTAAGGTCTCAAGCCCATTTGGAGCACTGACTGTGGATGCTTTGTGAAAGCAGGGAAAATGAAACATGGGGAATTTTGGAACTCTGTGTGTGCTGGTCATCCTGAGAGCCTGCTCTCCCCAACAACCACAGGAATTCCCCGCTGAAAATCAAGTCAGAGGAACAAACCAGCACATTTACAGAGACCCCCAACGGAAAAAAAGTGTGCATATGAAGAAGAGTTTGAGATGCTGATAACATAGAAATTGAGCCATTATTCTGACTACCTATGTCTGCAGGTTTCAGTTATATCATTTTATTCTGTCTCTGGGATTTGCTAAGAGATCCAACTGTTTATCTTTGCCAGATTTACTAAGGGAATATAAATTAGAAGTTATTACCTCAATCTCACTGTCAGCAGTAGGGGAGGGATCGTTGCTTCTTTTTGACCGGGCTCGTACTTTGCCATCTGACCCTCTGTGATGTCTGTCTGTTTCTATATCTTTTGCTGGTGTTGTTGAATATTCCCCTATTAGGAAAAACAAATTCCACTGTAAGTTTAAATTTTGGACTGTGTCATAAAAAGCAAAGCACAAAACCTTTTAATGGAGAGCAACAGAAACCCCAACAGAAAATAATACTCTTTTCACGTCAATAGCTAACATGGTTAAAGAAATAAGTTTTAACTCCTAGGACTTGTTAAAAAAATTTCACAAATCTCCAAGGCAGTATACATAAAACATTTTAAAAGGGACATGTCACTTCAAAAACCTCACCACATTTTTCTATGGAAAGAAAGAGCCTTTGAAATTTTACTCCTCCCAACCCTTGTTGTCAAAGAGAGAAATTAGAAAGGCCATGAAAAAGGAATTTAAGAGCAACTTAACTTCTGATTTTTTTTTTAAATTTGACAAATGCTCATGATTAAAAATATACTTTCAACACCAACTTTTATTTAAAAATATATAATTAACCTGTTGAGCCCTACTATATTTCAGAGAGGACAGTGTTTTGGAGATAACCCAGAAGAGACAGTGAAGGGTGAAATTCCCATGTATAAAGTACCTGTTTTGATTGGCTTGAGTTTCATAAACCTGCCTGGATTTCACTTACCTTGCATTACAAAACCTTTTCAAACACATTTTTCTTTTCACCTTGCTAAATTGTGGCATCTGCAGCCTTCTAAAAAAACCATTCTCTTCTTCAGAGCAGCTGGGACTGTGCCTAACAAGCCTTTATGAAATCATCCTCTCTCAAAAAGGCTGAGATAAGATCTAAGGAACGGAAAATCCTCCAACTACTTTCAGAGCAATCTGTGATCACTTCTTTTTAAAAAACAGTATTAGTTTATTTTTCTTTCAGAGCAAGCACAGATGTTCAGATTTGTTTCATAAGACAGTGGACCTGGCATGGGTGTGTTCTGTGATCGTCCACAAGTTGTGTGGCATTTTATATAAATGTTATTGCACACCAGTGAAAACTGGTAGGGAAGTGATATCTGATGATTGTACTTGAACAGTACACTGGAGGATCATAATCCAACAGTAATTCCATAAACCATTTAAGCTTTAAAACTTTAGAAACTAAGCATTCAAAGAAAGGCAACAGATCTTGAAGCTTTGTTTTTTTGTTTGGAATTTATCTCGAACTTTCAACTTAGACAAATGGTTTGTGTAGGTTTTTTTAAAGAGGGATCTCTCTTAATGTACTTATTCATGAATGCACAAATTACATGTTGTTGTCAGAGGTGAATATAAACCCTGACAGAGAGAAGAGCTAAAGTCATCAGACTTTCAGGAAAATGGGACTTTTTCAGAGCATGGCTATTTGTTTTGAACTCATTGCTATCCATGTTAGCCCTCATTACTGATCTGGGGTTTGTATGTAATTGTTTTATTTTCTGTACCACCTTTAGAGGAGATCAAACCCTGCATACTCATGAAAACAACACAGGATGGTTTCAGAGAGCTTGGATGCTCTAATCTCTTCCCAAACCCCTGTGTAAGCAGAACTCTTAGGAAATCTGAGTTATCCATGTGAAAATACCCATTTTAAAAAACTCCAACAATACGATAACAGTGTTAATGTCCACAGGTGGCTGAGCCTGCCAGGCTGGAGACACAAGAGATGCACCTACCAGAGAGTGAGTCTGTGCTCTGACTGGTGACGTTGGGAGAGGACTCCTGCAGGGAGTAGGTGGAGGTGGGGATGGCCGAGGGGCTGATGCTGTTGGCAGACACGTACGGGGAGTTGTAGGACGAGCTGTAATACTGGGAGTACTGGCTCTGAGGAAAGCTTGGATACGACGGATATTCCTTGGAGGAAAAAAGAAACACCAAACTTGCACGTGGCTGCCTTTACCTCACGAAGGAGAAGGGCACCACAGGCACAGTGATGCTCACACGTGCAGAGAGTCACGGTTCAGGAGCATCTCACCAAAGAACTGTATTTCATTCCCTTACAAAATTACATTTCTGCTTCTCCCAAATGCACTCCTATTTTATTGTGATAGATCAATCAACAAGAGGTCAGAAATCCGGCAACTTCAGCTTTTTCTATAGGGTTTTAGTTTTCAGAGCTGACATTCTGTATTACAGAGTTTAACAATTTTATATAAGACAACTTTGAGGGCCATGATGGAACCCAATCTCTGTAAACAACAAAACACCAAAGAAATTGCAAGAACAGAATGAAAAACTGACTGAGGGAAGGAGCAAAACAGGCTGCATTTTCCCATGATCAGCAACGTTTTTTGTTCAGCTGTTAGGCTAAGAAATGAAGAGAAAGTAGCAATTGTTTTGCAGTAACACAACATTCTGTCCACCTATCTCAGCAATAACTAAATGCCTGAGCAATCTTCCCTACCTACAGAAAAATGAACAAAAATACAAGGTGCAAGAGACTTTGAGGAGCTGAGGTATCACAAACCCCTTTGTTCTGATTTTAAGGCTCCCAAAACCTTCCATACCCATTATCTTTGCACTTTTCTCTTTTTTTTTTTTTTTATTGTGAGAAGCAGGACACTGGAATGAATTATAAAACTAATCTCTCGACAATTACAGCACAAAAGGCTTCATTTCTTTCTTTTCATTTTAATTGCAGCTCCTGCTCTTGTCCACTGATTTGCTTTTCCAGATAGGGAACTGTGTTCATGCTCTGGGCATTGTCTTTCAGCAAAAGGTTTTTATTTTCTCAGAAATTATAATTAGTCTCTGGTATTAAATAAAACTAAATAATAAATTGTCTTTAGAAAGATGAAAAGCCCTTTCCTCCTTAAGAGCTAACATCTTTGTCTGTGACACAGCTATTTCATTAACTTTCAGTCACCAGGGAGCTCTCAAGAACAAAGACTCAAGTTGTCATAAGAACAGATAGACTGAAAAAAAGCTGAGATAATGTCATTGGTTTCTCTTACAGAATATCAGAAAATAATGGAAACAACCCAATTATTTTTTCCCTTTTTAGGTATCCTCTATACTTTAATCAAATGCACCTTTATCAGCAAATGCTGATGTTTTTGGCCCAAACTGAAGCAACAAAGGAATTGCCCAGTGTTGCCATTAAAAACACAAGCCAAAAATCACCTTACAAACACAGAACTGAAATTACTGGCCAACCAAAACACATTTTCTGGGACAGTGTACTCATTTGTTTGGTCCAAACAAGAAGAGCCATTTGCTACTGGAAAACATCTGTCTTGTGTATATATGCATGCTGTTTATTTATACACAGACATTTATCAAGGTATCTGAGGCATGAAGCCCAAAGGCAGGTGTGTTCTCAAAGAAGGGAGCTCACAGACAGCTCAGATGGCTCAATATTCATCAGGGCCTGCCAAAGCCTCTTTGAAATTGTTGTATTTACTACACAGTGCCAAGACAGCAGATGACAGGACTGTAGAAACAGTTCTCCCTGGAGAGGATGGACAACATATCTGGAAGCTGTAAGATGGCAGAAGAATGATGAAAGTCTTGGCACTGCTACAGCAGCACAGCAGAGACTGCCAAGGCATCCTCCCCCTGCATGGACTGCACTCCGTGGGTGTCGAGACATTCATCTTAAAATTCATCAAGATATCAAGAAATCCAACAAACAGACAGGCCATGGGAGCAGAGGAGAATGGTATTCAGTGAAATACATGGCAATACCTTCCTGAAATGTATCTGAACACAGGAATAATCTCTCTGATCTACAAATATTCCAAGCATCTCAAATAAGTGACAAGGCTGCCCACAGCAGATGCTGATCCATACCTGATGCACAGCACTGAATCCTGCAGAATTCGTCAGGCCGTTGGGTCCCTGGTAAATCCCTGTCGTGCCTAAGGGAGAGAATATCACAGTCATAAAACACAGCAGCAATTAAAGCAACAGGATGTATTCATACAAATAATTTCCAACAGGAAGTAAAGAACAAGATCATTAGACAAAAGTATGGCACAAACTTTATGCTGTAAAGACTTACTGGGGTTTGCTGATTGAAAGGTATTGATTACACACAGTAAAACATTGTTTATTGGGCTGGGAAATAAAGCTGGGACACAAGGATTCAGTCCAGGTTTAAAATTCTGTTACTTCTTTTTCCAATAAGTAAGAGAACAGCACTTTTTATCATCTCCTTCTGTAGGAAAACCACTCAGATTACGTAGAGAACCTCCCACACATGCTCTTTCATGCACAGGTATGTCCTGGTATCTGTTCTTATGGACTGTGTGCCCAGGAATTTTTAGAAGAAAAACTTGTTCCCTGCTGTTGATATTCCAAATATAAGAACATTATTGCTGAAATTTCTGAGACAGCAGGGAGCAAAACCATGGCTTCATCCTGGGATTATTAGGAAGAGAAAGGATGGACATGGTTTTGTCTCAAACAAAGCAGCTGATGTCCATCCAGGTCTCTTTATCTACAGGAAGCATGACCACAAAGATTCTTTGTGGGGAGGAGTAAAGGTTCAGATAAGACTTTTGGGAATGGTCTTTCTTTGCCTCCCACCAGGGAAGTGGTAGGAGAGCTCCAAGCTTCCCATCCCCTGGACCCTGCACCCCTGACAAGTCCTAACCTTGATTTAACTCCACTCTATTCAGGTTTTGATGGCAACATTTTGCATTTCACATGGTATGTGAAAGACTTGGGTGCTGCAGTGGGCTCCTGCCTGGGCTTCACTCCATCACCTCCATGTCCCACCAGACCAAGTCCTCATCAGCCCCTCAGCCTCTCTTTTCTTCTCTGGCTCCTCACCACGTAAACGCCTTCAAGCAGTGCCATTTGAACCCTGACACTCTGCACGTCTTCATGTGGCAACCCTTCTCCAAAGACCCACTTGCTTGTTTTTATTTTAGGACATGAGATTAGCTGGGGAATGGACAGCTGAACAAACTCCACTCTGCCAAGTGCAGCTACAAAGCACATGCCCTGAGAAATAAATCCCAAGCCAGAAAAGAAGCAAGGGAGAGGACTTTGCCCTCCAGAACTAATTTGTTGCCACTTGTGGTCTTTTAAAAAAAAAAAAGAGTAGAGGGGAGGAAAGCAGAGTGTGGGTGACTGCCAGGTACCTGGAGCTGGGTCTGCCCAAGCCCCCTGCATATCCTGGCTGGGGAGCTGAGCCAGCCCACGGGGGCTCAGGTGATGCCTCCTCCTGGAATTCTTGCCTTGGAGGCAGTCCTGGGTGGATCAGTGACCAATCCCTCCTCCTCCTCACAACCCACACAGGGAGACTGCACAGAGCATCCCAATGACAGCGCCACGTTCAGCTCTTGGCACTTCCCCACTCCCCACCCACGCTCGGCTTCCGTGGTTTGTCAGAAAGCCACGGCCATGCAGCAGGAGGAGGATCTTCCCCTGGTAACTGAGCATTCCTCACCACTGTGAAGGAGACTAACAGAGCCCCAGCGCTTACAGGCAAAAACAACTTTCACAGAAGACAAAACAGCTCTTGTACACCGGAGCTCCAAACAATACAGGGGGGAATTTTTGATGTTCCTAAACTGTCATTTAGAAACAATCCATCATCCTTTATTAAAGCTGTCAAGAGGGGGATGAGTTACCTCGAGGGACTCACGCTTTATGTGTAAATTGTGATGAGAACACGTTTATTGCTGTGCTACCTGCACACGGTACCACAGCTTCCTGATTTCCACACATCAGAGAGAATTAGAGAAAGAATTTGCACAATTGGAATTAACTCGCCCTGAACTTTGGACCAGCCATGCACAGCAAGTCCATGCACACACAGGGCAGGTGAGCAGGGAGAAGAGGGTGGAAATGGAGGGGTGGGAGGATGGGGAATGACTCTTAACTTCCCACAGTGACTAGAGCCACCATGGTGGATTTTGCACTGTCGCTTTCTAGAATATAATTTTATCATTTTAGCTGAGCTACCCAAATTCAGGTGTCCCTACAGGCCACTGCAGGCTGGCTCCCTCTGCCCAGGGCATTTTCCAAAGGAAGGCCTGTGGTGCAGAGACAGAAACTAAACTTACTGATTTTTTTTACCTGCACACTTTAATACTTGCTAGAGTGCTTAAGACTGGTATTTCCTATAAACTGAAGTTCAACAGGCCTGGCAACTCAGGTTTTTCTCCTCTCAGCCCCTGTCACTGTATCCTGACCAAGGAGTATCACTCGAGCACAGTTTGTCTAAATTGAGATCAAACACAGCTCTTTTTTCTTGCCCTACAGCACCACATCCAAAGAATGGAAACCCCACCCAGGGTTACACTTAGAGAGCTACTAAAGCTCACTGTGTCTTGGCAGCTCAGTGTTGTTACAGCAGAATAATTACAGATAAGGACACTCAAGACAACCAAACAACCAAAGTTAGTAAACACTTGGAATTTTTTCCCAGCTGAACAAGGATGAAACTGGAGGAAAAAAAAAATCAATTACCTGCATAGAAAAAAACTTAAAGATTCAGGTTCAACAATATTTCAACATCAACCTTTGTCTTGGGGACTGCTATAGCTCAGTCTCTGTTCCACTTCACAGGGCACACTGGACAGACTGTGTTTTCAATGATGCACCCTCAGTTCAAATGGCAAGAAAACAAACAAGTGCCACAGGCAATGAAGACAAAGATAAACCCCCTCACTCCATGAGCAGAGAATGAAGCCTGCTAGTCACATTCTCTGCGAACAGCTTTGCAGAATTCAGCAGTTCAGAACACAAATCAGAAGTGGGCCCAAATGTTTGCTTTTCCTGCCTAGGCTGTTGCTAAGAAATAAACACTTCCATAATAAAAGAAACTGAAAACTTATCAACAGACATTGTATACCGGCATTATCAATTTAGCTCTATTCTCCATGCAACTATTTCTTCCCCCAAATGCTTTCCCAGGTAATAGCACTTCTTGCAATATTCAGAGATAGACTGGAAGGACATTTGAAAGCAGGGTTATGTGGAATGGGGCATGCTTAGGAAGCCTCTCGGTAAGCAATGGACATAAATGCCTGGACCCCTCCCATCTCTGAGTGGACACTGCCCATTTCACAAATATTGGGGGTTTTTTCCCCTGACCTCTGAATACAGCCCATGGCCTCAAACTCAGGCTGATTTGACATTTCCAAGACGGTAGATGTGCAAGCAAGAGATTTGTTTCCATCTATCTTGGTAACTCAGCGTCAAGTAATTGCATTCATACTCCCCCTTGCAAATCAGAAACAAGCCTAGGATCTCTCCCTTTGGATCTTCTCCATATGGAATATGGTTCACATCTGTGTTCAATCAAGCCAGTTGCTAAATGTCACAATGCCCTCATTCACAGGTAGCTTAAAGAACATTTAGCTCGTAATAAAACAATCTGGACTCTAAAGCAGAACAGCTCTTCAGATGCACAGCACTGTGAGTGTTCCTGTAAAGGGTGTATATCACAAACACACTCACATGGAAAGACACCCCATAAAAGGTGTGCATATGCCAGGCATATTCAGTGCCTTGGTTTTTCCTTGATAAGTTGACGTGGCCCTTCTCTCTGTGAGTGTCCAAAGGTAACATGTATAGAGAAACTCTTTGTGAGCTGATGGATGTTATATTCCTGTTCTCATACAGATGGATCTCATTTGCTATTTTCCCTTCATTCACTTTTTAATTCAACTATTTTAAAAATCTATGCCATGGTCAATGACAATCTCAATGGTGCGTGATCTGGCCCGTGTTTCTGCCAAAACTTTCATGCCAGCTTCTCTCAGTTTCCAAATTTGCCCTCCAGTCACTGCAATAACTGCATTTCTTTCCCTCCTTGCCAGGTATAAGCAAGTAAAGAAAAGAAGGGATATTCATGATTATTTTCAGTATACTCAGGACTAACCTCTGGCATTGCTAAAGAAAAGTTTTCTTTCAGCTTCCGAAGACACAGCATGGATACAGGAATACTGGTGATTATGGAGACAGGATGGATCTGTGGTTTAGTTCAGATCAAAGCCACAGCAAGCTTTGAAAATCAGGTTTGTGTCCTTGCCTTTCACAGGTCAGAGGAGCCCCAACATCAGAGGTGTTCTCCGAGCCTCCTGTACTGCTCAAAAGAGAATAAGCTGCTATATTTAGAGGAACAGATGATTTGCTCTTCCAGCACTCAATGAAATACCCAACAGCCAGAGGAGGAGGTAGCCAGGTTCAGCACAGGAGGACAGTTCCAGTGTGCATCACAGCCCTCTGGGCAGCCAGCAGCAACTGAGAGTCCAGGAACACTTAAAAGGTGGAACACTGAAGGTGGCTACCATGGGCACTGCTGAATATGTTTGTGTCATGGTTTAACCCCCCCCAAAAAACCAGAATAACAGACCTTAGATCCAAGTGTTTCCTCTCACTTGCAGATGAATCGCGCAGTGGTTCCACAGAGAGGTCTCTCAAAGGATTATTTGATCATTTAGGACTAATAAAATAAATGCCTGCAGGGGTCAGCTGATTTCCATGGTATTCTACAAGCCTGCATGTAATGGGCTGTGCACTGTTACATCAGCAAGCTGCTTTCCTGCAGGAAGCAACGCTGACTGTGAGTGATGCAAGCAGAGGCCTCAGTCCACCTCCCTGCAGGGTGTGCATTGCTCTGTGCTGCGAAGAACATCTGGCTGGAGACCTGCATGGTCATTCAGAGAGGTTCTTTGCAGTGCTTTAGGCTCTCTGACAAGCTAATGTTTCCTGCAGTAAATACTGCCTTCTCCAAGCTGCTACTTTTTTAGTGAGAGGTTAAGCACTCATCAAAATTACCTCCCACCAGCTATACTCCAGTGCCTTGTAAGGTTCCAAATCCTACAACATCTGCCTGCATTTACTGGGCAAGAAGACTCATAAAACGCATGGCTGTCAGCTGTGGAGGTATTTCAAGACTATCTGACCTGTTACAGGAGAAGAAAAACTCAACCCATATGTACTTTGCAGCACATTGCTGAACTGTTTGCCATTAGGCGCAATGAACCCTTCCCCAAAACGTCTTGTATTTCTGTCTGGAAGGGCTCAGACAGTGCAGGGAAGAGCACACCATTAACCCAGATGGAAAGCATGATTCTACAACATTACAGCACCTGACACCAGCAGTGCCTGTTAGAGGGCATTGCTCCCAGAAGCACATGAACATCTCCTGCAGATAATATTCTCAGATACACAACACATTCAAAGCATGTCCATTTGTCTCCCACCACAATCCCGTGCAGCCCTGAGAGCCTGACCAGGTGTCTGAGGGCACTCTGAATGGTGATATAAAACACATTTCACGGTGCAGTTTTTCTAAGTCAAAGCTCTTCTCCTGCTGCTGCTCCTGGGAGTACTCAACGCACAGAGCCTCAAGAGAGCTTTAATAAGTGATGACCGGAGCAGTTCTAAGGGTCTGGCTTTTACCATCCTTTTGAGCCTGGTCACCTGTACTGCTCAATCCAGCTCAACAGTGGTGTTGAAAGTGCTGGGATGGTTTATATTTACTCTCAGGATCTGAACCATGGGAAAGCAGTTAGATTTTATTGTACTCTGAGAAAGTGTTTTTAACCACTCCTATCAAATTATGCTGCAGCCATAGAAGGAAAACACTCTGGACTGTCTTCAAAAACAAATCACAGGGAAATGTTTTGGGCTAAAAAGTGAACATTCTTACAAAAAGGATGTAGACTGTTGCTGTGCAATCCCCGTCACTGAAGAAAACAACCAGCAAACCTGACTTTATTTGGGTGACTCCATTCCTCCAGATGCAATGTCCTTCTAACAGATAACAAGACATGATAGAGGAAAGCTGGAATTGCCACGTCCAATGCTGATTAGTGGCCATGAGACTCCAGTCCCTAGCTCAGCATTAAAATCTAACTAGCCTTATCACATCTGCTGTCATGCAATTGGGGATAAAGATAAGCCCAGTCAGCAGAGCTACATATTCAGCAAATCTCTTCCTCTTGAGCAGAGTAAATCCCTAAATACCAATGGAAAAGCAGGAACTGGGCAGCACATCTCAGAGGATGCTCAGAGGAAAGTTTAAGAAAAGCAACAGTAGAATTATCTTTGCCCTGGTATTGCCTTGTCGGCTTCAATCAATCTGCCAGTTACAGCCTTTCCAAGTCCAGTTTATCTCCTCCTCTTTTTAATAACTGCCAATGGACTCTTCTTCAGACAGTGCAGGTGTTCTTGTGGTTCTGGAGGTCATAGTATTGTAGTGCAAAAGTGTCACTATTTAAACCCTATAATATTATATATATATATATATATTCTAATATATATTCTATATAAATAGAAAGGGCACCCAAATTACATATAAAAAGGCCCATACAAGTGTTATCCTATGCCAGCACAGCAGTTCAGAACCTCCTGAGCTGCACAGCCTGTGCTGACAAAGCATGGTCACACCGTACTTGTCCACAAACATCATCCCCATCTCTCATTGTATGATTACATTCTATTTTTTCCACCAGAGCATTACCTCACACAGCACTTGGAAATGAGATACAACAAAAGCAGCACCAATACTGCACAGCATCACAAATCTGATGTTTCCTTACTTTCAAGTGCCTGACTATGCAGGTATGATGTTTCTTGATACAGAATTTTATGGGTAATTTTACACTAGTTCTTCTATTGCCTTCTAGATATTTTCAAGAAAACATCATTAGGAATACCAAATCCATTATTCAGTGAAGATTCTATAACATTTTAGCATATTCTTTGCCAACTGCACTATAAGCTGAATAATCAAGGCCAAGTTCGTAATTTCCCAAGCTGTTGCCATCTTATGCTTTTGGATTTTTTACATCCTACAGAAGGGATGAAAATAAAATCCAGAAACAGAATTCTCTGTGACATCCAAACATCTCTGTGTTTTCTACAATGATTGTGCTCAATAACCCATGTTTTGATTATTCTATCTGATCTCCACAAAGGCTCCCAAGATAGTCAAGAGGCAGGTTAGGGAAACATCACTTTTTTCTTCTCTTTGGGTCCCACCTCCTCATCATATCCCACACAAATCGCATTTTCCTTATCCAGTCCCTTTACTGTTGTTCCCTACCTTATTCTTCTCACTCATTCATGTCTGGTCCCACCTCCCAGTGTCATTTCTGCAAGCCTGATGACAGTCAGTCACACAGAACTCAAGCAGACACAAGATACCTCCAAAGTAAATGTTCTCTCTCAGAGAAGATACCTATTAAAATTTAATATCCATCAAATGGGAAGAGTTAGAGCAGAGCTTTCCTCGTGGGCAGCAGTAGCACAGATCCTTGCAGCTCACAGTGCATCACTGTCAACACCTTTGCCTCTCCCATTGACTCCCCTCTCTTGTAAGATGGCTCATTTTAAAACAGAGCAAATGGAGCACAGTCAGCCCCTGGTGTTTAAAAATCTTTGAAAGGGAGACTGCGCTGTTATGCTAAGGAACCTTGTATTTACACTGTAAAAAGTGAGGTCTGACCCCTCCTGAAGAGAGGCCTCTCCCTGCTGAACTCACCACGGCGTGGAGCACAGCGTTACTGCCATGGCTGTAGACTGCAATTAATGCAAACCAGCTGTGAAGCAGCAGCTTTTGAAAGAGGTTACTGGTTTTCTACTGGGGTTTTAATTTTATGAATCCAAGGCATCTGAGTGACAGTTTGCTGAGAACATGCTCTGGATTCACTATCTGTAAGCTGAAGTGTGATCCACATTTCTCAGGTGTAGACTGAAATTTCACCACTGTTTTCATCACTGAGTATTTAAAAAAAATCGAGCTTAAAATTAAACATGCACTTTCTTTGCAAAACTCATGCAGGCAGAGGTAACTATTCATGTCAAACAGCTATTTATGACCTCATTAAATTTGTAGCACACAATGGCAAGAAATTCAGGCATCTCTTAGAAAAAAAATTGTCTAGATTATCCATGTATCAACAAACGTCAAAATGTCTCCACCATAAGAAAACATTTCAATTGATTAATTATTCAGAACTTACTTGGTCTCAGGACAGGACAACAATCTATAACCAATTAGTCCCAAAAACACAAGCAACATATATAATTAGTCCATTTTAAATATGTGTTGCACAAAAGAAATGCTGCTTTCTATTTATTCACTATTTGAGAACTGATCAGAAGGACTCTACAAAGAAAACAAATTCTTAGCAGTAGCAAAGAATTTCACTGCATAGGTCTTTGGTCCCAAATTTATGTCTGTACCAAACTCAATACTGCTTTGCAATTCCTTGGCAAAGGAAAGTTATCCCAGTTACATAACCAAATTTTCCTTTGTAATGTAAAAAGTATTTTGTGGGTAGATAGATTTGGATATTAAAAAAAAAACAAAAAAGCAGTCAAGTCTTTTCCTGCCCAGTGACAGTACCCACAGTGGTCTCTGACCATTTTTAACTGTTGTGCAACTTCATAGTTTCATACCAGCTGTCATTTGAGAAATAATAACTGAAGAGCAAAGCATTGTCTAGGAATTAATGACAAGCTGAGAAGAGATGGCGTGATGTGCAATAAAGAGGTAACACATGCTCATGCAGCCACAGGAAACACTCTATAAGCTGGCTGCTATTGCACTCCCCGCAGAACTGGGGGGTTTCTATGTTAGTGAACGTGCTGGCACAGCTTTCTCTTTGTATTTCACATTGCTCACTAAATGGTAAGTTTCTTATAGTCCCAAGATTTCTCCCCCACCCTCAGCAACAAGCAGCTTCCTCAACTGCCTGTTAAGGCAGGGAGCTTTTTGGGAGAGAACTGGAATATCATCTTTGTGTCTCATGTTTAATTTCTATCACTGAATAATAATTTCACCAGAAGTCTGAGCAAATCATTGAATTTCTAATACTGAGCCCAGGGTGTTTGGCTATTTGGTGCTGTAATTGTAATCCACTTACATCAGGATTGTGGCCCTTGACGCAACATTTATTTACCAGCATTACAGATTTATCACTTTGAAGATAAAAATCTAATGCAAGCTGTTACCTTCTCTTGAGGTTCATGACTCTAAAGTGCCATCCCCAGACTGGCCACATGCATATTTCAAATATCTTCATTATGAAACAAGCAATTTAGTATTTTTTAAAAATAAATACTGACATGAAAAAACACTGTACACAACACTGGTTAAAAAAAAAAAAAAAGTCACTCCTTCGGAGTAAACAAGCGACTTCAGTCTGAATGTTACTCAAAATCTAATGATATACTATTACATCCATTGTTACATGGCAATTAAAATCATTATTTCAATCCACATTACCTCTGCAATACAGTTTTATGTCATTTTTATGAGCTATGGAACTCGCCAATCTCATCTTTTATATTTATATATGTGTGTGACACATTGCATTAGCTATTTGGCTTATAAACTCTTCCACATTTAATTTATTTTCACGCTAGGGAAGCATGAAAACAGATTTCCCCTTCCGGCTGATTGTAAAATAGTTCTTTTTATTTACCACTTAATGACCAAAAGAATGTTCTACCCTTGCCCTTGCTTTTAAGCAGATCCTGTTCTCACCCCAGAACCAGGACACATTTGATAACTGGAGTTCAGGATGAAAAGCTGAACGCTGCCCCTTCACACCTGCATCACCTGTGTTGGTAACACAAACGAACAGACCTCACCGGTGGCTTCAGGAGTGCCACGTTACTGACCACGGCCATGGGGCAGGGAAGGCTGGCACCAAACACACACCAGAGGACCCAAACCAGCACCCACTACGTTGGCATTTACTGATGGACAGCATTTGTCCTAGAGCTCTTTGAGACAAAGGTCTGTCACCCGAGAGGTCACTGAGTCCCCTGGTGACTGGGTAAGACATCTACCATGGTAAGACACCTCAGGAATTGCTGCTGGACCGTGTAACTCCCATGGGAGGGGGCAGTGAGGAGGAATCATGGGCTGCAGTGTGACCACCCGCACCCACCCGCAGAGGAGTTCCCCACATTGCCCTGGGGGCTGGTCCTCAACAGAGGCAAACCATACAAAGTTATTTCACTTTTGTACTTGAGCTATTATCAGCCTACAATCCTTGCAGAGAACAGGTTAAGAAAAGAATTTCTTCCTTACGCTTTAAAATACACGACCGAGCAGCACACACTGCTGGAGACACCTTTCCTTGCTGATCCCCTGCATGTCACCTTCTTCATGAGCTCTCCTTCCTCATGACGCAATAAACATTTTGTCCTTGAAGCAGGGGTTACGAGCTCGACTCAAAGCCTCCTGAAATTTGCTTTTCATAAAATTATGCTAATAATGCCAAGGTTGCAGGGTCCATCCCAGTATGGGCTGTTGGTTTAAGAGCTGGACTTCATGACCTTTGTGGGTCCCCTCCAAATCAGAATATTCTGTGACTGAAGATTAAGACTATCAGTAACAACTTGCCCTTTTCTGCCCGTTTAGCCCATCACCAGCAACAGGGTGACCAAAAGGACTGGGGTGAACTTGGCAAAAGTCTCCGTGGTCCTGGAGCTGGCTGGCAGGGAGAGCTGCTTGCTGGCATTAGGGAGCCAGAGGGATCCCCTGCCCACCCCCAAGTGCTGTGCGTGGGAAAGCACTGAGCCCACATTCCTCGGTAGCACTCAGCACAGGAAGGCTCCTGCCTTCTCACTCAAACCTTTCACTGGCACTCAGCAAGGTAAATAAACCATATGGTCAGGGAGCTTCAGACTGTTCCTCTCACGGGCACGGAGAAGGAGGGTGGAAATCCTTGTTTACAGGAAGACCCATCTGCTCCCGCTCCCTGTGCCTCGGAGAGAGCACCTGCCACTCGCAGGAACTGTTCTCCTCTGTTTTCTTTTGCATTAAAGGCTTAGTGGGCTGGCTGAAATGATCTTCCTGGAACAAATATCTGAAAAGAAGTGATTTCACCAAATACCATAGCACTGCCCTAGGGAACATTCATGCTCATACACATAATTCTTCTCAGCATGTTTCGGTACAACACGTGGTTGTGTCACTAGTGTTTTCAAGTATAATATTCTCCAGTGCTGATGCACAAAATTTGCTGGTCTAAATCTCTGGACTTACCAAGGGGCCACCTTAAAAACTTCAGTCCCAAGAAAGTCAAATGTCTGCCTTCTCAAACAGCTCAGTAAGCTAAGAGAGAGCACATGTGGGACAAGTGAAACCTGTAGGAGTCACTGTGACAAAAAACCCCAAACCTACAGGTTACCTTTTTGATTTCTTTCTGTGCCACATGCAGCCCAGGCATCTCCAGCACGTGCCATGAGGTATTCAAACCCCAAAAACCACCGTAGTGTTAGAAATAAGTGCTCTGACAAAACTAACAGTCCTAGCAAAGGGTCATCTCTTGGTCTTCAGCTTTCTTAAATAATTTCTAGAAGAAAATGGATTTTACCTTGATTCCCAGTTTTCCTAACTGTTTAGGATTTTAGCTGCACTCAGACTTAACATCGAAGTGGATGTGCATGTCCACCTTTCACTTTCAAGATTAAGAGAATTTGGACAGACACGGTTGTGCAGGGGGACAGCAAAGTGTAATGACACAAAAGGGCATTTCGCCCCAAATTCCCAACAACATCAAAAAGCAAAGTGACTGACTTGATCTCTCTCCCCTTCCCACGGCTTCTGAGAAAGAACCTTAGAAAGCCATGCAATTCCGCTTTGGTTTTCCAACCCTTGGAAAATCCCTGAAGGGAGGGCAAAGCCAAGGCAGAGGTTTATCCTCACGTGCATTTGCCTTCCCTGCAGTAAAGCAGCTTCTGGATTTTTTTAATATCAAGGTATCAGCTTTTTAAAAAAGAATTAGTGGAGAGAGAACACAGCAATTTAACCATAGAGCAGTTTGTTCAGGTCAGCATAAGGCAGAAAGCAGCACAGTACTGACAGGATTGTTTGAATGAAGTGTAAAACCACCCCTGTTTTGCTCCCACTCAGAATGCAGGAATTCACACTAACACAACAATCCCAGGTATGCAGTAGCAGAACTAATTAAAAAAAAAGAAAACACAGTTTCTGCAAAAAGACAAAGCTTATATTGATCTTATGTGAAATTTTTTCTAGGGTATAATAGTGTTAATCCAGTCTCTCAGTCAGAAATCAGTGCCTTGATGAGCAAAACAGATCTGCCACAGACTTACCTCCTTCCCCGTGCCGACTGCCTACACCTAAAAGCTTTCCACAGTAATTTCAGGAGGAGAATTGGTGCAACACGGGGGTGTGAGATCCTGAGCCCCCGCAGCTCCTCCTGCCAGGCACTGAGCTGCACTCACCGTGCATCTGGTACGTGTACGGGGCTTGTCCCGCCGTCGGGGTACTGAAACTGGACCCATAGCTGAGAAAGCCACTCTGTCCCGGGGAATGGCTCAGGCTGTCCTCTGTTTTAATGCCTTTGGGGTGTACAGTGGGAAACAAGAGCAGAACATGAGTGTTTGTCATGTAAAGGTATAAAAATGCAAGTTAAGAAATTAACGATTTTCAGCTACATTTTAACAATACACTCTTTTCCCTATGCTTTTATATATTTATATTTAAATACACATATATATTTAATTATCTGCATTACCCAAATAGATCTCTTAAATAACAGTCAAACAAATTCATCACAAAAAGCATCTGAGTCAGCTACATCCTGTATCCATACCCGAATGCACTTTTGCTAAGATGGGTAAACAACCATGAATAATATTGTTTGCAAAAACAATTTCTGAACAAATAGTTTTGTTCTAGAATTAAACAAACTCACTGACTCATGAACTTTCTGAACAGTTATCAGATGCAAGCAACGAATAACAAAGCAACAGGACCTTCAGCAAAATAACCTCAAGACTTCTGTTCTCAACAGGGTTATTTTTTCACTTGCATTATATTTTCAGCTTTGTTATCAAAACATTTATTGGCAAGTCATACAGAAGGGTTATCATCTATTCAGTTAGATGTAACATACAGTTCAGGAACAATAGGTAAGCCCTGAAGCCACAAAAATCTTTTCATTTCTAAACCCAGGCAATTAAACTGACAGTTTACAGGGGGAACAGCAGTAGCTGAATTAAACATTGCAAGATGAAACCCTTGCTGGTAATGAAAGGGATTGATATTTTATTCTGAGATGCTGCTGAAATTGTACAGCCGTATTATTAAAATAAACAGCTCAAAGGTGTATCTTATGAACCCTTTGGGTGTGATCCTTCTCTCCTTTGCATGTCTATTTGCACACAACAGAAAATGGCCACTGGACACTCCCTGAGTGCTGGGACTAAACAAGGACCCTGTTGATGTTTGGCCCTTGGATTTACACAGTTCCCAGGCTGTTGTCATCTTTTAGCACTTGTAGGCAAACCTGAAAAAAGACAAGTGGAATTCAGGTGTCTTTCCCCAAACACGCTGGTTTTGAGCTTAATGACTCTTAAAAGCAACAAGTCTGCATTTGCCCAGGTTTGGAATAAGTTCTTCCAGATCACATTTTCTCTAAAAAAAACCCACTTATTTTAGTTTTAGGTGAGAAGAGTTGGGATGCAATTTGTGTCCAAGTTAGCAATACAATGACAACGTTGCACTGTGAAAGGCAGGACTCTTACTCAGGCAGTAAGGGAACATGTCCTGGTGCAAAATTCTGGCTCTGCTGCTGCTGGGGAAGTGAAGTGTGCACGGAGAAGCCACTTTTGCTCACATCCCATGCTTTTCAGTTCCATCAGCGCTCCTCATACGAGCATTCAACCCACCCCAGTTACAATTAATCTTCAGCCAGTGGGCCTTTTTGGAAGTCTAAAAATTGTTGTCAGACAGCGAAATAACTTCGCACCAAATTAATTTCCACACAGTGTTCTGCTTTGTCTAGAAACTGGCCGAGTTTTATTTGTGTGCCTAAAACCAATACTGCTTCATTGTTCTTGGTTGTCAGCCAGGTGGGGTTTTTCATACGCTGTGTTGAGTATCTCAGAGAGGCTGCACGGGCTGGGGGAGGGAAACCACTGCTCAAGGATGCTAAGAGGTCATCAGCAGGATTTATATGCAGCATATGGGCCTGACACATGTATGCCCTAAAGCCTCTAGGCAGTAGCAAATGGCTCTACTTTCACCTGCTCTAACAGGACAACTGTTCAGAGTTTGCCTTGGAAATCAGCCAGCTGATGTAAACAAGGAGCTCCAGGAGAGGGTCTCAAACCATCCCGGCAGAGCTCTGCCTCTGCCAAGCCCACTTTCCTGACCTTCCAAACTGCTGCACTGAACTTCCCTTCAGTCGTGGCTGGGCAAGAGCTTCTCGCTGGGAGGAAATGCTGTATTTTCCAAATAAGCCAAGGTGTTTAAAGAGCACAAAAGAAAACAGGAGTGGAAACAAAACTAAGAAGCCATTTTAATGGTGCATGATTCAGCACTCATGGGACCCGCCAGGAATAAGAAGCCCAAAGCTTTCTGTTACAGAGCTGCACCTAAACAAGAGTAACATCTCTTTGGTCTTTAGGAGTGGAAAGAACTTCCCAGCTCTCTCAAGAGCTTGGTACTTCCACGCAGAGCTTGAGGACACTCTTGATGCTTGGTTTAACAGGCACTCCTCTGTCAGGAGTGCTGGTTTAATCAGTTCCCTGTGTGAATCCCCAGCTGTCCCTGCCCAGCACTGTCTCCCCACAGCTGCTGGTAAGGCTGGGCAGAAAAGCAGGGAACAAAGCTCACTGGGGTTAGAAATGTTTACTGCACCTACAGCTCATAACAGGCCATTTGAAAACAAACCATCTTCCAAAACCAAAGTAATCTGGATCACTTCACCCATGCCTTGTTCTGCTCTGTGTCCTTGTTCTACAATAATATACAAGAAGTTTTTCTTCAAGTAGCTTGTATCATTGAGACTTCAGGAAGAATCAAGGAAGACAAAGTGTATTTATATAAATATCCTACCTACTGCAAGAGACTTTGTCTTGGCAGTGAGTCACGAGAACACTCACCAGCTACTACTCCTAAGTGGCACATACTACTGAGCATAATTTCTCATATCCTACTACTGACTGGCTTCAAATTTACCTAATTTGTAAAAATATAGTCCATGATATGAAGAGCTGATAGGTCGCTTCAAAGTCAATCTAACATTTTAAAACAGGTCAGCTTTTGCTCCGAGCCTAAAAAGAGAACATTGCTGTGCCACAAATGACATTTCACTCTAAAGCGTAAGACTTCAAACACATTTTGCCGTCAGCAAGAGGACCGTGTCCCTCAAAGATGACGTGACTGTAGGAGGAGTGGAGTACTCACTGTAGGAGGGTATTCCATAGGGCTGCCCTGGAGGAGGATAGGCTGTGTAAGCAGCAGCCTGCTGGATCCCCGTGCTGTACTGAGTCTGTCCATACGTTGCCATTGTTGGGAAAGATGGGACTGTCACTATATGGGGATAATGTCTATTCAGAACAAGAAAACAGAAGGTCTAAGGCAATAGTTACTGTACATCATCTTCTAGAGCACAAGTGGAACACTTCCAGACATCTTGATAAAATAACATCAAAAGTATCATGCTGAGTACTTTGGGAACCAGGAATTGACTAGACTGGAGCAAAAGTTTGTTTCAGAGTATGGCTCCTGACAGGAGCCACCAAAATAAGCTACCTAAATGCTTGGGGATTTAAAGACTGTACAAAATATATGCAAGTTAAAACAATAAAATAAAATCAACACTGCGTTTTCATGTTTCATTTTGCGATTGCCAAACAAGTGAGTGTGACGGGAAGCCTGTGACATTTCGACATATCCCTCTGTGGTCACTCAAACACAACAATATTCAAACTGATAAGGTTTGCATTCCCAGGGCTATGAAAACACAAGTAGCTCAAACCTTATTTCACTCCATATCTAAGAAGATTAAGAACCAGTTACTTCGCTGTGCCAGAGACGTGCAGGGGAACAGGTGGGTGGGCTTAGGGCAGATGTTGTGTGAGGTGACACAAGTCTGCACAAAATGGCTGTTCAGCAGAACACTGTTTTTAAATTACAGCACTTGGCACGAGCACTCACTTTGTGGTGTACAGATGGAGAGGACACTGTGGTGCTGCTTTGCTGCTGCCTGGAAAACAAAATTAAAGGGTCTTAAGATTTTCATCACATTCTGTTCTGTGGCCAAGCTGATACAATTGTTTTCACCGCTGCTGGTTTGAGAAAAACATACATGAATTAGAAAACTTTGTTTTTAGTGAATCTCCCCAAACTGCGGTAGGTAAGAAAGCCATTTTTCACTTAACAACAAATAAAGATTTAGTTTTTAACTGAGGATGATACCAATTGATTCAACTACCAGTTTCTTCTCATCAGTCATGAGGCTGGCTTTGGAGAGATCGCTCATAAGCTAAAAGCTGTAAAAGCAACTCCTACGATGGCTGAAGTGATTTAAACTCACTGCACTTCTCGCTCTTTTTATTACTCACTTTCTTTAATGCTCATTAAAACACATCAAATCAAAATAAAAATGCAGCATTGCAAATCTCCTTAATTTGAACTTTTTGAGTTAACTATAGGGTACCTTATTAATCTGCCAGTAAACAAAAAAATGAAAACAGTAGAAGAAAACCTATCACACAAGTTAGATGTGCAGGATGCCTTCTAATGGACCAAACAGTTGCATCCTGGAACACTACAAAAGAAAAATGTGCCACCAGTTTTATTTAGAGATAAATTTAGGTTTACTTAATCAAGAATAATAATAAAAAAGGCTAAATTAAAACCTGCAAGTTGTTCTGAAAACATTATACCAAAATGCCACCATGAGTATTATGCAGGTTGCCTCCACAATGCCATCCAACTTGTGCTTCTCGGTTCCTGGCTGCAGCTGTTGGTTGTTATTTCAGCACTAGAAATGCCAAAACACTCTCACAATCATCAATAATGACACCAGGCACAACTGGTTCAGCCCCTGCTCTCTGCTGGCTGCCTCAGTGAACACAGCAGACTAACTGGCCCCCGGGTTCTCCATGCAGGGAGAACACCAAGGGTCGCTCTGCCCGCGCTGGAGCAGCGCCAGCCTCAGCCCTGCTGCTGGCATCTGTAGTGCAATCTCCTGCACAGCATAGGGAGTATCACCCACTCTCATGCAGAAGGTGAGTTCTCCACGGCAGGTGCACGTGCTGGGTGGGAAGGGAGATTCCTGCAGTGCCCCCAGTGCCTGGACATCTCCATTCCCAGCAGGACACACCTGCAGTGCTGTCCCCTGTGCCGACAGGGACGGACCCAAAATGCTGCAGGTGCATTTGTACCTTCACTACAAAACTTTATTTGTTCAGCTGTTGGTAAATTGGTAAATTAAACATTTAAACCACATGTTATTTAGTGAAATACGCAAGAACATATGAAGTCTACATACATGCAAACAGTCCTATGGGTTTGGGTAACCTGTTACGCCACAAACATGGACAGAGTGCACAAAAAAAGAGCCAACATGCTCACATTTGAAATGTCTGTTCTTTCTGACTTTAATCTCTTTTGAAAATTTTCTCTCCTACAAACCCCTTTTTCACAACATGCTTGATTGTTTTTTGTTGTAACATGGAGATTACACCAAACTATTTTCAAAAACACTTCCATTTCATCTGATATCTTTTTAGACTAAATTTCAACAATGTCTCCTCATGAGTTCTAACTGAAAACATTAATTACTACCCATTATTCTTTTTTTTAGAATGTAAATTTATGTAATTAACCGTGAAGCCTATACAGCCCTAATCACTGACAGAAACAAAAACATAAGGACTCCTCCTTCATGTTCTTACAACCCTCAAACACTGAAGAAAAGCAAAACCAACGCCCCAATAAAATGTGCTACAGTCATCTATTTCCCAAGCAACAGGCAGGGAGGTTTAGTTTAAAGCATTTACAAAGGACATGTTATACAAATGCACATATTCACTTAAACATACACAGAAAAAAAAGAGAGGTTTTAAATTCAAAATTTGGCTTACCTGATTCACCTTCAAACTCACTATGAAAAATTTGCTATGACTTACCTGAAAGAAAACAGTTTAGAAAATTAGATTTTTAGATTGTGAAAACAAGAGCTACACAATTTCTGTCTGTCCCTCATTACCAAAGTAACCAGAATTGCATTGAAGAAATAGGCATTATAGTATTCATTCCTTTATTCATAATGCCTTTCACACTGACAAACAGCAGAACAGACAGTTTGAGCTTAAATTCTTTTCTACCTGAGAAAAACTACAGCTTCATATTTTTTTATTTCTGAAAGACTAAGTACAGAGTAAGTATGTTTGCCAAGACTGCCAAACAGGAATTTAGTGTGTGAATATGCAATATGCTATTGTCATTGACAAGAAAAGGCAAAGTTAATCCTACAGGCAAAATGTGAACTTAAAAAATTTTGGTGGTATAACTGCACACCTCATGATAAGCACCCATGGAAACAGCAGGCCAGGCAGCTACATGGACATCTAAATACATAAGTACTAAGACTAGACATGGTAAATTTAAATCTGTACGTGTAATACAGAACATAGATTTGTATGCATTTATTGCAATAAGAGCTCTGTCAGTCTGAGAATTGACAAACACACAAGTATTTTCCCTTTCTTCAAATTAACAGGAAGTATTTTCAAGGGAAAGAGCACAATAGTGGGAGCACAGGAGATCATTCTGCAGAAAAACAACTATAATATTTCTACAAGAAACACACCAGCATGAGCTGTCACTGGCAAACGGGTGTCCAGCAGCTCAACTGCTACGTTGGCTCTCATTTACATGGCATAATAAAAAATAGTTCCTGCACCAAGGTGTTTAAAAAATTATGCACTCAAAAATCATTTCTACCTCTAATCTTTTCTGCAAATAGGTCCATTTAAAAGGATGTTTTCTTTAGATTGTTATTCCTTCTACTGCTCTTGTAAATAGGCAGTCAAGACGTACATGATTTCATCATGCAATTCTTCATGCCTTAGCAAACATGCAAACAAAACATCTCCTGGGCTTCTAAGAGCCTATGAATGAAGGGTTAAACATACCACTAAAACATAATAGCCAGTGCCTTTTCCTAACTCCCCTCTAACAGGAAGGCTGACAGATTCTGACCGCAGCAAACAATAGCTGGGATTGTACTAGCAAGAACTAGTTCAGCTGCATCACTTGCCAATAATTTTTTTAGCAGATTTAACATTCTTCTGTTTCCTTCACTTGAACAGTATGATGGGGCAGGGGGGAGGAGGAGGAGAGCAGATAAATTTCCATCAGAACCTCAGCCACTGAAAGAATTTGTCCTTGGTACCTGCCAAACGTGAAACTGCAGAGCAGAGGCCAGCAGGGCCAAGCCTTTTGGAGACGGCAGGAACAATCTCAGAACGGCAGAGCGATGCAAGCTGGGGCACAGAGCTGCTCTGGCAAGATGTTTTCTGGCTGCTCGATATGTTGCTGGGCCTGGGAACCCCCACACTGCCCACCTTAAAAGCAGCAGCAGCAGCAACAACAGCACAGCCATCAAACCCCGGAGCTCACACTCACACCACGGGGGCTCCACGGGGTCCAAACAAAAACCACCAGGTCTACACAAAATATGCCTTATGCCTGTGATTTTTCCAGTGGAACAAACATATATACATACATGGGTGTACATGCAGGCACTGCCTATAAACAGATACATATCTACGTATGGAATATTTTTATTCCATTTGCATTCAAAGCATTGTGGAACTACAGGATACAGCCACAACTGGGGTGTCTACAAAAAATACTCAAAAATCTCAGTTGCTCACTACGCTACAGAACTAACTGTCAGAAGCAGAGGCCTTGCAGTGGCCAGTTCCCATTGGTTACATATATATATATATGTTATGTCAAAGCCAGGAAAGAGTAAGCAGAAGAGCAGCCTACCTTCTATGTCATCTGGAGCCGTGGCATAAATGTGAGAAAGGTTAAGCTTCAGTCTGTCAGGGCACTCTCTATTTACAGTCAGACTGGGTGATATCACTAGATCTAGCATTTCCTTATACCTGAAGGAAAACAAAGGAAAAATACAATTTATTCATTAATTATGCATGCTTACTAATGATTCAATTTTTTTTTCCCTAAGAGTATAAATATTAAAGCTGATTACCTAAACCCAAGCTTCATATAAATTCCACATAATAACATTCACTAAAGTTTTCATCAAAGGGAAACACTGAATTAAAATGCAGTACTTGCTTCCTTGGAGATTACACCTATCTGATTAATGCTTTCCCTTTCTTCCTGGATTTTGCCATACAAAAACTAAATCCCTGATTTGTCATAGGTTATCAAAGCAAGAATGTACACATCAGTGTCCAGGGGGGCTCCAGAACAGAGTGCTACGGGTTGAAAATGAAGCTGAGGGCAGTTAAGAGCTTTATCCAGCCTTACAAGAATAAAGTTAGTGCTGGTTCCAGGATCAGTTTTCCAGGGACACCCAAAGCAGGCTCCTAATGACAGCATCCTGGCCATTAGGTGGCAGTGACACAAGGACAGTCCCTTTCACATAAATAATCTCATCTGATGCGACCCAAAATTTCAAATTAACAAGATATAGGACTTGCATCTCTGAAGAAAAACAGAACTGTTTGTGTGTGCGTAAGATATACACTATAGTGAAAGTTTAAAACCTCAGCATTACACAAACAGTCCAGAAAAGAGGACTAATTCATTATTTCAGACCCTGTGTACAACATGGATAGGTCTATTCTGTCAAAATCACCATTTTCAATATATGTGACTGCCTCCAGCTATCGACTTGTTCTGAGTGGGCTCCAAAGACACTTGTTTGAAATAGAGCTGCTTGCTTCCCTTGGAAGTGTTGGATGCTTTGGGTGGGAACAAAATACAGTATTAAGTGCACAGATTTGCATACCTGTGTTTGCAAGTTTGGGTGAAGACAATGGAGTGAGTACAGTAAAGAAATTATGTGCTACATTTGATACCTGCACAATGACTTTTGTGCAAAGCAGGTTTTCCTTAAAACCTTTGCCCCCGCGACATTCTCCTCTTGTTTCCTATGCAACCAAAGCCTGCAGCTGGAACTGTGAAGAACCCGTAGGCCAAGGAAAATTCCTCAATTAATTGTATTTATTTCTTTTTAAATACACGCAATGCAATGGAAACCTATTTGAATTTTCCAAGACTAAAACAAGGTGTTTTGCAGCTTTTGGTTCGAGCCCAGAGCAGATGACAAAAAGAGAACTCAAAGATGCTTTGCCCTTCTTTGCTTCCACAGCCTCACGGAGCACATCCTTACGTGAGTCCCCTGGATGGCACTGGGGGGGAATTTGGGCTATTAGGGCAAAGCACAACTGTGCTCTTGGACAGAGCAGGGTCTGGGTGGGCACTGATGGGAGAGAGGGAATGGGAAGGTGAGTGGATCCCAGGCACCTGCCTGCAGCCTTGGCACCGAACACGCTGCCTGCCAAGCTCTGAGAAACAGAAAATAGCAAACCACGTAGTTTTCATCTGAACATCTCCAATCACTTTTACAAAGTCTGCAAGTCCCCGTGAGGGAGGGTAAGTATTGTTATGAACAGGCACAAACCAGATTCAGAGTTTCACCTGTAAGCAAACAGCAAAGACCAAAGCTGAGCTCGTTTTCACTTTTCCACCCAACAGCTGGGAAGGCACTTTGCCCAGGCAGAACATCCATGAATCCTCTGAATTTGCAGAACTTCCAAAAATGCATACGAAGAGGCATAACGATGTACAATGTCCTGTCTCCAGGTGGGACCTGGCATCTGTCTGCCTCCTTTGGAAATCCATATGGGCATACACCACTTTTATAACCAACACAGCCTCAAGTCCAGCGGCTGGTAAAGGCTTCCTGAGCCCCGAAGGAGACCTTAAATCAGCAGTGAATGACCAATGCAGTAGAAACACAGCACTCTGAACCCACCACTTGTGTGATCCACGTGCTACGTGTCACAGATTTTCTAAAAAAACAAGACTAGCGTAAAAATCAGTGTTGCTTTGCAGGTGCACCTTTGTTGCCAGTGGGTCTCAAAGGGTTCCACCTTCAGAAGTGTCCCTGGAAGAGGAGCATGACTGACTCCCCCTCCCTGCCTTAGACACAGACAGACAAAGTGCAGGTGGCACAGGGGCCACCAACTGTGCCACAACCAGTGCCCGTGCTACCAACTGTGCCACAACCAGTGCCCGTGCTACCAACTGCATGGAAACGCAACAAGGGCTCAGATGCACACAAGGACTACAGTCACTAGGTGTAAAAAATCCTACTTAAGTGATACAGTCCAATGACAGAGCCAAAACAACAATCCAAGACTCTTCACCTAACCCAAAATAAATCACAGCTTGTGAGATACTTGACTCAGTCCTCAGCACTGGAGGAGGCTCTGCTGGGAGGTTTTTTTTCCTCCTGAAATGACTAATCTCACTCTTTTGCTGGCACAACCAGGTGGCTGCAAAGGGCTCAGGAAGATTTTTTTGGGGTGCTCCTCAGTGGGGCAAAAGAAGGTTTTCCCCACAAAGCTATGGCTCCTAAGACTCCCTGAAAAGCATCAGGCTGGGCAGGAGGGGCTCTTTTCCCGAGGAGTTACTTTACTCAAATCCACTGGCACCAATTAAATTTTGCCTGCACGGCTGAGAAGGCAGGGATCAATTTTATACCAGGTTTTCTTTTCCACTGTAAGCACCGGCCCATTTCTTTTCCCCTTATTTCCTTAATGCTATACCTGAACTGAGGAAAGGCACTGCTGTCCCAGATCCTGTCAAGCTGGGGATGTTCTGCATTGTTTCTCAGATAACACATGCCCTTCAGCACAATCCAAAACCCCATCATTCATGACACTGCCCAGGCTGTTGCCAAGCGAACAGGAGCAGATGTTTAAAGGGAAATGATCTTTTATAATGATGAATGCACTTTAATTACATCATTGTTCAGAGATTTCATTAGCCACTCTCTGCCTGATGATTTTTCTGCTGGTTTAGTTCTATTCGCTTTTGCATTCACAGAGTCACAGCACATTTTCCTGTATTTGTTCTATGACACTTTCCTGGTTTGGTTTGGGGTTCGGTTTTTTTTCCAGCTCCCATTTTTCTTTAGAGTATGTATTAGTTGCATGTACAAACAGGTACCTTGTCACAGAACTGCCTCTCTGGCTGTGCACGTCACGTACGTGTGCTGTGAGTGGCTTTGCCTGTTCTGCACGCACCATTTACTGATTTATGCATGTACATTTCTCACTCATGGACTTCTTGACAAGAGTTTCTGAAATTCCAGTTTTAACGATGGCAAGCCACAGAAAATAGTCAAATAATGGCACAGGGCTGGTATTTAACACAGTAAATGACATGCTGGAGTGCAACTGATGAAAATATCAGAGCTTTGTTTGCTTTTTAGAGCAAAAACATTTTCTGGCTTAAGTAATGCACAGTAAATCAGTAATAAAGTTTGCTGAATATGAGCTTTTATTAAAACCAGTGATGGCAGCATCTAGCATGCAGGGCTGACAGACATCTGGAAGAGCTTTTGGCTTCTATAATTAAGAAGAACTCTGTGTGAATTTGGTGCTCAAAAACCAGTATTTTGCCCTGAAAGCTGGCCCACAAAATCTCTGTCAAGAACAGAATCTTCTCTCTTTCCTAGCATTTAGGAAGTAAACAATAGAAATAAAACTATTTTTTCAGTCATTATGAAGCTAAGGATGCCAAATTAAACATTTTAAGGTTTCAAATTTTTGACTGAGGTGTTGGGGGCAACCTATAAATCACATTCTTTTACAGTGATGTTTCTAAGGCAGTGGTTTCAGATCCCAACTCCAGACACTCAAATGTGTCCTGGAGATGAAACTACTGGGCCAGCCCATCTCTCCCCAGCAAATTACTCAAAGATGGGTGTGAGTGCAGTGCTGAAGGAGGACCCACGTGCAGACAGTCTGCAAGGTGCTCGGGATACTGGCAGCGAGGAGACTCCATGGACAACATTTGAAAGGATGAAACAGGAAACCACCACAGCATCGTGGTTGGATGGGACCACACCACAGCTCTGCCCAGCACCGCCGAAAAGCCAGAAGGCACCAGCAAGAGATGACTCCCCACTTCGTTTCAAAAGCAAGTTACGTGCAAAAAAATTGTGCAGATGGCTTTCTAAATCTCTGATTCAAAGAAAACAAACAAACAAAGAAATCCCACCCCAATCCTAAAAAGTCTGGGTTTGATTCATTCATAGGAAATACAAGATTAGTTGTAATTTTTTTCCCATATGAATAAAATTTTCAAAAGCACTTGTTATGCCTCATTAATTTTCATTGGGAATTAAGACTTCTACTGTTTTAACTCCATGGGAAGCAGAGCAGCTTAGGCAGCTTTGCCAGGACTAATTAGTTGCAAAATTATGTTCCCTATTTTACTTCGCTCCTGTACAAAAAAAAAGGAATCATTCCTACACAAGGAAAACGCTATTCTCTTGCAGCCACCTTCCAGATGGTATAATAATAGGGAATCTCCCATACTGAAGATTCTGGCTACTTCTATCCACACATTTCAAAAGTAATTTCATTTCCTCTGTCAGTACATTCCTCCTCACACAGTTCAGATGTTCTTCTCTCCATCTATAAAAGATTCTTTGTTCCTTCCATTTCAGGAACTCAAAAATGCTTCAGCAGGTGAAAACCATGACGCTGTTCTCTCTTTTTAACGAGTCCTAGTTCATCCACAAGTACATCTGAGAGATGGAGGCAGGAAAAGCCTGACAAGGCACAAAGTTAAACCTGAGCTGGCATAAGTGCTCATGTACAAGACTGACAGTAGAGCCTTGATGACAAGATATCCTTTCAAGGTGACCCGCGGGGCAGCGTGCCTGGGCTGTTCATATTTCTGAGAGCTGCCTTTTGCTGATGTCACTGCACAATAAAAGCAGCAATGCTTGTCTGGATTTCTCCTCGCCCAGTCTGTTTCTGACACGGAACTAAGAGGGCTCACAGTAGCCCCCCTTGGAGCCCAGAACCTGGGGTGGGGCACACAGCTGCATTAGTCACCAGCACATGCTCTCTCAGGTTAAGGACTAGACCAAAAGGAACAAGAGAACAGTTATGTGATAGACAGGCAAGCGACAAAGCCGATCAGACTGAAATCAGAAATGAAACTGAGCTGGTAGTCAGGCTGCTCCAGTGGACAGGCACACACCTCCTACCTTCTGATCAGACTGACTCAGGTACGAGATGAGATAAAAATAAATAGGTGGGACAAAGAAGGAGCTGGGGAGTGTATTGACTAAAATCGAGCCCACAGCAAAAAAACCCCAAAATCTTCCCTTCAGTTGAAGCAGTGCCTTTGTGAGGCTCAGAGAGAGATGGACACCCAAACCCTCCCTGGCCAGGGGACAGTGGTCTCCAGCTGAGCTCCTTCCCATCCCCTCATCCTTCCCTTGTACCACTCTCCATATCCATCTCCAGTTTTCAAATCTCACTGTTGGTCTTCCAAAACATTCATCTTTTTGTTTAGCCCATCACTGGAATAGCCATTGGTCATAAGGTTATGTTAAAAACCCCCACAACTCTCATAAAGTAAAATACACAGACAAGCAGCGCTTCCAGTTTAAACAACCAACCAAAAAATAAACCAAAACTGAACACAAAAACAACCACCCCAAAGCCTGAAATAAGAGCACAAGCAAGACCTGTTAATTCAGTAGTCAAATGGAAAGCTTTTCACAAGGAAAAAAAAACCCTTCCTTTTTTGTATTAACTCCATGATCCTCTAAAATTACTCACTTCACATAAGAAAAAAAATTGTTTGGGCCCACATTAAGATTTTCAAATTCCTCTTTCTTTTTAAAATGTGCTAATTCTAAACAAGTTTAAGAAAAATAACTGAGAAAAATAACAAAATAGACCATTTCTTTCACACTTCTGCTGCTATTGTTTAAAAATACCCAAAGTATTCCATCAGCTTTAAAATCCTTCCCCCCATGGTTTCTGTGTTTTGTCTTTTTTTTTTTTTTTCCTTTAAATGAGACAGGTTTTGTTATCAATTTTTAACTTTCACTGGAGGTTTTCTGTCTTGCTCTAAACCCATAGACCAGACAGTAAAAACCAGATGAAAATTTCTGTCTCGTGAATTTTTTGAGCCAAATTAACTTTTTTTTTTTTCTTTTTTTTTCAGGAAAGTCAGCCTGAAGATTTTTTTAGTGCTTGGAACTGGCAAAAATAATTGCATGCCTTGTTTCCCTGGAAGCCCTGAATTTCCAGAAGCATTGGCTTGCTTCACCAGGCTTCATCACCTGCTATTCCAGATTGCTTTTCAATGATTTTTTTTCTTTAAATATGCTGTTTCTTTCTGGTCTCAGAGCTGTTGATTTAAAAAAAAAAAAAGCAGGCTGCCTTCATATAAATAAATGCTCTTCCTGCTCCTAGAAAGGCTTCCCATCTGCCTTCTCCGGGTGCTCTTTTCCTGACCCCCCTCTGCAGACACAGAGGGTGCTGAGAAGAAAGAGGGGGCTGTGATTCCCCACCCTGCCCGCGACTAACTCGGGAAGAGATTGAAGGAAGACAGACCGGAGGAAGCAGCAGCATTTTCTGGCTGAGCAGCCCCAAGTAAAGGGGATTCAGTCCACATAAAAACAAACAAGAGGAGACACCTTCACCATTTGCTCTGAAGGCACAGCTTGAATCCGGGTGAGCCGATGATGGGGTTCACACACAGACTTTCAGCCTGGCAGCCTGACCAGAAATACATTATGATGCTGCTTTGAGTCACTGGGTCTTTTAAAACTCATTTCAACAATAGTATTTCAGTTTTTCTAAGTCAAAATGAGAAAGGTGAATTTTTCCGCATGCCATTTTTTTGGGGGTCTCCTGAACCTGTTTGCTAAGTGGAGCAACATTTGCAGATCTTATTATTTGCCAAAGCATAAAATTACTCAGCTCTCGCACTGTGAACAAGCAAGTACCACACAAAAGGGGCTGAGCTGCCTACAGTCATTTGAAAAATAAAATTGTACGGGTATACATCCAAATGTACATAAGTAATCTCATTTCCACATTCCTCTTTGACATTCACAAGCTTTTCAATTTCATCACACCTCGTCCTATTCAGGTCCCACATGCAGCCCTGGCACTGCAGAAAACCACTCTGGCAGCTCCAGCTGCAGAACTGGGGCCCATAATGCAAACCAGTGACCTCCAGAGATGGGGCTTCCCAAACCAGGGACTGCAGGGTCTGGCTCATGAGACTTGATGCTCCTTGCACACCTCCTTCAGTGCTGAGGAACTCTGCCTTTGACTCTTTCTCTTCAGGATCACAAGGGCTAAAAATTCACTTAAATATAAATTGTGGGGGGTTTTCCCCCCTCTCTCGGTTTTCTCCTTCCTCACATGTCATGGTGAGCATCTCTGAGAGCAGCACCTGTGTCTGGATATGAAACTCTGGTCTTATCAGCAAAAAACCCATTCTCAGAAGCTACCACAGGGGTGTGCGTGCTTGCGGGGCCTTGTCTTGGAAAACATTTGCATCAATACATTGGAACATAAAGCAATTACAGAAGCACAATTAAGTACCCAGAAACTGCTTCTGAGAATTGCAATTCCAGTTTTGCTCCCAAGCTCTGTCGCTGACAGACTGGGCAAGTATCTCAGGAATACCTTAAGGCCTCTGTAAAACTGGGAAATACAGTATAAATTGCCAATTAAGCTCTGTTTAGGGGCTGGGAAGTGCTTTGAAACCTTTAGGTGAAGTCTGTTACACTGCTGCAGTTTGATATCCACGCCAGTGAATAATGACCCACCTCAACGTGAGACAGCCAAGAAGGAGGTGAGGCACGAGAGCTGTCCTGCAGGACATGTTCTCTCCCTCCTTTCTGCTCCAAAAGCTCTCCATTCCCAGACTATGAGAATTTCTTCACCCTTTTGATATAGTTCTTAAACCTGTCAGAGTCCTGCAATGGCTCCAGCAACCCACTGGGAAAGGCAAGGCTGCCCCTTTACAACAGGCCTGTGTCAGCACCTCCATTCTCAGCCTGTAAAGGAGCAGCACTCAGGGAATAATAATTCAAAAAGGGCTATGGGAAAAGAACTATGAAATGCAGGTTAGTAAAAGGACTTTGGATGCGAGGGGAAAGTCTGGCATAACAGCACAGGTGAGACTGGAGTGAGAATGACGTACTCTCTCCTGGGTTAAATCCCCCAAGTCAGAGTTTCTCTGAGCAGAGGGGACAGCAAAGAGAATGTTGGTTGTACATGTAGAAGCCTAAAAGCACCTTTGACTGGGACACTCTTCCAACTCCAGTGAGGGGAGGGAAGGGCAGATGATCTCATCTGTCTGCAGGAATAAACCAACTAAGATCATTCTCAAGGGTTCAGAAACAATTCATTCCTCGTTTAGCATCTTCAGTGCACTGTTTCATCTCCTTATGAAGTATCCTGATGAGGGAAAATACAAATGCTGCCCTCACTGTCCTGAGTGCAGCTGATGCCCTTCATGTCAGAAGGAAATATGACAAGGTCTGTAGTCCTCCTAAAACTCTTTTTTAAGAAACTGGAAGTACAACATGATTTAACAATGTGTCTGGAAACCCTGCACTCCTTTGACTTGGCTTCATAGTTTGGAATTTAAGCAGCATCCCAACCCTCCCTCAGCTCCTCATATTTAAAAAAAAAATAAAAAAAATAAAGTCTTTGTGGTAGTCTATTACTACATATGGGAGGACAAAACCTCTGACACATAACATAGCCCCCCACCCCAAAGCTGCCTTCCCTAATTGTTTCTCTTCATCTACACATTTTTGGGTTAGTTTTCAGGCTGGGGGTGGGAGGAAGATGGGCTTTTCATTTTGGATTTAATCAGAACTCGTGATTCCCAAGTAATTGCTGGCTGAGCACGTCTGTGGCAGCAGTGGGGCACAAGTCCTGCACCAAAGTTGGTCTTTTCATCAGCAGGAATAATGAACTGTCAGAGCAAATGCTCACAATGTTTTCCTTGATATTAATGCCATTAATAATTTGGTTCCATGGATATTTGAAAGTCAGGCAAAAATAACAACATGGGAATAACAAATGACACAGCGTGGTTCGCTTTGTATGTTCAGGTGGGCTAAGGTCAGATTTCCCAAGAGTTTTGGTGTGACAACAGGCTGAAGCTTTGTCTGTAAACCCAGGTGAAAGCTAACCTGGGCCAAAGTTCCCAAAGGTCTTAGTTGTTAGGTTTATTTTCAAGACACAGGGAAAGGATTTTTGCAGAGATAAACAGAGGATATTTTATCAAACAATTTATCAAAGAAGAGTTACAGAGCGCCTTTGCAGAGATCCTGCTCTGATACACCACAGGGCAGCATGGAAGTGAAAACACCAAATGACAAATGCATCAACCCAATGCCATACACACAAACGTCCCTGTTCTCCTTTGCAAAGTCTGATCTGATAAAGAAAAACACATCCTGAAAGGGCCATTTTATGATATTAAACAGGCCTCAAACGACTTACTAAAGTACAGAGGGACACTGACATCTGAACTGCAGGAGTTTTGTTTTCCGTCTTGTTTTTCTCCCCTGTGAATATTGCATTTGAATAACTGGAATTTTTAAAATCCCTTTTCCTCCTTTCACCGTGATGTAATGCAACTGTTGCACAAGAATAACAATGTCGAGCTACTGCTGCTGGAGCCAAGTTTGGCACCAAGAGAGATCAGGGTTGGCACCAAACACCGCAGTCTTTAAAATAAATTTGGCAGACACAGTGCTTGCCACTGCTGCCATAAACAGCAGACAGGGCAGAGAGTGGAAAAGTGCTGAAAGAGACCCCCAGGTTGTTACTGGACCAAAGACACCCATTAGGTAACCACTTAACGTAGCACCTACTCATATAGGAAAGGTGAAGAGTTTGAGAATGGTCTGTCAGAATTAAGGGCAGTACCAGGGACCAAAAGGCGACACAAACTGTGCCTTTTACACGTCCATCATCCCCAACAGCCTAAAAAACCCACCAGGCAGCTACCTGTGAGCCAGGAGAGCCCCCATGCACCACTGCAGGTTCCACTAGAGATTCGAAGAGAAATACTTGATCTACACAAAAATACATCTGTCTCAACAAATTACTCTTTCCAGTACTTTTCAGTTATGTTTTCCCAGGAGGGTGTTTGTTCCTATTAAGTGATGCTGGAACAGTGCTCTGGAAAGAGATGCATATGTGTGTTTTTCTTTTATAAATGCAGATGGAACAGAAGATAAATACAAAAGTTTTCCTTACTGGATCCCTCTCGGCTTGAACTGAAAGAGTGTGGGCTGATTTTCTATGCTTTATATAAGAGTCTGATGATTTGTGATGTGGACATCTGCCTGCAACTGGACTGATGCCACCAGCTTATTACAGTAGACAACTAGACAGCCATGTAATTGCAGCATCCTTCAATTGCTACTTTATTAAAAAAAAACCACAAACCAACAAAAAACCAACCAACTCATTACCTAGCAGAAAAACTCCATATTCCATCCAAAATTTCACCAAATTTTAAGATTTTTTAGACAGATTAAAGTCAGAAGCATGTGTGGTGCTGTAATAGCTTTTTGCCAACTTCCTTAGCAATTAAACCATAAGAACATTCAGAGCAGATTTCAATCAATTTATCTGACCCTCAGTAGTAACTTTCAGCAGCAGCACCAACAAGGGCCCCAATAGGATATGCAACATGGTGTTTGTGAGTGCAGGCACACAGAAGCTGCAGGCCCCTTTTGCAGCTTACTAAGCAATAAATGAAAAGCAAGAATTGGTTTAAAGGTGAAAACTTAACTTTTTTTCCCCCACCCCCAAAAGTCAGACAAACTGGAAAAAATTTTATCTGATTACTATGACCTGATTCTTTCCCTGATGGCTTCAAATTCTTCAAAAAAAAAAATAAATCGGAAAACAGAGGGTAACTTTTAATGGCCACAAACCACGGTATCTTTTACTAGAAAATGTTTACAGCTTCAGTGACAAAACCAGCAACTTCAGGCCCACTTTGTTTCACTCAAGAGCAGTTTCCTCCTATCGTATTATACAGCACTTACCCTTGGGATCACCAGCCCAGCCCTCAAGAAGCTCCTCTGAAATACAACTCATCACCTCCGAGGCCTCCTGTCAACAGCAGCCACTTGAGCACAATCCCAAAACTGGGGACCGCTGGAAACACCCGAGTGCTGGGATCCAAACCAGCAACAGGCACCACTGGTTCAGTCACAGGACTGCAGGGCAGCTCGAGAGAATTCCCTGCAGGCACAGAAAATGACAGCTACCTACAGTTTCATCATCCGTACAGATTAAGAAATCCAGCTGCAAGTAAAAGCCAACTTCAGCTATCTGGATATATGAGGACAAGGTTACACACGCCATTAAGAAGGTGACTGCCTTAGACTTAAAACTCAGATTTGAGCTGCAGTTTCCCTAGCTTAAAGGCAAATTTCTCCTCAACACGTGGGACTTCAAAGGCCCTCAGCCTTTCACAGCCCACAAGAGCAGCCTGACAGCCTGGTCCAAGAGTGGAGGCATTTCCTGACATTGGATTAACTTCAGCTCATCGCCTTCAGCGCAGCTTCTCCCTGACGCCTTTCTGGAATAACTTCTACCACAGACAAAAGAATCAAAGCAATTTCATCCCTCCATCTACTACAGGATGGTACAGATATGTCCAATTCACCCACAGGCAGCAGGCAAAGATGCTCTGTTGACTCCAACTGTTTGCAGAAACGATCTACCAAAAATAAAAGTAAAATCAACTGTGCAAAATATTTGAATGCAGTGCTCGGCTTTCAAAGGAAATACAGAAGCTTACCTCTTTTGCCTCTTCCCAGAAAATCTGGTAACTCTAGTGAAAAATAAGAAAAAAGAACACTGTGCCTAATTGCAGGTTTTTGGTTGTTTTTTTTAACTAGTGCATATACAGCAGCAATATAAAAATTGGAGCAAAGGTGCCTGAGCTCAGGTAAATTACAGTACTACATTAATTTCTCTCAACCACTAATTAGAGCGTCACCTTAAAATACTAACACAATAAAACTGCTGTCAGAAAAACAATTTTTTTCTCGAGTGAAATTGTCAGAAACAGCAAATTTGATGCCATAGTCCAGTGGCTTAGGGCTCTCCTTAGGGAGACTTGGACCCAGCTCTGTATCCACCACAGGTTTCCTGTTACTGTGGTAGTTTACAAAGCCAACTCCTATTTAACCTGCTTGCCTCTATTTCCCTCCTCTGTAAAACAGGGGGTTCTGCATTTTTCCCCCTTCTGAGCACGTTGAGCTCAAGACCATGAAGACAAGGTGCTACACTCAGCAAAAGGGCACGAGGGAGAAACCTATCTGAATGCCACAGACAGAAAAGCAACACCACAACTCATAAAAATGCCACGAGAACAATGTATTTCTGCCCTTTGCTTACTCCTTCTCAACCTTGCCTTGCTCTCGTGCCCAGGCAGGGAGCAGGCACTGCCCGCAGTGGTCAGTGCAGAACAGACGCCTTCGGCTCACATTCCCATTTCCTCCTGGACCACCGAAACTCTCCCCTCATTCCAACATCCCAGTTCTGCACGGTGAAATCCCCCCTTTAATCCGCATTTGGCTGTGCAGCGCTCCCACCGCAGCCATGTCACCCCGGCTGGGCTGTGCCTGCCCCGCAGCCATAGGGGCAGGTGTGCTGTGCATCTGCTGTTCGCACACGTTCACACCAAGCACAACCAACCTGCCAACCCCCGGCCAGCCCCTGGTGTTCCAGGCTGTCATCACAGAGGCTGCCTGTGTGCCTGCTCGCAGCATTTCGGTTCTTTAGGAGCCCAGCAACTGAACTCATTCAGTTCAGCTGCAAATAAGCAAGGAATCGAAATGCCACAATTAAGAGGACAAAGCTTGCTTAGTTGAGATTCTCTTCACAAATGAGTACTGGGGATCATCTAACATCTTAAAATCCTGCGTCTTTCACTTCTAACGCAGTTCCTGAAGGTTAATACATTTTCAGCAATAGGTACTGCAGAGTAAATGAGTGCAAAGATACCAAACTGCAATTCACAGGAGAGGACAACCTTTGTCAGAACCTCTGCCCCTAAAACTGGTCGAAGAACTAATCCCTGATTTTTCATATACATATGTCAGTAGGGTGGAAACTAAGAAAGACAAAAATCAGTGAGGAGAACCCCCAAAATCAGACGAATGTAAGTAAAAAGATCCTGGGACATGGGCCTGAGAAAAGTATTTCGAAATGTTATGGAGCACTACTGAAAAAAACTAAAAAAATCTCTGTTCCTTTCTGTGTACTGGGTAAGAAAAAAAAAAAAATCAAAACCCACAAAAACTTTCAGTCCAATGCATAAACAAACAAAACAAGTTTCTGCTAGAATTACACACCATCTATTTCCCTCTAATTCTTGCGGACTGCCCACAAGAACTTGAGTTTCTGGCTTGTTGGGGAAAGGTTAACAACTTCTAATTGAAAAAGGCAACTTTTTCCTTGTCCTATCACATACCACTTTGCCAGTAAATACATGGGAAAAATACTTTGAAAAGCACTTACACACATCTTAAGCAAAAGTCCAGGTTTCAAGAAAAACAGGCTGACAGTGAGAGCTGAAAGTGTTAAGATTTTTCTCAGAGCTAAGCATACATTTTTCCACGCAAGCAGCTGAATCATGGATATTTTAAAGAGTAGTTTAATAAGCACAATATAGCATATCTCCTACTCACCTCTATAAAATGTGTCCAGCACTGTACAAAGCATTAAAAAGCATTTAAATCTGAAACTTGCTGGCATCCACTGGCAGAGCAGAAGAATTGAGAGAACTAATCTAACAGCTGTCTGGAAACACAGCAGATTTATACCGTGGGTTTAGTCATTAACTGGAGTTATCTGACCCATACCAGAACACTGAATGAGCAGTGGTGGTCTACAGACCAATGCAATGTGTGGCAACAGCCAAAATACCCCCCTGACTCCAAGATGCTGAGATTAGTTGCCTTGATTCTTAGTGAAAGTATTCCAGTTCATTTAATAACAATAATAAAAAAGTATACAAATAAAAAAAGCCAAATAAAGGCCATATACAAGTCAGTTTATCAAATATGCAGATACACAATGGTTCTGTTGGTCTCTTGCATTGCTATGGAACTGAATTTGCAGGCAACAAACTGCAACTGAAAACTGGCATGACTTAACAGCCCAACACTTTTTTGTTTCCTGGTATATATTTGTTTTTTAAGAGGAAAAGGAGATAACATCAGAGAAGCAGCAGTATAAACAGCATCTTTAGCCATATGGAAACTTACACCTAAATACAATTTGAGACTGCAGCACATGGCAAACACTGCTAATGGGGCTTAGAATTCAAATTTGAAGTTTGGTGAATTCCAGAGAAAAACAGAGCTATGTAAATACCACACAAGTCTATTAATAACTGAGTATATAAATGAAATTCTAGAAAGGCTGGCAAAGTTACCCTCAGTTACACCAAACCTTCGGGTCTGTGCCAAGAAAAGCTCTGTGGTTTTTGACAGAAGCACTCAGGTGGGTGGAACTTCAGGGGAACCTCATTCCAAAAGGGGGTTTTCCTGTGGCACCTCCTGCCATCTCCACCCTTCCCCACATCAGAGGGACCTGGTGACCGCGCACACTCCAGCGCTGGAGCTGTAACAGGCTTCTGTGGATACTTCTTGTGAGGACAGAAAATAAAGATAGCAGAACAAGAAATCACTCCATCCTCAAATTCTATCGAGAGCAAGGCAAGGTGCCGAAAAGCTTTTCACTGTCATTTTGTCCAAAGATTCTTTTTACAGACTCCTATCAAGGGCAGCACTGAGGTACTGTGAAAGCTGAGCCTGGTTTCTCCTCTCCACCTCCCATCCCATCCCATCCCATCGCTCAGCCCCATCCCATCGCTCAGCCCCCTCTCCCTCTGGTTTATTTGGCAGGGAGGTGTCGCACAGCGTCTCACCCAACGTTGCCACAGGAGTGTCCCTGAACGTGATTCATTCGCCAACGATACAAACCTCCAAACAGCACGTTAATAACGCTGAGGATTTATGGAATGCCAGAGATCGGTCTCGCGCCAGCGATAAGCTCTTTCAAGCTGGTGGTTTTGCATGAAACCTCTGGCCATTGCTAAGGCCACTCTCAGCTCCACCTCACCCCCAGCCAGAGCAGACAGAGCTGCAGCGAGGATTTCTGTCACGAACTGCAGGTTATGAATACACACAAATAATAGAGAGGGTCAGATTATGAATTCTTGCACTCTTTCATATGCAAAAAGGCCAGAGTGTGCTTTGGAACAGTGACAAGCCTCCCTGGGCAAACACTCCGCTTGGTCTGCTTTCCTCCCAGGATGCAAGTGCACACCAGCAATTCCAAAACTAGGGAACATGTTTCCTTTTTTCAACTGCTCACAATATTGCCCTTGGCACCCCAATGGCTCAAGACGCATGAGCAGGAATTCCAAATATAGTCTCAGAACCTTCTGTGGTTTTTCATGTTTCTTTGCCAGACACTCCCTGTGCTGTACAATGCACCTGAAACTCACAATATGACCCCCAAAATACTCTAGTCCCAGCATCCTCTTGACCAGAAATACACCAGTGATATCCAACTGCCCCCCGTTATGATTTTATTACTTTGATCAATAACATACAGGATATGTTTTTCTTCTTCAAGCAACACTTGCAGCCAGCTTGTGCTTCCTTGTGCTTATTCTCTGCATTTACAAAGACTATCAGTTATTTTTACCTATGTGGAATAATCACAGATAGCTGAAAATATTTCAGATGTGAGATCTTCTCTATGACCAGCCAAGAATCCTACAGGTTGGGGTTTTTTTTTTTGTTGTTGTTGTTCTATCAAGCTGGCCCTTGCTTAACAAAAATACTTCAAAACTGGAATAGTGGGAATTGATAGGGCAGTTTTGGATCTTTTCCTGAACAAAAGTAGGCTACAGCAAGATACCTTTGCTGAATGCCATTTGCATTTGTTCTTATGTTGCTACTTTCCACAATGCTGCTGTGTTTCCAAAGGGTGCAGTTAACTCTCTCCTTATTTGCATTTACTTGTCTCCAGTAAAGGTGTGCTGAGAAATAACTGGAGTTCCATCCAGCTTCACTGTCTATAAAAAAAGGCATTAATTTGTAAGCATTAATAAGCATGCCATCTATCAGGGTGTGCACGCCCAGGGTTAGCCAGAGGGATTTTCCACTTGTGGTGCCTCCAAAGTCAGATGTTTGAACCTCTCTGTACACCACATATTTGGGGTCATTCTGGGCCTGCCCTGAATGCTTGCTCAGTGCAGAAACAAGTCAATCTGGTCAGACTCGTATGCATAAACAAGTGATTTTTTAATACTGGTAAAAAACATTCTCAATCCTATCATTATTCCTCTCTTTATTCCTCATGCACATTTCCATCACTGAAATATTTCAAAGAACTGACTTAGTAATGCCATAGATTTCTCTGTCCTGTTCCAAGTGTGGCATCTTCTCTAAGGCTCTCCAGATCATGACACTGCACTAAGACAAACCCACATCACCTCGAAGTTCTTATTCCAAGCCAGCAAGACGTATAAAACCCAAATAAAAAGAGAAGTAACGGGCAGGAGGAAGCAAGATTTGGGAACTTGATAGGAAATCCAGCCCAGCCATTCCTACTGTAACTAAAAATGACACTGCATATATACTGCCTGGTAAGTGTCATGGCTGTCTTTTTACTTGATCACAACTCATTAACGTGTGTGCATTTAACACTTAGGGCACTATCAGTTATAAAAAAAGACCTGTACATATGACAAAAAAGCAGTTTCAAACCTGCAGATTGTTTTATAAATTACTTGTTGCATTTAAAAGACAGGAGACTTTACACACACTTGTTTAAAGAGGAAATTTTGCATATACCTGTTTAAATGTACTTCTGTGCTCAGACAAGCCTCAGGTTTTGTTGTTCCAGCTCCACAGATCTGTCCACAAGCTGGTAAAGCCATTATTTCCACCGAAACCTCATAGGAGCAATAAAAAAAAAAACCAAAATACCCCAAAACAGCCTATCTTCATCGGCATGCACACAGTCTTACTGAGAAATATGCATGCAATCAAGGTGCAATTAGCTCCTGACAATATCTCAATCTATGATGCCAGAGATCACCTGCTGAGCACGAGGCTCTTAAAACCAAACATTTCTTTTCACTCTGGGCTCCGTCCTGGTGCTTTGCTTCCAGCCTGGACTGAACTGCAATTCCAGTCACAGGAGCAGGGATGTCAGACCAGCCCTGCTGTACTCCTGGAAGCAGAAATGTTTGAGCAAAGGTGAGGAGGTCAGACAAGGGCAAAGTCCAAAGTAATTTTAAGTGGTTCAGCTAAGTAGGGAAGGCTAATGGGAAACCATTTTAATTTGTTACAGTCATCCCTAGTGAATAAAAGGACAACGTTTTTCTTCAGCAGCTTGATTACAAAGCAGTAAATCCCTCTGTGTATATAAAAGATCTATGAACAGTATAGATCAAATGTCAAAAAAGGGTTTGTACTATAGGTTAGGAACAGTTTTAGATATTCAATCATTCTTATTTTTAAATACTTCCAACAATTATTCTCCCTCTAGAAACAGAACTATGTACATAATTCTGCCATTCTCATCTACAAAGACACAAACTAGCAACATTCCTACAGCAAATATTTCTAGACTTTCTCTCCCACAAAACACCAAAGAAACACAGCCATGAAACATAAAAATATGCCATCTTTCCATCTCTCCCCACAACACTCTCTGACTTGCTGCTAGAAAAACTTTATGCTGCTTTGAGGACTGGTTGCAGTCCCTACAGACCCCAGGCAGCAGCAAACACGGAAACAAAGCCCAGCTCAAGGTGCCAATATTCTCCAGCAACAGGAGTATCCTGAATTAAGAATTCTGCCAGAATAGGATTTTCTCCACTTGCTGACAGGGTTTTTGTTCAGTGTATCAATTTCTTTTTCCTTGAACAAATGCCAGTTCTGATAGACCCACAGGCCTGCAGACAACCTATTTCACTGCAGCGCCTAAGATGGGATGGAAAAACATTTCAAACAGTGAAAGGCACAGCCACTCAGCCTCAGGTTCTTTCTTAAAAAGTGGTTTGTTTTGTTGTTGTTTTTTTTAGTCAGAAGCAGGATTTGCAGGCTTAGAAGCAGAGTTCAGCCATTAGGAATTATTAAGCTTTCCCAAAGCCTTTATAATTCAAAGGCAAAACCCAAACATCTAGCTTGTTTCGTCACAAAATAATGATGTGGTCATGACAATTTGTATCCTGTGTCCACATTGTTTTTAACCTGGCCATGAGAAATAAATATTTTGAGGCAAGAAGCACTTCAGTTACACCTACAGTCACAGCAGGTTTTGGACCTCTACCTTCTGCTGTAACCAACCACCACCAAACACTGCCTGAACCATAAAACACCTCTTTGTAAAGTAACCTCAGCACTGCATGCTGAATAGTTCTGCCAAGCTTTCAGAAACCTTCTTCTATTGAGTTTGCCTTTTGATAAGGAACATCACCAGTCCTACAACTGTGGAAATCCTCGAGGTGAAAATCCCAATAGCCTCCAGGGACTACTCCAGAGGTGTCCCCCAGGACAAGGGGCCTTTACAGAGGTCTGGGGACACGATCACATTACTGACAGCCCAGGTACGTGGTGGCAATGCTCTCTGAGTGCATTATTCACCTTTTCCTACCTAAAGGACACAACTTCTGCTGCTGGCACCTCTCCTGTGCAGTGCATACCTGCTTCCTCAGGCACCCACACCAACACTTCTCAACTTCAGTGCCTTGAACTAACACTGTTAGTTGCATCCTCAACCAGGCTTTGGAAAGATCAGTTCTGCCTTTAATAAACTTTACTGTACAGCGCCAAAGTTGTATGCCACACACCAGGGTATTTTTTTTGAAAATGCTGAATTTTTAAACTTTTAATCCATTTACCACCAACTAAGAACTTTATAGTTTAGACAGGTTGATACTGACCCCTGGCCAAAGCAGGCTTTTGTGCTTGTGCTCTGTCTGCCCATAATACTGCCTGCCACTTCTACTGGCTAAAATGCTCTTTGCTGTGGTTTCGCAGAGCGTTCCTCCCTGCTGTGGACTACACACCAACAGTTGGGTTTCATCTCATATATGGCTTTTGAGAGCTCATGGGGAGCAAGGGGAAGGAGTGAGAACAACAGGGGATGGGACCCAAAGCCAAATAAATCACTGTTTCTTTGCTCCGTGGGGATCAGGATGCTGTAAAAACACATGGTTATTGGAACTGCGAATTTATTGGTAGAGGAGTTGGTCACTGGCACTGTATTTCAGCATGAACTTACATTATGGTACGAAGTACAAAGCACTCCTTCTGTTTGTGGGTACGAGAATTAATCTCTTCCATGTGCAGAGAGGGTGTGTGATAATTCAACTGAGATTCCTGTTGGTAGTCAGGGCAAGCACTCACCAGCTGCAGGGCTTGCAACAATACCCAGCAACATTTCCAAGAGCAAATGATGTCACTAATGTCCCTCTGAGCGCTACCAAGCAGGGCCAGAGCAGCCTGCTCATTTCAGGGTCTTCATCCAAGTAGGCTGTCAGAAACCTGAAAACCTGAAACTACAAGGTGAGTCTCTCCCCAAACACCCCAAACACTTTGTTTTGGACAGGATTCAATAACTAATGGTCTTTGAATGAAATTGCATGGTTCTAGTGTCTTGCATTTGCCTCAATAATACCGAAAGGTCTGATCCTGATTATTAAAAATGAAAAAGTAATTTGCAATGTTTATGTGGATGGCAGCTTTACATACAGGATAGAAATGCTCCAACTGCCTTTACAATCCAGCTGGAAAAAAGTCTTCATTTTTCTTTTTCATGAAATTTCATTTATTATGAGTACTGTGTCACAGTAAGGCAGCTGTTGGCAGCAAGCTGTGAAATTTAAGTTGAGCTGGTTAGTAGTACGAACCAAGATATAATATGCTTTTGTCAGAGAGAAGTTTTTCTTGTACATATGCAATCTACATTCAGTAATTAAAACAGTTTGTCAGTCAATCCTGGCAGCCCCACTTAAAGGAAGAGTTAATGGTATTTTAAAATACAATTTCCAAATTGCAAACAAAAAAAACTGAGATTGCTATTTCAGTGAGGTCTTTAAGTAGGCAATGTACCAATGACTTCAGAAACACAGAAATTAAGGATTCCTGCTTTCCATCACTGTCCTATTAACATGGTGTTAGATTTTGGGCAAGTCACTTCTGACAAATTCCAAATGGGAATTAAATCAGGATCAGTGTATTAGTATTACACACTAAGGATGTCACACACAGCCTGCACCTGGAAGAAATCCATCCTGGGCTTCCTACAACTGGGGCAAGCACTCTTATCATTCAATACATAACCAGGACTTTCCTCCAGCTTCTCTAGCTGTTATAAAAGAAAGCAGCAGTAAACTTCACATCTTGCTCTGAACCTCCTCTGGAACGTGCCTAAGATGCACATTTCCATAATATCTACCTAAAAGTCCCCTTGGGAACCAAGTGAAGGAGCAGGATGGGACTTGGCACATTTTGTTGGAAGTTCAAGCCAGGTGAGGGTTGAAATTTTATAAATGAAGTGCATGAATAAAAGAAAACATGAAAAAAATACCTAAAGTATTAAACTGATCGATCCTTAACAACTACAATGAATACACCTTGCAGACTGACTTAACTTCCAGGCAACAGTTTGGGAAAGGAGTTATCAAGGGTAACTGCAAAACTGTATCATCATTTATCTGGGGATTTGGTTCATTTCTAATGATTGTAAACACTTAAAGACTTTACCACTGACCAAAGATGCAGCCCTGCCCTGTCCCCTGCCCAGCCAGAGCTCCTGCAGTGACACAAGTCTGTTCACAGCCTGACCAACACGCCTTTTTTTTTTTCCTGGTTTTTTACTCAGCTGGATCAGGGAGTTGATCCAGTTTGCAGCATGTCCAACAGCACCAACAGAGAGGAGGAGATGGGAACATGCAGCCAGGGTGGGGAGGACACAGCTCTCAGTCGGATTAATCCAGTCTGGAAACCACACCTGCAATCTGTCCACACAACTGCTTAAGGAGGGTCCCACTTCTCACAGCGTGACTGTAGTTCCAATGCCGAGGAAGACAGTCTGCCCAAATTACCTCCCTGCTTGGGTGACAGCTATCTGCAACTCCCTGTAAACACAGGATTACAATTAAATACTCCAAGTTGGCACCACTTTTACTATCTTAACATTAACTGGCAAACATATTAATTTAACATGGCTTTGAGGACTATGCCCACCCCACCTAATCCACACCATACGTTCTCGGGCAGACTTTTGAGTCAGCAAGTCTTGATATCTACTTCAAGTATTTGCAGCACTTTCCTATTTTGCAGGGGTATCCAACTACTTCAGGGCTTTACTTCATGTCATGCTTACATCTTGGCAGCCATTTACTGCAGCTAAACACAGAGCCAAAGAGCCCTGTTAGACAACTAGAGAATTAAACAGCATTTAGGAACTGGTGGGAGACTGCTCACTGATGTTTAGTATCAGTGAATACAGTGGTTGGCTACAGGGTACTTGCAAGCATTTTTGAGCTGAAGAAAGCTTGGCAGGTTCTTTCCTCCATGCAATTGTTTTTCTGAAGAGCTTTTTAAGGAATAAGCATTGGGTTTTACTCTTCTGAGAGGACACGCATTGCTAAAGACAACTGGATCATATCACTTCTGCGTAAAAAAATACAATAAATCTGACTTGTCAGTATCTGGAGAGTCAAAATCCTCACATCAAAAACGCACTTAGTATGTCCACAAAAGATGAGAGCTGGTGGCCTTCACTCCACAAGTGCTGCTTCGAAATACACACTCAGAGACTTACAGCAATACAAAAGGCTGGCAAGAAATTGAAATGAGAATAAAACACGTATGAATCATGCATACAACTAAACATGGAAATTATCTTCACAGTCACTTACCTTCACCATTGTAAGTTAACATTCAGCAGAATAAATCTGAGCAGTGTATTTTGGACATTTGCAATCTGGGAGAAATATTTCTTTTAAACTCATGTCAGGATAGCACAGCTTCCTTTCCAAGAACTGATTATTTTGGGCTCTCCCAACTGAAGTGAAAAACGCTTAAGACTGAACACAAGCCTTGGTTGACAGCACTTAAGTGAGCCTGGAAATCTTCAAATTTACAGTGTAGGGAACTGCTGTGTAACTTCTAGGCTGACTTCAGGGCAAAGCGTACCTACACCCTGTCAACTCACAAGTTAAAGAAGTCAGATTTTGGCAACTAAACTCCAGCTTCCATTTTGCATAAGCAACATACCAACATCTAAGCACTGTCAGGGGACCATGTGAAAAACACCTCAACAAGTCACATCCCAGCTACTTCTCCTTTACCAACATTTAATTTGCAGAATACAATCCAAACCGTGCTTCCAGAGGTCACAAAGGTGTATCAGCCACTTCAGACACCACAAAAAAAAACCCCTCATGACACAACTCAGAGCTTGATTTTCAGTGACGCTGAAAAAAATCCACTATGCACTAACCTTTAAGGGTACACGCCAAGAGTAGTTACAGGATTTTGAGTTCCAGAGACCACAAGACTCCAGGTTCCAAACTGCTGCTTCAGGTAAGGATTTTTGCATGAACAAAGAGAGCACCCACTTGAGGAAATACAGAGAGCATCTTGTTGGCACAACACAGCCTTTTCATTAAAGGGACATCTGGGCCATTAACAGGAGCCTGCTGGGGGAGGCAGCACCTCGCTAGATTGGGTTTCAAACCAAGTTCTCCATGAGGTGTTGAGCAAAAGAGAACTGGCTGCAAGCAGGACAACACAGGCCCAGTTGGTTTTGTTTACTGTGTAGTTAAAGGAGCACTGAATGATTAATGAAAGACTGACAGTTCCTCTGTAGAGCAGCAGACAATATTTGGGGGCAAGGCTTTGGCTTGGCAGGTTAAGCATAAAAATGCTTACACAGAGCTCTCTCTCCTGAGCTGACTGCTGTACAAATGACTTTTCTAACTTGCTTCCCAGGACAAAAGCATAGACGTAGGACTACCCTGAGAGGAAAAAAGGAGCCCAGCAAAGTGTTAGTTTGCCAGCAGAGCATCTGGCACATTTATAAGTGCAATAACACCATGCTGTCATCTTCCCTTACCACCTTGTTAGCAGTTACAGGCCAATCTTTAGCAAGATCCCTCTCAAACTAAATCTAATTCCACTGAGAAAAGCAGGATCCTTTACCTTCCTCAGACAGTCTCCCCTCTACTCTCCAGGCTTTTCCTAGGCACAGAGCTGCCATCACAAAATCCAGAAAATGGAAAAAAAGTATGTCCCCAGTTCAGGTATTCAGGTAAAAGACAACACAGGCAGCCACATGTTACCATACGAGTATGTAACTATACAAGTGCAATTGGATTACTTTGAATCAAAATCAAGTCTCTAAACATCAGTAAAGCACAAGTTCAGCTTTTCATGCAGGATCACTTGCACCCGTAAGATGCCCAAACAGCCTTTTTGCATCAATTCAGACACTTTCAAATGGGTGGATCTAATTTATCTCTCAGGTTTCTTATCTCAGGTGAGAGCCAGGACAAGCAAGGCTGACTGACCTTCCGTGTCACCCTTCCCTCTCCTTCCCTGTCATACAAGGTTCGAAAACTGGCAGCAATTCCTGCTGGATGGGATGTGCAATCACTCCAGCTCCCAGGGAGATGTGCATTAATCAAGTGCCCATGTTGTCAGGCTGTATCAGGTGTCTGTACCTGCTGTTGCTACTGGGGGGGCTGCAGGGACCTTGGTGGGGGCTGCCCTGGGCTGTTTCCATCAGGTTCCACCACAGACCTGCAGCAGGAGCTGGCTGAGCCCATTGGAGAGGTCAGTGGCACTTCAGCCACAGGGCAAAATTCAGCTGGTGGGGAGGAAATGCATGAGAGAAACAGCCACGGCTCCTGGACAGAGCAGTCTGAGAGGAACTGCAGCCCTCGGAGAGCCCACACTGGAGCAGGAGAGAAGCGTGAGGAGGAGGAAGGAAGGGTAGAAAGGAAATGTTACACTCACTGCAGTCTCCCACTCCTCATCCCTCTGAGAAGGAAGGAATTGGGAATGTGGGAGCAAAGCAGAGACTGGCAAAGGGAGGTGGGCAGTGCTGTTTTAGTTCTTGCCTTTGTTTCTCGCCATCCAGCACTATTGTAATCAGCAACAAATTAATTTTCCAAGTCCAGTCTGGATGATAGATGGCAAGACCTCCCTGTTTTTACCCTGACCCATGAACTTTTCCATCTTATTTTCTCCCTTGACCTGCTGAAGATGCAGAGTGGGTGAGCATCTGGCCACTGGCCAAGGTCAACCCACCACACACACAAAAGTGTTTCTATTTCACCCCAGAGCTCTGACTGAAGAACACACTATGACTGAAGGACACGCAGCAAACCCCATGAATTTCCCTTCCAATAATCTGCTTTTGACAGAATATAAAATCTTCCTTTTCTCCAATTAACTGTGGAACAGTTGAGATCGAATCTTACTTGCCAGCGAGAAGCAGAACTGTGCTACCACGGCCTGGAGTGTGCAGGCCATGCCAGAACTTCCCCTGCAGCAAAACCACCTTCACCACAACGTTGTGGTGCCTGTTGTTTACAACATGTATGTTGTTTGGTGCAGAACTGACCTCTCCTTCCCAAAACTCCAACATCACCGTGGTCCTACCACAGAATCATCACTTCTGCCATAGACATCTACTGCGGACACGCTTCCTGAGCAACTTTTTGGGTTGTACTAAACACAGGGGAAGGCTGGAGCAGAAAGTCATCAAGAAATGAGACGACGCTGCTGCAGGGTGAGCAACTTGTTTCTTAAGAGAGGGAGAAATCCATACCTCCCTGTGCCCTGGTGTTGTGGTGGCTCACACTCCCCATCCCTACATCGAGCTCGTGGAAGGACAGGAGCAGAGTCCAACTTCTGTCACTGCAGCACAAGGCAATGTGACGACACCACGCAAGTGTCTGGAGACAGGAATGGCTTTCTGTTGGGAAAAATGGCCTGTCGAGACACTGACGGGGCAGAGATGCTGTGACCTCTGTTGTCAGCTTCGAGCTGAGCTGGCAGCAGCCACAGGTATGACTCTGGCGGCTTTTTCATCTGAACTGTAAGGCTCAGATTCATTTAACATTGTGATAAAGTATAAAAGGCATCAGTAAGCAACTTTTTTTTTTCCCCACAATGCAGTTCCTCCTCCAGCAATCACCGGGATGCAGAACGTGCAGTTGGGAGGAGAACTGAGCGCCAGCGCGGGCATTGCTGCGTGTCAGAGTGTCAGAGCTCCTCCTCTGGAGTCCTATCGAGTGACTTTCCTCCTCCAACATGTCCTAATGAATTCCACTGAAGCCCGCAGGTAGGATCCTTCCCCAAGCATTTGGCCCTGATCTGATTGATGCCTTCGGCGCTTTCCTTCACGCCACTTCGGCTGCTTTCCAGACCTTTATTTTTCTCCTTTTCGTAACTGTCTCCAACAGGAAGTTGCACTTGGTTTTTTTCCCCCCGTACTGTTCTCTTAAAACTGACATCTTTGCATTGTAACGGAGGAACCCCTGGGTATTAGTGACAAATTAGTCACCAGCTAAAGAATATTTTCTTTTCATTTCTATACCAGGTGGAAGATATTAAAATCTCTAGAGGAATTTCACCTACTCTGCTACAATAAATCATCACACAATTTTCTTTCAAAGAGGCTTAATTTTACTACCTATAAAACTTCATCACGAATAAGGAATCCCACAGTTGTGCTAATGTAGGATCAAAATACTCTTGTGAACATGCCCAGGGACATTTTATCATAAATAGCATGTAGTTAATTTTACTTTGAGAATTAATGTGGTTTTACTTCACACATTAAATGGTATTTTAAAAACATGGAATTATTCCTTTCTGAGAACAAACCCCACATACCTACCATAGGTAGACGTTAACAAAAAAATCTTGTCCATTATTTGTCTAAGTACCTTAATAGGGAACAGTATTTTAAAAATCTACAGAAGATACTCCACAGTCTGTCAGAAAAGGTAAAATCTTGCACTGACTATTCTTCATCAAAGAACTTATAAAGTAGTAGCCAAAATAGAGAAAAAAAACCACCAAAACAGCTAACTGAAGACACAGGCCACTGAAAACAGTCAGTGGAGGCAGAGATTTACATTTTTCTTAATTTGTTTTCCTAGGAAGTAGACAGTAATATTTTAATAGTAATATATTATTAAAAAGTAGATACTCAAAATGTTAACTTCACAACTATGCAGATTCTGTGTCATTCCAATGAGGTTCTCTACTTTTTAAGACAGACAAACGTCCATAGTTTATAATTAAAGCTAAATACTACACAAGTCGCTTACAGCACCTGACTAAATGGCTTCACTTACCACTATGTGCTCTTAGTCATCAATTAAGTTAATTTTTCATGTTATAAGAGGTCCATTAAATAACCCAGCGGCAAAAAAAGGTTCATTTTACAACTAAAAGTAACACCAGGACCAATATAGAAATTTAAGATTCCTGCCCCATGAGCAAGGGGAGGGCAGGAGGGTGGCTATCAATAAATACAGCACATGAAGTTGACATCCAATTGTTTCTTCCTCTATTTGCCAAGGAAAGAGAGGAGCAGAAGATCAATTAAAAGGCAGAAATATAAAACCAGAGCATTAAACACTACTAGATATTTAAGATCCCACAGTGTTTCTTACAGTCACAGAGCATCACTCCCCCACCTCTCCCGGGGGAGTTCCAGCCCCGATAATTACTTTCTGTCTGCTTACAAAGTTCAAGTTCAAAACAATATTCATTTTCCACTTCCCGTCCTAAACCAGGGCACAATGCTTCTGTGCATCGTTAAGCAACCATCCTGCTCCACCACGGACATGGTTAAACCGCTGTTGTGATTGAATAATCCTGATTTGTGGCAGGGGGGACTGCGGGAAGGAGAAGCACTGGGCTTTAAAAAGAAGAGTACTGGGCTCCAACATCAGTGCATGTGACTTTTAGGAGGAGCATCCTTTATTGCTTTCAATTAGTAATCAAGCATTTGTCTCCTCACCCCACCCCATCCCTAATTTGCAGGGGGGCATAAGTGGTTCAAAACCAATCTAGCCAAGAAGTTTTGCTGCATCTCAAATATTTTACAGAATACTCAGTTGGCTTCCTTAGTCCTCCTCCCCATCCTCTTCTCTTCCCCAAATTATATTCATCTGCTGCAGGGAACAGGAAGGATGGTTGCCAAACAAACAAAATTAACTCATCCATAATGGGCTGAATAAGACTCCCTTCAAACCACAACTTGTGAGTCTTCAGGTGAAGAGACGCTGAAGAGGGCAAAGCTATTTTATGGAGAGACAACAAAGGTCTGTCAAAGTGGTCATCCAGAAGATAATCTTACATTGCCTTGTACAGGGTTACACATGTTTACAGCATTGCTGAATGATTATGTACTTTAGGTCAGAGGCCTGCCTCGTATTCAGAGATAAATGTATTTTATTAAAAACAAGACTCGTCTAAAGTAGATATTTACACAACAGGCTACTAAGGTTAAACAGAATGATGATCTTGTAATTTCATTTCAGTAAACAAAAAGAAAGTTGGTGCCTGCCTTATTTTCCTGCTGCGCATCTGACTCCACCAACACACTCAGGAGTACCAGGTCAGAGGAGGATACCAAGCACTAAGTCACTGCAAAGGGGCTTCAGTGCAGACGTTACATCCATTGGTACTGCAGGGGCTGCAGTACCTCCCTCTCAGGGACCTTCCTACACAATTTGGATTTGTCAGCTTTTTTAAATGCTGCTGAAAACCTTTGCCAAGTTCCAAACAGGCCTATGAGCATGGATAGCACAGAAAGATGTCAATTCCTGCTTCTATTCTGCAAAGCTCAGGCACTGAAGAAATCAGTTGGACTTGCACTGGCAGCGCATAATCATGCTGTGATTTAAAAAAACCCAAACCAATAAAACAAAACAAAAAAACCCCTAAAAATGCACTTGTGCAACAAGTACAGAAGATTGAAAACTGTTCCCACTCAATAAGGGTCCAACCCTTATTTGAGTGAAATTATTTGGCATCCAGAGTTAAACACAAGGAAGGAGAAAATTCATCTCTTTCGCTATGAGCATTGTCTGATTTAACTATCTCAGTAGAGAGGAGTAGTATCAACATAACACTTACCAAATGTAAACTAGTAAAATGCATGGCTTTATAAACTCAGAAAATAAAGTCACCCTAAAAAAAAAAAAAAAAAAAGGAGGAAATTTGGATACAATTAATAGAACATTCACATGCTTTACTTTAAAAAGTGTCATGTTTCAGATAAAAATGGTGCTTTTCAGTTTGTTAAAGGGCAGAAAAAACAATCTGTCCTTCAAATAAAAAGTATTGCTCAGTTCTAGACAAGATTTTTTGTTGTTTCAGCCACAGTAATGGGGGAAAATAATAAATTTACGTAATTTGCAAAACCAAAGTACACTTTGTCAACATTTACTGAAAGGAAAGTATTTTGTAAATACATTTTGACTTGACTTAGAATCAAAGAATTGTCGGATAGTTACAAATAAACTGCAAAGATGGTAACCGACCACAGAAGAGCAGCACTGAGGGGAATCAAAACTAACGATACAGATCTATATTCAAAACTGATCAAAGTTGTTTCCAAGTAGCTGTGGGACAATTACAGGGCAAACAGCCGAACGAAATGTGCCATCAAAAGACACGCTCTGCGAGAGATGCCACACTCGCCTTTAAGAGAGCTGATGAGCCTCTCTGCGTGGTGCACAGACAGAGCTGTAAATAACTGGGGCCCCCACATTGCTTTGCTTACTCAACCTAGTTAAAAAACAACAACATTTCAGATGCCTGCCCCACTTTCCCCTCACTGTTTCTTGTGGGTGCCTGAGTAATCCTAGAGGTATTTCCAGTTTTTATGGCATTTGCTGAGTTCATGAAATTTTCCCCACGTCCCCTCGTCTTTGTTTGGAAGTGCCCAGCTTTCCTGCTCTGGTTGTGTTTCTCCTTGAAGTCTTCCCCTTCCAGCACAGGGAAAGGCGTCAGCTCTATGTGGGTTAAGCAGTTACTATCTAGGCTGACTAGTATTAAATTGTTCTTTTTATTTAGGATTATTTATTGATTTAGCTGGGCTGCTTTCCTTCTCTAAAGCAGGCATGGCAAATGAGAATTTCTGCACGAGAAGACCAAGTGACCACTGTGAGGCATTCAACCAAACAGCATGAACTTACCCATTTTCTTAAACCTTTAGGCACATCTAAGAAGGGGTAATAAAATCTGGAACTTGTTTAATTTTGCAACCCAAAAAAGTAGGAGCCCACAGCCAGGAGCAGGCAGCAGAGAGAACCCCATTTGCAGAGACATAGCTCTGGCCAAGCACACAGCCTGTAGTGCTGGTTTATGTAAAAACACTCCCAAAGAAGTCTATTATTGTTGAAATAATTCAAGACTTCCATTTCCCTGAATTATTAAGCGCTGCTGCAGCAAAGGCGAGTTGAGGTTCTACCGTGCATCAATTTCCTCCCCAAAAAAAAGCAGAGGGGAGATGAATGACACCAGCATTTCACACAGCACTTCGTGCAAGGATGTGGACGTGAAGAAATCTCAGGTTTGTAACCAAACACCTTAAACCTTCATTTCCTTAAGAAGAAACCAGCTGGGAATAAGTCAGAAGTGGGCTATCATCAAGGAAGTTTCTAACATCTCAACAACAAACCTCAGTACATTTCCACCAGTCTCTGTGCATCCGTAACAAGCCCTTCACCTGCTTTTCAAACTCCTGAGGCCCAAATCATATCCGGGCTCTCCCGGCCTCAATCCTATTTTCACTCTTTGTATTCAAACCTGGCAGCAACAACAGAAAAAGCCCCAGCAACTTTACAAACAACAGAACCCCACACCCCAATGCAACACGCACCCTGCTCCTACCAAATAAATGTCAGTCAACAAATCGGCACAAATTTCACAATGGCTGAGGTCATTCCCTCTAAGTCATTACGGTTTGTGGGTGAGTTTTCCTGGTGGTTTTAACATTGGTTTCTGTGATTGCAGCTATGCTTATTTATGCATTTAAGGCGTATGATCTAATACACTTAGGTTTAACTGCTTCATTCTTTTGACATTCTTTCCAAATTATAAAAAGGATTCTTGGTGTTTTCACTGCCTTGGTAAAGAAACAAAATTGCTGTCCACATAATTTCTTAAAAACACAGAACAGAGTAAGTACTTGTTGAAAATAATTCAAAGCAAAAAAACTCTTCACCAGACATTCCCTCCTCCAAGATAACACCTATTTTTGTTCTCTCTCCCTTTCTGAGGGAGCCTACTATTTTTTTAGAAATAGCTGTTTTGCTGGCTTCTTAAAAACAATACCCAGACCTTCAGATTGCTTCAGATACAACTTATAATCAACACAGAAGTTCAGCTTGGGGTATTTTTGTTTTTTTTTTATTTTTTTAAGCCCTTCTATTTTTGCTGTTATGCTTTTTAAAAACTGCACATTTGCGGTATGCTTCAGTCACACTGCATTTTCCACAGCACTTTGAACTCTACAATAAAGCTCATATTATTCAACGCCTTTTGGTTATTATCTGCCAGGGGCCCTTGCTTGATAAAAATCACAGAAGTTAATTTCCCACTTTTTCCTAATGGAAATTTAAATTATCTTCTCCCTCCGAGGCACAAAAAGACCAAAGAGCTTCCACCATCCACACAAGGCTGGAGAAATCCACTGACTTGCCAGAAACATTCAGAAACATTTTCAAGAAGCTGAAATAAGAATTAAAATTGTGGACAGAGATGTGTGCACACATCTCTCCCCATACTGCATGCAGTGCATGGCTACCAGCTTGTACTCATGAATCACATTAAAACATTTTCAGTAACTTTTTCAATCTCGAGGCCACGGTTATGTCCATATTTCCAGTGTCCCCGATGCAGTTGATCTACCCAGGCATGTTTCTAACGAACAGGAGAAGGAGCAGAGCACACCCCACCAGTTCCATGGGGGAAGAAGGGCCCGATCCTGTGCTGCCCCTGCAGACGAGGTGCCACCTCTCACAGCTCAGCATCACCACCAGGCATGGCTGCTCCGCTCCAACAAAACATTATTCCCCCGGCACACGAAATGCTCTGTTTCCCAAACCTCCAGACCCCCCCATCTCCCCAAATGTGGGATACACTCCCATTTAGAGCCACGCACTTTGTAGGTACCACAACACCATCCCAGGCTCCCCTCTCCCCTCCATCCTTTCCAAGCCGCTTCTTCTAATCGAACCCCAACTAAAACAATCCTCCCCAAATGACAAGAGACACCCCTTAAAATCCCCCATAAACCTTCCGGCAGCCCTGCAGCAGACTCCTGGCTTTCCACAGAGCCTCCCTACATCAACACCAGGGGAAATACCTCGGCTCGGCGCTCACGAAGCGTTTCCAGCACACAGCGGAGGTGACAAACAGAAGGAGAGCAAAGCCAAGATGCCATCTCAACTTCAGGCAAACAACCTCTCCTGACCTCTGGCAGCTCCCACACACTATTAAACAAAAAGTATTCTCTCCATGTTAATGAACCATGTACAATCTAACAGATAACGCTGATGTTAAATAAACATGTTTATACGTGACTCCTAATGCCAGGACTTAGGCAGCTGCAGACAAATAATTTTAAATGGGAAGGATTATGCCCACGCAATCTTTCTCATCTCATTTTACACACCTTTGAAATAATTCAAATACATAATTAAAGCCCAAGCAGAAAGACTGAGTGAAAAGAGGTTCGACTATTTTTAATTAAGTATCCACCCCGTGACACGCTCGCTGGAACCAGCTCTGCAGTGAACACAATTTGGGATCCAGTTCTCCTCTCACACCTCTCGCAGCAGTAAATCAAGAGCAACCGAACAGCTTGATGAAGATGGGACCTAAATCAGGTTTTGAACGCCACGATAAAAAAATATTTTGCACGACAACTGCAGAATCCTAAACCCTTACTCCACTTTCTCCTGGTTCAAACCTCTGGCGGCACCAAAATCAGGTAGAAATGGCAGCCCCTCCAGGCCCCAAATGACCCACCGAGGTGAGCAATTATTTGGATCCTAATTAAGGGGCTTATCCTCACCTGATTAAAACAAGGTGTTTGTTAAACATCATTACTTGAGTTAAGATCTGCAAATAAAGATGAAGTATTGTTTTAAGAATTTGTCTGCCATGAACAATTGTTTTCTGATGAGACCTCTTAACGAACAGTCCCAACAAAGATGGTCCTTCTGGCCTAGAAAAAGAAGGCAAAGAGATCTGACAAGTTCTCCCTGTTCATACCAAAGTGCCAAGAGGCTTCAGTACTTTTTTTTTTTTTAAGTAGACGTACATTAAAAAAAATTGTACTTTTTACTAAATTAAGCACTGAAAATGAAGATGTATTTAAAGCCTGAATGGCTTTACTTTTGTATATGCCACTGTTTATAACTCTGAATATATTTTCTGTTCCTTCCTGGTATAATTATTTTTCTGTCCTGCGCAGTACAATGTGAAATTTAATGAAAAGAACCTTATTGTTAGTCCAGGAGACTCCACCATGCACTAAGCAAGTTTATATTGCTATTGCGGTGAAAAATACACATGTATAGGGTAACTAACTATACACTGGAAACAGAGAATGAGATTTCCCTACCTGATCTACCAAATGACTCCTACATTTAAAATCTTCATATTAAAACTGCAGCATTCCACAGCTTACCGAAAGGATTTGAATTTGCAATCTCATTTAACAATTTGTCCTGAATAAAAGTTATCCCGGCAAGGAAAAATTAATTCAAAAATATTTTCTTACCATTCTAAGATCTTCTGCTAGTTTTCACAAATTTATAAAAGCATTTTTCACTGCCTAAGTAATCTTAATAATCATTTCCACAGATTAGGTCTAACAACCTGTGAATTTATTGCAGAAGGAATTTACTGCAAGGAATAATTAGTCTTCAGCACTGTTCACGCTTGTTCTCCGGCTGAAGACACCTTAAAACCATCTGGTTACTGCAAAATTTGGCACAGAAGAAACAAATCTTACTGAAGAGAATTATAGCTGATTTCAGAATAGCTGTTTCACTGCTACACATCATAAATAACAGTTGGGGAGACAGCAGAAAATTACTAAGGTCTTTAATTGTTTTCTTTGTCAGTGGTGTGTACACATACACACTGACACACAAACACAGCCCCTGCGATGCCTTGCAGGCTTGCACTTAAACACGCAACTAATCTTAATAGTTAAATTATTACATTTTTAGGGAATTAAAAAAAAAAAAGAGCATATCAACCAGCTACACGCAACAACACAGCGACACAGGAGACTCTTCAAGGGATATTCTGAGAGCGAGTTCTTTGTATGAATACCTGAGTTTAATTCCTCCTGGTAATTCAAGGTGTACCCGCACACACCGTGGAGACGAACACAGGGCTGATAGTTGGAGGGGGGAATTATCAACAACAATTTCATTTTTCCCTAATGAACCTGTTCTAATGAAATCAAAGACTGCCGAGGTTGTGAGATATTTGAGACAGGAGCCCGTTTCAAACATTTCAACCAAATAAAGGTGATAAGATTAGCAAGTCGTGGGAATCGAGTCTCTATGTAGTATTTTAAAAGAAAATGAGCTGAGGGGAGGGGGCTAAACAAAGCAAAGCAAAGCAAAACAAATCGATGAGCCTAAAACCAAAAGCATACACTGCTCGTTATTTGGCCAAATGTTTTGACCTGTTGGTGGGTGAGCAGAAGAGGCACGAGAATTACGTGGACAATTTGACTCAACAATTTCCCAATTCAATTTTACATTTAGATTTTTTTTTAAAATTAAGAGTTTTAAGTTAGAATAATTAAATCAAGTTATCAGCTGCTACGCCATTTCAAGTGAATTTTCAAAACAAGCTTAAAAAGTTTCTGGAATGCCTCCAAAGCTACAAGCACTGATTACTTTCAAGGCATTTGTACTGCAAGTCTTCCCTACTTCCATGAGTTACATTTGAGGCCACAGAATGCCCTGAATTTCAAAGCAGAAATAAAAATTCAGCTTTGTTTAGGAATAAAACCATTTTTTTCAGGTAAAGAAGGAAGAGAACAAAGAATTTATGCTGAATGTAGCAACAAGTAACAAAACAGTGCAATACCAAATGTATGAAACTATTTAAGAAGCATTAATTTAGATACAGAACTACAACTTTAAATATACAATATCTTGTGGACCAGAGTGCCCAAACACACAGAGATGGGGACAGGCAGAAAGAAATTCAGTTGTGCTTTCTCGATAAATCAGGGGTTGTGTGGGGGGGACCCTTCAGTGGATGGCATTGCAGAGATAAGGAATTCCCAGCAAATTAATGAAGTCCATAAAAGAGACAAAATAACAAACCATTCCTTTAACAGCGCTTTGGGTGTGTTAATTCGATCCTGCGCTCAACAACATTTCTGTTAATAGCTGATACAGACCAATAAACTGCTTATTGGTTCACCATCTGCATTTTAGCAATCGCAACTTCACACACCAGAATACACCATTATTTGAAATGCCTGCACAACAGTAGCCGTATATCATGAATGATTTCCTTCAGAGGCCCTTCACTGGGCTCAAGCACAATTTAACACTCAAAAAAGTTTACTTAAACTGCATAAATCACACACAAGTGTCCCCCTCACAGAACGCGGCCGCGGGAAAGCGCAGCAGCGACTCGTTTTACTTCAACGCGCGCTCCAGCTTTTAAAGTAATTAATAAGCGAGGCTGGTTTTAAGGCGAAAAAAAAAAAATCAAACGGCGATTAACCAACTACCGCTGCTAATTCTTGCTCGCAACTCCGCACGCACGAACAGTCCCCGCACCTCATCCCGGAGCCGCCGCCGCCCCGCGACGGCCTCCGCGCCGCCCGCCCCGCGGGGCAGCATCAGCAGCACCGGCCGGCGGTGCCCCCGCGGAGCTGC